>VXBJ01007277.1:228014-498273 GCA_013400055.1 Nycticryphes semicollaris
TTTGTAAGAAAGGCAGCTGTAATCCTGTGTCTCAAACTTGTTTACTCTCAGGGGAACCTCTTATTTATAGACCAACAAAGCTGTCTTGCAGAACTCAGCTTACACCAAGCATTAGGGCTTATGGGCTGTTCTTCCAAGAAAAAAAAAATTACATAAGGATTCTCTTATTTGAACTTAAGATCAAACAGCCTTTGGACCTAAAGGGCTGGAACAGAAAGCTCCCATAGAAATGTCCAAGTTCATACTCAAGAATGTAATTGCTTAGCTGTGAATCAACAGGGTTTGGTCGTCTAATGTAAAAGGAGCTGGACTGGGTCCAATTCCCAGCACATAGCCACAGCAGTATCTGTTATGTGGGTAAGGCCCCTTCCCTGGAGATATTCAAGGTGAGGCTTGACAAGGTCCTGGGCAACCTGGTCTAGTTGAGGATGTCCCTGCTGACTGCAGGGAGATTGGACTAGATGATCTTTGGAGGTCCCTTCCAGCTTGGACCATTCTATGATTTCATAGACTCCATATCCATGGTATCAGAACTACCACCATTTTATTCTAGAAATGTCTTTATTAGGTCACTCTGGTTTACTGAACAATTGATTGTGAAGCCATCAATTACAACTCTGCTCAGTTAATGAGAGCCCTACTTTTAAAAGCTGCCAATTTTTTAATGTCTTCTGATCAATAAATGTACTTTTTATTCCCAAAAGTTCCTGGTGGGGAGGTGGTGAGGAGAGTGCTATGCTTTAAGAAGTGCTGCTGGGTAAACACATACAACACTTCCATTACATTACCTTCCCCATCACCTCAAGATAATATCTAATTTTGGCTTTTATATGCAAGCATGTTTTTAAATATAATACTTCATTACTCTAAATGAAGTCTTCAATCAGTATCTTCACCACCACCAGTGGGGGGGAAGGGGTGTTGGAGCAGGATGCAAAAAATCCACCACACCAAAAACCTTCAAATTACTGCTCTTTCCATAGGCATATTACCAAATGAAAATAGAAGCTGTGGTGGCAATAGTCCAGAGAGCAAACACAGCGTGATGCTACCTGCAGGGCACCTTTTTTTCTTCCCCTTCAGCATTGGCATGCCCCCGCTCTCCTACTCAAGTGGGGAAATGCTTGTCTTCACAAACATAAAAGAAGAGTAATTTTATTTCTAGATGAGAATATGAAAACAATACTATGTACAAAAGGAAAGCTTCAGATTAGACATAACTTAATTAGGTTAGCATCAAATTATAATAGTCAAGTTAAATGTTTTCTATTTATATGGCAGCTGAACAAAATAAATTCAAGTATCAGATATTCCTGAACATTAAGCTTTGCACTTACTCTCCACTTCCATATGACAAACTACACAGAAACACACACTCTACTAATACATCATTAAAAAAAATTCTTTCCACAGAAACACATTACGTAAGAAGAAATTAATGACCAAGCACAGGAAGATATAATTTTGCAAACTATTGATATTAGTTTAACTACTCTGTAAATAAGGTCCGTGAATTTGCCTACATTTCTTTGTGAACAAATTAAGTATTTATTAAATATAGGGTACAGGAAAGCATCAACACTGAAATAATGACAAATTATGTAGCACACCCCAAAATAAACAGAAGTTAAAAATCAGGTGCGGTTAAGAAATTTGCTTGTCAATTTACTCCTTGTTGTTTCTACTTGTCCTACCTTTGGAAGATGATGAAGAGATTATTATAGTATGGTTTTTAACATTACCTACATCTTATTTTTGACCCTATATAGAAAATGCCTTCATCAAAAACACTTAGTATAAGGTATAAAGACAGGAACAGAACTACATTTCTGCGTAAGCTTAAGGTTCAGCAGAACTTGCTTGGCAGATGCTTGAATTTCTCAAATATTTGAACTGTCTGAATGATGTATACAGCCTTATGTCAGCAAAGTTCTCTAGTACTTTCCCTGATAACACCAGCGAACAAATGTCTGAGAGCTTTTCACTACAGAAATCATCCAGTACCAAACCTTGCACAAGTGGTGTCCTACATCCTGCATCCACCACAGTTTTCAAGATGTAAGATTTTTACGTCAGCAGTCATGAACAACCATGCACCTTTGTCCCAGTAGCCCACCAAAGGCAGACTGTACTCCCACACGAAACAAATATTTACAATTAAAGCCAATTTGCAGTGCATACGCATTGTATGAGTGCACCAATATCCACCTCCAATTCCTACACCTCTGCCAGAAAAAAAGATTGGACACGAGCCCTAGATTTGGTTACTGAGTAGTCAAACACTTACTTTCTCCGTTGGAAACACAATCCTGTTCTTTTGCAGCATCCTTTACCAGTGAAAGCAAAGCCCTATTCCTTTTAACAGGCTGCACATAGGTAACTGGACTGCAACCTCTTCTGATGCAGACTTCTGTAAAGGGTATGTAGGAATTTCAGGAAAGAAAGCACTAAAGAGCCTGCAGGTTTGGAAAATGGAAATAGTGAAGTACTCCTCCTGCAGTGTTAAAAATCCCATTTCAGGGGAATCGGTAGTTTCCCAAAAAAAAACAACCGTGAGACCGCGACGAGTGAACACGGTACTTGAATTTCCCACAGGGATAAAGAGGTAAGTTTCCTGTCGCATTGGCAAGGGCGGGAGTTCGAGAAACAGATTCCCGATGAATTTACTCTTTCCTCCGGATCATTTTCCTCAGCACTTGTCGACTTCCTTACCAAAACCCTGTCCAGCGGCGAGGCCGGGACGGGGGTACCACTGGCCCCGGCGAGCCGACACGGCAGTGGCACCTCGCCCGCCGCATCCCACCACACCGCGGCCTCCCGCCGGGCCCCGGCTCCCCCCGGCTGCGAGGGCCAGTGCCTCCTCCCGCCCCACCACGGGGGGAAGGCGGGCGGTTCTAACCGAAACGGGACGAAAGGCTCATCAAGGGAAGAAACTCCCGGGACGAAGCTGTGAGGGACGTGGCGGTCGCGTCGGGAGGGCGGAGAGGCGACGGTTGGGGCGGGTGTACGTGACGGTTGGGGACAGGGGGGCCGAGGAACGGGGTGCCGGGACCCCAGGGAACTGCAGGCAAGGAGAGGGAGGGCAGCCGCGAGGAGGCACCCAACGGGTCAGGGAGGGGACCGCGGCCCCGTCACCTACCGAAGAGGCTGTTGCTGAAGCCGTCCCAGACGCAGCCGGCGGCGTCCCACACCCAGCGGCTCCTCAGACAGGACATGAAGGTAAGGCTCACGCCGAAGACGGACACCAGCAGGTCGCTGAGGCTGATGTTGACGAGGAAGAGGTTGGTGGGCGTGCGGAGCCGCTTGAACTTGTAGTAGAGCACCAGCACCAGCAAATTGTTGCACAAGCCCAGCATACCGATAGTGGCGACCAGCAGAGCCAGCAGCTCGTAGGTGCCGGCGCTGAAAAGGGGCCGCTCACCCGACAACTCCTGCTCCGCGGGCGCCGGGCGGCTGGTCGTGCCCGTGCTGTTCCCCGAGTGCATGGCTCACCGCTCGCCGCTCATTGCCTGCCCGTAGCGGGGCTAAGCCTCTCCACCCGCTCGTAACCCCATCGCAGACCGCTAGTGAGGGCAGGAGGAGGAGCCCCCTCAGCCTTCCCGCCCACGGTGGGGAGCGCGCCCTCGAGCGGCTTCGCCTTTGCTGCCTCGGGGCGGGCTTTGACCTGCCAGCGGTCAGGCAGTCGCTGCTGGCGGCGGGAGCTCTACGAGCGCTTAATGATCGCTACGCTTCGTGTGTGCCATTGGTGCGTAGCTCCTCCGCAGCAAATGCCTCACCTCGCCCTGTCACCTGCTGCCGTGAGCAGCCTGGTCGAGATCGAGGTGCGACCCCCTCCTTCTCCTCCTTAAAATCCCCTGTGCGTTTTGGCGCGGTAGGGCTGCCTTCAGCAAAGGTTCCCTCTGGGGAGCCGCGGTTGGTCAGAATTCCTCTGAGCCCTGCTCCGGGAAGAGGTACAGACCGCTAAACCGGTACTTAGACTTCTCTAAATATCCTGCCAATGGAAACTCTTGTTATGGTGATAATGTCTTCTGTGGTGCTTCACCACGGTGCTCAGAGGTGGCTCTGGTAGCAGCATCCTCACAAAGCATCGTGGCCCAGGCAAACTTGTGGCGCAAGCGAACAGCTTTTTGTCAGGCACAGAGCAAGTCAGATACCAAAGTTTGCTCTATGAAGTCACGTAGCTTTGTCTCCAGTGTGTGTTGTGTAAAAACAGTTCAGGAATTCCCATGGTGCCTGTGTACAGCTCTAGCTGGTTTTCGTCAGGGGGTTGTACTAACTACCAGCTGTGCTGGGGTGGTTGTTTCATGAAAGAATAAAGGACAATCTGGTATTTGTATTTCTAGAAGTGTATGTAGTGGAAGTATATCTCAACTCAAAGTACTAAATATATATGTAGCTGAGCTCATGGGATTAAAAGAGTAGAACAAGAAATTGGAATACAAGGTCGTCCCCAAGTCCTGTGCTATAAAAACAGTCCTTGAAACTCCCAGAGACTTCTGATCACTTCTGCAACAGTCATAGAATCATAGAATGCTTTTACTTGGAAGGGGCTTTAAAGATCATCTAGTTCCAACTCCCCTGCCTTGGGCAGGGATACCTTCCACCTAGACCAAGTTGCTCAAAGCCCCATCCAGCCTGGTCTTGAACACTTCCAGGGATGGGGTATCTGAAAATTCTCTGGGCAACCTGTTCCAGTGCCTCACCACTTTCCCAGAAAAGAATTTCTTCTTATCTGATATAAATTTCCCCTCTTCCCTTTTAATGTGTTGACTATTATGCACAATTTACATGGGATAGAAGAATGCATTGGTTGTAAATTTTCAGGTATCCAACATGTGCACGTGTGTAGATATATGCTCATATATGTTTAAGAAAACCCTTAAAAGCCAGCTACGGAAATAATAATCCACAGCCGGAAAGTATGCAGATGTCTGAGACTGTCTTCAAAAGTTCCCTGCCTTTGCTGCCTGTAGTAAGTTGAAATGTTTCAGGACATCAGAGCATCAAATGTCACTCACATGTTAGAGCTGCAGATTCTGAAGCAGACTACATAAAGCACCAAAGTCTCAGCTACTCTCCAACCTTGTTTAGAAATACAAACTATAAACCATGACTCCCAGTTCTGACTATAACATCAAAAATATCGGGGCTTTTGCAGTGAGGATATTGCAGGATGGAAAAAGAGTGTTTTAAGGCATTTGAGGGACCCATTTCACTTTCCATCTGTTCATTCACCTTCATGAATGCTTCACTAATTTTCACTCTTCTTTCTCCTTTATTTTCTTCTAGCATGCCTTTCAAGTCATGGGCTCTTTCCCATTTTTCCTGACAGGCAGTGGGAGCAGAAAAGAAGAGAGAAGCTTCTGTCCATACTCAGTACATTTGTTTGAGGAATTAGATGATGCTGGGATTTTCCTGACTGTTTTGAACTTTGTAAAACTTACAGTTTCAAAGCCCCTCTGAAAGAAAGAAACCCGAAACAAAACCCAAGACCCCCCTCTGGCTTCAGCTTTTTAATTTGGATTTTTACATGCTTCTCCTGGCATTTGCTTTCTTACATATTTTCTTTGCTATTCTTTAGCCTTAAAGGTAGATGAAAGCCATGTGATTATTCACTGGATCTATGTATAGATGCAGTGTGTAGAGCAGTGTGCAGTGTGTAGAGCAAGGGAAAGTTTACAGACAGAAGAAACCTTTAATCTGTTCCCAATCACTTGGCATGAAAACTAGTTTTTTTAATAGAGATCAACATCTGTTAATAATGCAATATATGCATTTAATAATAAATGGACACCTAATGGCAAAAGCTCAAAATTAGGGCTTGATCTTGCAGATTTTGTAATCCTAGTTATATAATGTAGTCTGTATTGGGATTTGAACTTTAAGTCATAAAGCAGACTAAGTAGAAAAGTTGCAAGAACCTGAGAATATCCTGGACTTAGAAAATGGTTTGGCTCAAACACGATTCCATGAAGCAAGCACAAGTGTTTTCAGCAGGCAGAGAAGCCACATAGGCAATCCTGGGAGGTAATGAGATGCTGTCAGAACATCTGTGCTACAGTTGGGAGTTACCTGCAGCACGTACCATGACATGTGAATTCTAGTATACCTGGCATGTCTACAAATGTACTAGCTGCAGGTGCGATTCATCTCACTTAAATAATGTATTTAAAAGTTAAGCACCTAAGGCCAGTATGATGAATCACACTCTGAACGTGCTTATTATTATTGACTGGTATATCAGGAGACTTGAATGATTAACTTTTAGATGCCTCAGTTGGGTGAGATGAACTTCATCTTGGCTGTACAAACCTGTGTGGAACTGTGATGTGTGCTGTGATAGATGCATATTGGTGCTTCTGTGGCACTTGTTTCTTGCTAAGTAGATTAAAACAAGTGGTGATATATATATTTATGTGCTGACATCATATCTTCCTTGGATGTATAGACAAAGCTCTCAGGGCAGCTTGAACTCTGAATACTAACATTGTAAAACCCATGTAAAACCAGTAACACGAGGCTTTTACAGCAATAACCCTATGAAATTCAGTTTCTTGTTCGTGTGACAACCAGGAAAGGTAAATTATTACAGACTCACTGGCTTATTGTCATTTTCCAGAGTCTAGCATACAAATCAAAAAACAGGGCATGGGAAATATGATTTTTATCATTATCACTTCATCATTTCAGATGATGTAAGTCACACACACACAAAAAAACGTGCCATTTTTGGCAAGGAGTGTGTTATTGTTTCTGGGATAATAATAGGAAGAAGAGAGACAGTATAGAAGAGAGTGAGCACATGTAAATGTGAAGTCGATAGCAGCCCTTCAATACTGTTTCACGGGAGAACTTTAATTTTTACATTGCTAAAATTAATGAAGACTTGGCTTGCCCAACCCCATACCAGTCAGAGAGGAGTTTAGCCATTCTGAACTTAACCAGCTTTATCCGATTCATTTGCAAACACAGCCAGGTTTAAGGGAATGTTTAAAAGGATGAAAGAACAAGGGACAAGTAACTTAGTTAATTAAAAGAAAGCAACTTCAGGGACTGAAGTCATAAGACTGATTTATTTTTTTATTGGCTGGGGTTGATCTGAACCAGAAGCAGAGTCAGAACTAGTCTCTTATTTGCCAGAGCCTCTTTAAGAAAAGCTAAGGCCATTTTAAAACTACTGTGTTTTCTTTGGGCTCTTCTAAACCATCATTTTACAGGGTGACAATTTGTCTTTGAATGAGAGTACCAGAAGGGGTGACTACCAGCCCAGTAAAGGCAGGAAAGAAGATCTATCACCTTTTGCTGGCTTGTCTGCCTTCTGCAGTATCGAGTTATTCGTCATGGCCTGTCACAGGACATGGTCAGAATTTTAAAACCAGCATCAAATCTCATAGTCTTATGATAGCTTTTGAGATGAAGATTGAAAAGGATTGGTTTTTTCAAAGGAGCTGCCAATCCTGCAGTAAGCTTGCTGTAGCTGTTATTTACAGCTGTAGAGAGTATCATTAAGTTTGTACTGATCTGAGAATTTCCAATAATTGAGACTGATATGATTACATAGTAAGAAGAGGAGAGTTTGGAGGTTTGACTTCTGGATAGATGTTAACTCTGCCATATTCTATATCCAATGCTTTCCAAGGAGACAAGAAAGAAAATGCTTTTCATTCAGTTAATGCTCCTATAGACTTACTAATGCAAGTGCCTCCTGATACTCATCAATATGATATTGAATTTCCCTTTTAGACTTCTCTTATCTTCTAATGCATTTCCTATCTTCTCACTTTTGTTTGTCCATCCACTCTCTCATCACATATTCTTTTAACATTGTCAAATTTTTTTTTGAGTTCAAATATAAAAAAGAATCAGCCAGTACTGAAAGCTATGGGTCCTTATTCAGGGCTTCTGTGTATTTTCATTATAACATGAAGTTTTTTCATGGGCAAGAGAACAAATCATAGCTTTCTGTTCTTAACCTTTCCATTCCAAGGATGGATGTAAATATCTTTTCTAAACCTTAAACCACTGTTATTAACTGGGAAATGAGAATATAGCTTCATGTCATACAAGCTTAGATGAACAGAAAAATCAATCATAGAATCATAGACTCACAGAATACCATGTTGGAAGGGACTACAAGGATCAGAAAGTATACCTTTGTATATAAATCTGCAAGTTAATGTGTTAAGAACTGAGTTGTTTTGCTAATTATAGTGATAAATGGCTGATACTTAATGATCTGTAACATAGAGGAGGTGAAAATAGAAGATCTCAAGGTCTCTCTGGGTTTAAACTTTATGAATTCATGATACTTCTGTTAAACCTGGGAGCAAGCACACTAATCAGGATCAAAGGGGATGTTTTTGCCTGCCTGTTCTCATCAGATTTTCTCATCAAAAACTTAATCATCTGCTTAATACAGCAGTAATAGCTGCACTGGTAAAAAACCAGAAATGATCTAGGATTATGTAAGTTATCTTGGTGAGGAAAATAAAAAGAGGGACAACAACTTTTCTTGTGATTACTTCGTAAGCTCCTTTTTTTTTTTTAATGACAGTAGATGCCATCCCTACTCATTATCACTGATGTGCTTCTCTGAAGTACTTCAGAATTTTGTTGATCACAGAAATATGTTACTGTGTTGATGAATGTGCATTAATTACATCACTGACTGGAAGACCAGTGAACAAATGTAAATGCATGTTTGCCTAAGCACAGCTAATGCCACAAACAGTTTTCTTCACCTTCATTGACAGTTCAGTTATATTTATTATGCCAATAATATTCCTGCAGATATTCAGCAGACACAGGAGTAGTGTGCTAAAAGAAAAGGTGCCAGAATTTAATGTCAGCATAGTCTAGTGATACGAAGGAAATCACAGATATTGCACAGGAAATGTGGACATTAAGAAACTAATTCAGGTTTGGATGTTGTTTCTGTTTCACAGGCACATTTTAGCAACCTGATAAAGTTACCAAGAAAGCAGAAATGGCAGAGCCAAGACAAGAACGCATTTCTACTCACTTCACAATAGAACACACTGCCTCACACAGCAGTGAAAACTGGTAAGCCTTTACAGCTTGCAAAATGCTATCATGCATAAGTAGTCAGATTCAGTAAAGGGTCATAGGAAATGAAAGCTGATAATCTGGGGTGTAACCTAGAACCCAGAACACTAAGCAAAATAACTGTCTTTCATATGCAGAGAAACTGTGATCATAGCATGATCCAAAGTAATTAACATATTAATTACCTATACCCGTAGCCTTTTCTTTTTAAACTGTGACTCTTTAGTCAGTAGAAGACTACTGATGATCACAGGTGCAAATCAAAAAACTCCTTTTTCAAGCACCTTGTTTTTCAGAAAAAGGCTTCCTTCATAAAATTCACTGCATTGAACCATTCTCTGAAGACAGATTTTTCCAATATTCCTTTCCAAAGAAATGAATGAAGTGTGATTCTTTAAAATCCAACAAGAATTGATATTTGACTCGCTTCACTAGTCACTGTGTTATTCATTCAGGATACAGTTTTGAAGTTAATTCTCTTTCAGCTAGAGGAAAAATAAATTCACTTTTCCAGCACTCCAGTAAGATACCCCAGGGTTCCAGTATTCAGTAAAAAATTTAAGATGTGGCAGGATAGAAAGAAAGCACAGACAACATGCAACACTTTCAAAAGAAAGTTGTCGCTACAATTTTGCTTTCTATTCAGAAATCCAGCCCCATATTGCTTTTGCTTAATTATGCCCTGACAGCAAAAACCAGAAAGGTCCTTGGGGTACCGTGGTATAAGAGTATTCTGACTTTAAGATCATGACTGAACTTTGGCGCAAGTTAAATACAGACCCTGTTCAAAACAGTAACTATTTAAAACACGTAGATGAGCTTTGGACAGGCACATATTAAGAGCCAACGCTTTATCTCTGGAGTTGTGTGTAAGGAGAAAGAAACAGTAACTTGAATGGAAGGTAAGACAAGTAAGAGGTGTGTGAATGGCTGAAAGAGCTTAAGGGAGAGGCAACTGGACATCTGAAAATCACTAAAACTCCACCACTCCATCATTAGATTTCTTGCAATCTCAATAGTAATGATTCATGGAATTAAAAAGAAAATGTTTCTGCAAAGTAATTAGCTTTCTAGGTTGAAAGTTCTAGTCCATGAGTAGGGATTTTGAATACAATACAGCACACAAGGCATGTATTCAAGATATTGGTATTTACTAAGGAAGCAAGCATTCAGTGTTACTCCCAAGAACTAACTGTCAAAAATTGCTTTTCTAGGGTTTTGTTTTTTTCAGATTTAATTGGAACATCCCTGCTAAAGTGCTCTTATTGCTACTTTTAAAACAGACATCCCTGGCCGAGCCTTGCAGCAGTAGCACATCATAAAACTTCATCAGGCTGGTCTCAGTTCTCCTGGCACAGAGCAAATATAAACGGAGAACTGGCTCTGTCATTCTTCACCGGATGATGTGTGGATCCAAGAGGATCCCGAATTGCAGCTGTTCCTGTGTTAATTAGCGTACAAAAGTCAGAAAGATATGATAAACTTGGAACAGCTAGTCTCAAATGTATATTCTTACTGGAGAATGTGACCTGATAATGCTAAAGCAATGCCAACTATAGCAGAATTGAACCCTGATGAAATCCTTGTCTGGCTCTGGAAGAGAGCAAACTCATGCCTTTTCAACCACCAATTGCACGAGTTAGTTACCATGACAGAGTCTCACAAGCCAGGTTACTTGTGATCTTAGTTCATTATCAAGGGCCACTCAGCGAGTAGAATTGTATGATGTAACAGGGAGTTGTGACCAGAATGTTTGCCAGATTGAGATGCTAAGCATGTGTCACAGGTTTTTATGTAATGCTTGGTATACCTGTCATCCAGCTGCATCTCCTATGAACTCATTGTGGAGTTGAAGATTTAAGGGGCAAAAAAAGGCTTGGACAAGGCTGTAAGAAGAGGTATCTCTCTTACCTTGTCCTCTTTTAATAAAGGATGTCTGAAAAGAAGGATTGTGATAAGGAGAGTTGCCCTGCTCTTGAAGTGTCAGATTTCAAGAATGCTTTGAAGCAGTTCCAGGAACTAGTTGAAAAAACGGTAACCCAGAAGACAAAGAAGAAATTGGGCTTGTCCATTGAAGATGAGGGTAAGAGATACTCTTTCTGACAGAAAGGTGTAATTTTCATATGGAGAAGAGGTGTCATTGAGACAAGACTATACAAAAGGCTTAAAATTAACGTCCAGAGTCTGACTTGATTTTTACAGGAAATAGGCAGATTGTGCTACGAGAGTGGTTTTCTTCTCTTGTTAAAACTTCTAGTCAAATTATAATGCTATGGTGATTGCTCAGAAAATACAATTGGCAGAGTTGCCACATGTACAAGTTAGCAGGATGTAATGTTTCTAGTGATCTGTAAACACATAAACCCAGTTTCTTAATTGTAACTAGGGTGAAGTTCTGCTTTTCTCAATGCAAGTGGCTATTGTTGCATGAAAAGATAAACTTTATGCCAGGACACCATGCCAGGTTAAGATAAACAAACCAAAATTGTGGTACAGGATTAAGGTAAAGGAGAGGTGAGAATTTTTTACTTATTCTTTTACCTGTCTGTTTTCTGTGATGTATTGCAAATCAGGTGGTTTTGGAAAAAACTGAACTTTAAGACTGAACTTTTTTTTTTTTCCTGCGAAAAATGCTTTAGTGAATACAGTGTGAGGCACTGGAACTTGCATACTACTGATATTGAAGGAGAAATAAAACAGGAGGGAGGGGGATAAAGGAAGGAAGCTTTACCTTGCCAGTTTGTAACTCTGTGGATATTGTTTTTCGCGTGCAGATGAGATAGACTATGATAAGTTCTCTGCAACCACAAAGAAAATTTTTGGTCCAGAAATCAAGGATCATAACATCAAGGCATTTTTCAGGAAGATTAGCAGCAACCCTCATGTAAGGACAGAATGGTGTGAGGTAAAGATTTCTATAACTTTATTAAATATAAAAATGATATAAACAAGAAGATTGGAATCGTAAAAGGTAGTAGTAGTACATTGCTGAATATGTGTTGATTTAAATTCTTTTATCTATGCATGTCTCCTACTTGCATGTCACCATTCTTCACTACTTCTTTTTCAACATAGAATCACAGAATCATTTAGGTTGGAAAGGACCTTCAAGATAGAGTCCAGCTGTAAACCTAACACTGCCAAGTTCACCAATACACCATTACCCTAAGCACCACGTCTACATGTCTTTTAAATATTTCCAGAGGTCGTGACTCAGCCACCTGGGCAGCCTGTTCCAATGCTTGACAACCCTTTCAGTGAAGAATTTTTTCCTAATATCCAATCTAAACCTCCCCTGGTACAATTTGAGGCCATTTTCCCCTTGTCCTATCACTTGTTACCTGGGAGAAGAGACCGACCCTCACCTCACTACAACCTCCTTTCAGGTTGTTGTAGAGAGAACAATAAGGTCTCCCCTCAGCCTCCTTTTCTCCAGGCTAAACAATCACAGTTCCCCTAGCTGCTCCTCATAAGACTTTTTTCCAGACCCCTTCACCAGCTTTGTGGATACTCCAGCACCTCAATGTCTTTCCTGCAGTGAAGGAATCAAAACTGAACACAGTATTCGAGGTCTGGCCTCACCAGTGCAGAGTACAGAAGGGATGATCACTTCCCTAGTCCTGCTCGCCACATAACTCCTGATACAAGGAGAGGATACTTAAAGGTGAAGTCCTGGCTATGCTTATAATTTCTTTGGAACTCTCTAAAACGAAGTGGGAAAAGAGACTTTTCTGGATTTGCTGGTACATGATGTACAAGCAAAGTTTTTGGAGTGGCCAGCTGCCCTCAGAAACACTGAAGTACTGCATCAATCAAATTCTCATACTATTCAATATTTTCTTCCTCATTTCGAACTTCTTGTTTTTCTTTGCATGGAATTGGAGTAAATGAAAAGGAAGCAGCTGTTCAGCAGACACGATTGAATACCTTTGTCAAAATGCTGATGCATGCATCCAAAAAAGTAGCTTTTAGATTGCAGAAAAACAGAAATATTTTTTTTTTTCATTTTCTTCCTGTTTTCATTTATCAAACTCTGAACTTGCTTTAAGGATTTTTTACTTAAAACATCTGCATTTGAAGTTTCCCAGAACATACAGCTTTTTTGTTTAAAGGATTTATATTGTTTAAAGCATCTATTGCAAAGACTTTTATCAGATTTCTCTCTGAAATTTCCTATTCTGGACAAGTATCAAACAAACGGAGGAGGTGAGTTAGCATGACCAGTAAGAGAACCCAACCCCAATATCAAAATGTGAAGACATCCATTATCCTGCTGTGTATTGGCATTACATTGCACCACCTTAAGGAGCTGGTTATGTGTTGCTCAGCATTGAGCATTTGTCACTAGGCTGAACAGACAACCATCAAGAGCAACAGAGCGTCTAGAAACTTTCTGCTCCCCAAAACATCCCACCAATCAGTTGAGTGTTTTCCTGCAGTTCATGGCAGTTAAATATATAGGACAAATCTTGGCATGCAGATCTGATTATACTCAAGAAAGCCCTGTATTACATTGAATTACTAGGGTGACTGATAACAGCCTTTTAAAATGCCCTGAGTATAAACTTTCTTGAAAAAAAAGAGGATTTTGGTAATCAATGAATCTTCAGCATCTCACAGCATGCATTTTGTGTAGCAGATGGATATCGGTGACACTGTCTTGACTGCTCTAGGTAGTGAAATAGAATTCTTTATTTGGAACAATCCTGTTTAAGGTGTTAATGGGGGGCGGGGGGTGTATTTTCTCTTGTGAGGAGAAATATTTAACAAAAAGTAACAGGAAATTCATCCATGATGGAAGTGGTAATTCAGTTATGTAATAGATAAAGATGAAATTATTTGAATTAACTTCAGTCTGACATTGATTTCTTTACCTTGACACAGCCTTATCCAGCACAGTTTGAAATATAATACTGCATTGAAAAGCTGCAGTGAGTTTTTTAGTTTCTTGAATTTTTTGTTCTGTTTAGTGGGAAATCTGACAGTGCTGTGTATTTCAAGCTACCTAGACGTTATGGAACACATAAATCTAAGCTCCTTTCAGAACAAAAGGATAAGATTTGTTTTACAGGTAGGCTGGGTAGACAGAGACAGATAAAGCAACAAAACTGCTGAATCCTGTAAGATTTAGCTTACACTGAAACAGAATAATCATTGCATTGATCGTCCGACTTTTGTCTAAGCCCAACTTATATCAACTGTAACTTCAGCATCAGCTTTTGATCTATTATAGTTATGGTAACATCCTATCTGCAATGATTGAACCAAACCAGATATTTCCAGGCTTATTTGAATGGATTCTAATAAAATAAAACAGGATTGTTTTGTATCCCACATATTAGGTGATGGTAGTCTTTTTTTAATTTTATTTCTTTAACAAACTCTACAGTTTCAAAGTGGTCCAGATAATCCTGCAGAGCCACTAATGTCTAGAATGAAGTCAGTCTTCTTTGTTCCTATTATGCCACAACCCTATAAGTATAGCTGTGCTACAGTTGTAAAGACTCCTCATCTCTTTTTCACCTCCTGACACTGAAAGATGTACACATTTACTTTCTGGTATGGGTCATAGACCCTTTTTTGCCTTCTTCCCATACCTGTAGCTCTTCCTCTTTTTAAATTATTTTTGTTTTTATTTTTAAGTTGAGTCTATTTAACACTTGATCAGCCTAAGTCTCACTTGCTTTTCTCATCTTCCTTAGTCTTTCCATTCCTTTTAAGTGAAACTTTTTTTTCCTGAAAAAAAAAAAGAAAAAAAAATCTGCTCCTTTGCACGCTTGAAAACTCTATTGAAATGGTAATTGACCTTTTAATACTGGCAAGTATTCGGGGAGTTCTAGTTGAGACCAGCGGTTATGTGACAGAGGTGGTGAGAGACAGATATGCCTCTGTCCTGGTTTGACATGACAGCTTCTCTTACTTGATACATTCATTCTGATAATGTTCATTAACCTACTAGTTATATTCGACAAATCACTTTTATAGACTGCAACTTGGACATATCCTTAATTAGCCCCTCTGAACAATGTAAGTACCCTTGATTTTGGTTGTTTTCTTTCTATCACTTAATTTTTCAAATGTATCATTGATAACAGTTGCTTTCTTTAATAACCTAAATACCCATCATGGTTTCTGCTGTCTGTGCTCCGGTTTTCTAATGAATTTTTCTAAAAGGACTGTATTTCATCCCTGTTCTTTTGAGTTCCCCTGCTGCTTTTGGCACTGCTGAGCATGCCCTGTCTTGAAAGTTAAGGAAGAGGCATGCATGCCTCTTTGTTCCTTTGATATTTGTATTTTATCATTTCTATCTCTCTCTCATCCTGCCCCCTTTCCCAGAACTCTGTCTCTGACCCTTTGTTCCTCTCTTCCTACTTTCACAGATCTATTTTTTCAATTTTACCTGTCCATATCTGGTCTCTCTTTAACTTGATAAAATCTCCCAAATATATTTCCATGACCTAACACATCATGGCCTTGTGCAAGTGTTCATATTTTTTTTATCTTTCTGATGTTTTTCTTTTTCAAGTACCTCCATGTTTAAACGTTTCCTGAGTTTCTAGCAGTTTCCACAACAGTATAACCATACTGAAAGGACACCTTTTAATTTAAAAAGCCACTAAAGTAATTATAAATATTCTCTTCAGTTATATTGGGATCTACCCTTAGTCATCCTGTGCAGTCTAGCAGCTGTCATTTATCAATGAGTTGCAAAACTGACATCTGTATATCTCTTTCCCAAATGTAATTGGCACTTTGAAAGCTCTATTTTTTTACCACTGCATTCGGCATCCTGTCAGGACTCAGAGTCGACCTGATACGAGGTCAGTCTATCATTAAAGAAAAAGTCTTCCCACCAAAATCTTAGTCCCCAGAAAGGTGAAGGGCCTGTTCTCCACTGCCTGGAAAATGGGAACATATGCTTAAGAAAGCAAAATGTCAGTCCTGTCTTCAGTAAGGACGAGAGAAAGGAAGCGTGGAAGTATAAGACAACTAGCCTTACCTTGATTCTTGGTGAAGATGATGAAAGATCTAATTCTGGAAACCATTTCCAAACACATGTAGGACAAGAGGGTGATCAGGAATGGTCAGCGTGGATTTACAAAGGGGCAATCATAGCATTCATGCTTAACCAACCTGACAGGATTCTACAATGAGTTGACCACCTTGATGGGGCTGAACTAATTTCCTGAGGAAATTACTAACCTACTCTTAGGTACAGAGCTTGAAGTTTAGAGAGCATTTCAGCTGAAGTATTGCCACACCCTGGAACAAAAATGAGCTACCCACCTGAATATCCTGTGTGGGAATCTCTGTCATGATCAGTAGATGGAACATTGCCAGGCTTAGGGACATGGCTGAAAAAGAATTTTTAAAAATTGACTTTATATTAATTTTTTTTCAGCCAAATGGGAATCTACATATCTTTATGAAAAAGCTCATCTTCTGGGTAGGCTAAACTACTATGCTAATTTGAATCTCTCCATTTAAAAGTACAGAGAAGTCTGTTTTTCCATCTTTTACTGTTTTTAATTCTCTCTGAGGTATAGCTGAGGAAGCACAAGTAGGTAAAACTAGACAAAAAGGAAATTTAATATTATTGTTTACAAACAATCATTGCAAGACAAAGCTGTACTAACCAATTTATCAATTAGATGTTTTTTATTCCCAGAAGCCCTGTGTATGTCGGCTTCTTTCTAAACACTGAAGAAAGATTGTGCCTGTGTAGCAGATCTTGGCAATCTAGTCATATTGACAGCTAATTTTTAAGGCAAATAACACTAGGAAATTTACTCAAAGAATATTAAGTGCTAAAAGGGTTAGATAAATATTTGACTTTATACATATAAACATATATTTCAGAAGTAGTTTTGTTATAAATTGCTTGGGGTTTCTCTTTTGGTTTGTTTAGATTTTTGGCTGTTTCATAGGAGAAAGGGAAGCCGTATCTTCCCAGCTGAAAGAAGAAAACATGGTTTTCCTTGTGTCTGAAAAACAGCAGATTACTCATGCAGGTGATACACTTCATCTTCTATCCAAAACTAATTTTTTTAATGCCGTGTGTTGCACACTTTATTGAAAGTACAGTAATAAGATCTCATGTCTATCTTTGCTTATTATCAAAGCTGCTGCTTCTTATGTGTTCCAGAATATATTGTTTTTACTGCTCGTGTCTGAACACTCCACTCCTGCCTTGCCCAGTCTCTATTTTCCTAAATTATTTTGAAATTATGAATTTGTCTGACTCAGACTACTTATTTATGTAGTTATTCTTTGCCTTTCAGTATTTTTTAAATGACGTAGAAAGAACTAGCACATCCATAATACATTAATGCTATTTTAACATGCAACATGATTATTTAAATCAAGTATAGGATAATCTATGATACAAAGTATTACGGCCTTGGACTTAGTACTAATATGCATTTGAGCAACAGAAAATGTTACTGATATTATGGTTCTATTTGTTTAGATTTTCCGTGTCTGTAAGATGAAGGGTAATGTTTTGTCATTGACAGTGGTCAAGAGACAAGATGTGATTAAGAGTATAGTGAAGGTGCCCCATCTGGATTTCACAGTCATATCCTCTCAGAAAGGAGTGCTAACTATTTTTAATAACCAGGTAATTCTGCCTCAAACAAACGTTTTGTTATTTCATTAGGCCATATATGTGGGAACTGGGTGAGCTGTGATCTAGCATGCAAACTTACCCAGAAAAAAGCTAGATATCGTTTTTAATTAAAGTTAACTTTTGCTTTATTTTCTAAGTACAATAGGATATATACATTATTTTCAATTGTAAACTTACTGAGCAGTCCAATAAGTTGATAGAAATTAGAGGTGGCTAATAAAAGACCTTCTAAACAGAAATGAATTTAATAGAAAATAATCTGCATTTCTTTTTAGAAGAAGTTTCCCTAAATACAAAATACGCCATTGGAATTAACTTTTGCATATAGAGTGGAAACTAGAAAATTAATTGTTTGCTACAGCTACTGAGAGTGTTTAAAATGGGATAGGAACATTTATCAGTTATTTGCAAAGAAGTTATTCAATACAGCATCATCTAGAAGATTGCAAGTCTTGAATTTTCTGACAGCCTGCATAACAGTGCTTCACAGTTACTCCCCTCATCATAAAACTGTAAGGAGATCTATACCATTATAAGTAGAAGTTCAAGCTCAAGATGCTATTAAAATACAAATTGTAAATTAGTCTCCCAGATGATTATCTTATTATTTAGAGGTATGTACTTCTAGGTGCTATGAGGTACATCACACATCTATGCTCATTGGCACTTTACATTTGTACATGAATACAAGCAGTTTATTAAGAATTGTTTCAGACAATGCAGTAAAGCTTTAAATCAGCACTGATCCTTTCTAGGTATCAGCTAACTAATGCAGAATGCTTATGACAGGAGCTTGTAAAGCAAGAAAGGGCTCCTGTGGATGATTAAACAATAAAGTAATACTGCAGTTTTGGTAAATGCTGAAATAATTTATGTGAAAGCCTAGTTCTCTGTCCTCCGGAGCATTATCCCTCTTACGCACCTACCAAAAACAATTTCACAAAGTATAATGTTAAAAATAGCTCGATTCCCCCCACACCCCATGCTGTTTTCAAGTTGAATTGCTGCCTCCACGTAGACTGAACGGATGTCACTCTGACATCAGTGACTGCAGTGTAAATGATAATGCAGTGAATTAGGGACCTCAAATCCGACTTACAAAACTCTGCCTTCTGAAAATGACTAAGGTGTTACAACAGCAGTCCTTTACTCATGATATGATCTTTGATTTCAGTTGATCTGAGCAAATTACTTTTGACATCATTAGAATTGCTCTGATACATTGTGAAGTAAGCAAGAGAAATCTAGTTGATTAGCATTGCAGTCATTTGAGCCCAGTTGCTAGATTATGACTTCACATCACAAAGGCAAACAGAGAGTTGGCACACTTTGCATCATTCTGCATCTCTCAAAGAACAAGGATTTTAAAAGATCTGACTTGACAATCTCGGCTAGTAAGTTGCTTTGCTTAGTTTGGATTTGCAGCTTGTTGATAAAGGAATATGAGGATGCTTGCCCTGAAGATGCCGTTTGGTGGGACTTGTACTCTGGGTGGAGGAGCCACAATATGAATTTATATGCAATACACTGATATATAGGAGAGAAGCTTATTTTTGTATAATTCTTGCATTTTTAAAATGCAGATTATTAAACATATGATATTCTTGGATGCACATAGATCCCATTGAAGTCAATTTGTTCCATTTACATGAATGAAAAATATTTGGTCTGATATAATTAGTGAATCTAATATAACAGATTTTAACTGTGCCACTTCTTGGGCATTTGACTAATAAGAAACATACATGTGGAGGAAGAGACAGGGCCATATTCTGTTTATTCAGCCTAGTGTAAATCCATGTTCAGTGCAACCAGGCTTCCAGCAACATTAGGTTAGTATTATTCTCCTTGCTTTTTGGAAAGCAAATATAACTTGACAATTTCCTTAATGGTTGTGTTATATCCTTGCAGCCAGTTGACTATGTAGATGAGATTTTATTTGATACTGTGTAGGAACTGAAAATAGCAAAAAACTTTTAAAAATCTCTAATTTACATATAAGAATAGGAACAATAAAGAGGTTGCAAACTGTATCACTGCTTGTTGGTCCATTATTCTTCAGTTAAATCAGAATTAGATTTTTGTTTTAGCAAATAATTAGTGTCAGTCATGTTAGGTGGCTTTAAGAAAGCTTAATTTAGCCTGTATACATCAGGATAGGTTTCAAGATCATACCCTATTTCACTAGTGATGGGTTTCCATCATCCACTACATAAACGGCTAATGATTCTAATTATTGTCCTGAAAGAGGGCTTGGAGAATTATGTTAATCCTAGTTTCTGTGGTAAGAAATCCCATGTTCTCTTACATAGCTGCAGCTATTGGAACTTGAAATCAAGGCAAAGAAATATTCATTTGTAGACCAGCAGATTCTCTTTTTGAGGGCTAAGCATTGCTTTCTGCAACAAACATGGACCTAATATGCCTCAACACCTGTACTCAGCTGTGCAGTATCAGCCTTTTCCTGCTTACTCTGCAACATGAGACGCTTGCCCTTCTCAGGATCTGGGACATGGGTGCTGCCTTGATCACCACAGAAGATCTGTAGGAGTAGGTAGCCTTAAGGAAAATTCTCTTTGCCCTCTCTAGTTAATGTGGCTGTAGATAAAGCCAAATCTGATACCAATGCATGGATATTAAACTCTCGGTTAACAATAGTTTTAAATTCTGCTCAAAGCCTGTCTGAGATGACAGTGGGCAACACAATTCTATGGGAAGAAAGGCTTTGATCCTAGCTTCTTGGTTTATGAAATGTGGAATCTCTAGGACAGCAATGAGGCACCACTGATTAATTACTGATGATGGGTAGAGGCAAAAAGACATGAAAAAAACATCTGTGGGTGATTCAGAAGGGAAAAGGTTGAAATTGCTTTTGAAAACTAGACACCAGTTTGGTTGAAGGACAAAGAAGGGGACCCTGTCTTTACTGGATGATGGCATCAGGTATGCCTACCACCCTGGGACTTTAAACACTTTACTGTGAGGCACATGCTGTGCTGTTCACCAGTAGTTAACTTTGCTGAGAGATACTGTCACAATATGGGTATTCCTGTTTGCAGCCCAGCACGTCTCTACCTATATAGTCTCTACCTATATAGTCTCTACCTGGTATTTTTCTGGCACTAGTGAACATGTCATCTGGGCCAGCATTAGCTTGGGTATCTGCATGCCACATCCTACCTCTTATAGGAGCTGGAGTTGTTCTAGATGTGATGGACCATTACAAGCAAATTCCTTCAAAAAAGCAACTGATCTGTACTCCAGTGTAAGAATGGGTATTTTTTTACTTATTTTGCTCACCCTGACTTCTTATATAAAAACAAACAAACAAAAAAAACAAACCATGAAATAACTGTGAGAGAAAGAGATGGTTTAAGTTCCTCACTATATATAGAGGACCTGACGATAGGCTAAAGGTCTTTCTTAGAAGATCTTAACTGTGAACTCTGTCTGCTGGCTAGCATTGTCCTGTTCTGCCTGTGATACAGGAGAGCTGACTGTGTTCAGACTTTTAATTGCTAACTTGTTACTGTGACAACATTTATTATTTTTTTTCAGATGAGAGTTCTGGCAACAACCAGTGTTGAAGTAAGTTAATTTTCCTCTTTCTGTTAAGCATTTGAATTAAAAATCAGCAGGTACTAAACTGATATAATTAGAAATCAAGCATTATTCTAATGCTATTTCCAACCTGTAGATTTCTGCAAAATTTGGCATAGGGTGCCATAGGTCAAAGAGGTTCAATTTATTCCTTTCAATTACAGAAACAATTAGGTAACTTGATTTCTTTCCTCTGATAAAAAGAAACATCAGGTAAGTGTTGTTTTTTCTACCAAATTATCTTTTACCCATAATCTTTCCAGATTTTTTCTTCTAAGATCAATCATTTCAGTTGCCACTGTAAAATTTATATAAGAAAAATTATAAGTTCACTAGAAAAAAAATTCTCCATCTTCCTAGGTAGATTGGTTGGCCACACAGTATATAGTCTAAAAGCTTGTTTTTACCCTGGGAGTATCGCTGCAGGGTTTCTGTAATAAGCTTCTTTCAGATGACCTGCATCAAGAGAACTGTCACCAAAGTGGCAAGATTTGCCTTAAAAGTTTGTTTAGGTGTCTTGTGCCAGGGGGCGCTGCATTTTGTTGATTCTGTCACATATTGTGGATGTTCTAAAATGCAATAGAAATACTCCAGAACACAGGTCCTACTGCTCCAACTCAGGAAGCAGCTCTGGGTCTGGGTTGCATTTAATTTCTTGCAAGGACTAATCTGACTTGTAAAATCAATGCAGGGAGGTAAGCTGTGAGAAATATTCTTTGGACCTATCAACTTTTGGAAATTTTGGCTAAAAATAATGTAGAGAAAATCCTACAGCTATGTTACAGGAGTGAATTTTAGTAGTTTGATCCTGCTTTGATTGTAGAAATAACTTCACCAGTCCAAATATGCAAAGGTCGGGTCAGAACAACATTTGGTGCTTGTCCCAGAGATGCCAAGGAGAAAAAGCTGGAGGACCAGCCTAATGCTGCAATAGGCAGTATGCAACAGCAGGGTCCTCTTCCTCTCTGAGCACTAAGAACTAATCTTAGAATGATTCCTCAGTGGATGTGGAGGTCTTTTTGCTGTGGTAGTAGGACAATACTTGGCAGCCATGGCAGAAGCAGGCACCATTAAAGGACATAATGCCATAAAAATGCTATGAAATGTGAATGCCATAAAAAAATCCAAAAGGAGAATTTGTTTTAACATAATGGTATCTTGCAATATTACAGTGCAATACCATAATTGTTAGGATTGTGATTCCAACAGATACAATGACAAAACTCACAGTTTTAGTATCCACAACTAACACTGTTTAGTATCTCTGAGCACCCACTTCTGTTCAGCTCTGCAACAGATCTGTGTGGCCTAACTTGATCTGCTGCTTCTGTTGCCATGTGCCATTCTCCCATCCTTTCCCAGCTGAGATGTTTCCATTTCTTCAGCCTTCCCTAGGAAAAGGAAGAAGTAGGTTAGAAATAGTTCGTATTCCTTCCCGTTATTATTAAAAATCAAAGGTAAATATCTTACATGAGCAGAAATCATCATCTGTGATTTTCTTATTAAAGATGGGATGAACTACATACTAGTGGAAGACCTCAGCACCAAATGGTTATAATGTACAACTATAAAAAATAACTCATGATTAATTTCTGAATAGCTAAAGAGAGAAAGTTGCCCTTTCTTTGCAGGGCTTACATTTCTCTTTTTCAGACCAACAGAAATAACAGTCCATTCTTTTCTCACTGCAATTACTATGCTATTTTCATCTGTTTTAACATCATCACCAGTACTAGTTAATCAATCAAGCTATGTATTTGCAGGCATCTTTGTGCAAATGAAGTAAGGTATCAATTCAGCAGTAAGTTATCAGACCTCAAACACACCACCCATTGATAAACAACTACATGTGTAGAGGGTGTCTAATAAATTGCAGAGTAATCTTTTAGGTTCCTCTACCCTCTACTATTCATTGTTTTTAATCTTAAGGTGTTTCAGAATAGAGACTTACTCAACTAGAGCAGCAGAGCTCTGGGCCCTGAGGAGATTAAGCCAGAAAAGTTGTGAAACAGCGGTTCTAGGAATAATATTCAGTGTATTGCAGCCCTCAGCACCTTCCCAGTATCATAATGGTACAAACAGAACATGAACTATGAGTACTGATTTAGAGCTGTCATGGAGAATAGGTCACTTCAAGAAAACTGGTTTTCTTTTCTTGATGAGATTATGTGACTGAGTGAAAAGTATAGAGGCATAAATATAAGGCATTTAAAACTCTGTGTAGTATTCAACTCAGTATCACATGACTTTCTGTTTTAAAATATGACCACTGAAAAAAACCCACTAGAGTGCATGTTAAATGGATTAGGCATTGTCCAGCTGCCAGGTTCTAAAAATAGTAGTCTGCATAGAATCATCACTGGATGATGATGGGAATACTGGTAGTGAACGAGTAATTTCTCTTTAATAATGGAAATTAAATTACTTGTAAATATAGCACAGAAAAACACAAACAGATCCAGTGGATGAAAGAGAAAAGCTGAAACAGAAACTGTATTGAAAATGAAGGAGTGAAAATAGAGCCCTTGAATGGCAGGAACAAGAAAATAATGAACAGGTTGATCTGGTACAGCTGCCTGGCTTGTCTGGGAAGTACAACAGTGCTAAGAAGAGAAATTCTTACAGCATTTGCTCTCAAGTTGGAAGTAGGCAGCATGTTTTGCCTAGAGTCTCTGGCAGACTGTTCTTTTCTATCAGCCACTGCTCCGTGTATTAAATTAATCTATTAATTTCTGCATTGCTCTCTCGAGGACTTTCATACTAGTAGTTTCTGATAGTCTCAACCCATACTAGGAGCCTGTTTTGCTCAAGAACTTTCATTTTGGATCATAAGGATAGAGCACCATGCTCTGTTGTTTACACAGCCTGTTCATTCCACTGGCTGAGCAAGAACTGGCCTGGAAGGCAGTGTTAGCTAACTTGAACTCTCTGTCTGTGTTAGGCTCTAAACTTCTCCAAGAACATTCTCTGGGACATGCTATGCAGGAAGCCAAACTCAGTTTTTATAGTGGTGGATGTCATTGTTTAAATTTCCTCTGCTCAGAGTGTTTTTTCAGAGTATCATCATGGTTCAGCTAACAATATAGATGTATTGTGTCCTTTCATGTGTAGCATCTGTATAACTGAGGTGAGTCACTGATAACAGTGGTTGAGACTTGCACCTCTGCAACTTCATGTATGAGCTATTCCCAGAGTTCAAACTCTCAGTTCTGTTAGCTGGGGCTGGATCTATCAGCCACTAGTGCAGAGTATAGGGAATTTATGTGGAGACGGTTTAAAATACATAGTTAAATAATAAAGAAGGTTATAAATTTACAGAGGAAATCCTTTCTTAGCAACCCTTTTTATCTTCATCAGGATACTGCTTGGATCACTGGATGTGATTTCCTACCTCAGCTGAAATGTGTCGTGGCTGTAACTGAAAGGACAATCATCATCTGGGACTATAAATCAAAAGGGAGTCAGGTATTTTGCTGGATCAGCCTTTGTTTTCAATATACATTCACATTCCTTTTGTCTAACAGGATGAGGGCATTAACTTTTTTCTTCATAGGAACTCAGGGAAACAGTGGTATTTAAACTAAAGAACCTTTCCACACCAAATGGAAGTATTAGAGTGTCTTAAAAACTTGGAAGAAATAGGAAAACTTTGTACTCTGTTGCAAACAGACCCCCAAATAATTTGTTTTCTGTACATATGTAATGCATATATGTGCACATGTATATCTAATATGTATGCATGTGCATTTGTATATCTCTGAATCTATTTAGAATCCAGGGAATTTAACATAGACTCATTTGAGGTAACTTTCTGATTTAAAGAAAATATTTCTTCATATCCTGCATTTTGTTCAAGGCTTTCCAAGAGCAGAAGCATTGTTATGCTGATAGTATATGTCCAAACGGTTAAAGTTTTCTTGAATGCCTTATTATAAAATATAATTTTTGCAAGGATTTCTGACCTGTATCTTGGCTTTTTCCTCCTGTCCCTGGGATTTTTCTCAGTGATTCTGAGTTTCCTAAGCAAAGGAAATATTTTTAAGATAACATCAAGTCTTAAGTTTTGGGGTTTTTTTCCATTCTCAATATTTAAAGGCTACTCCCCAAGCTCTGACAGGTCAATGGAAGTCTTCCTGTCAATCCAATTGGAATTATGGTAAGAAAGACTGAAAAATCTATTCACCAGTCATTATTCTCTGAGTTTCCTTCAGTCATTACATCAATGAGAGTTTAAAAGTGTCCTGTGGCTGCAAAGGAGCAGTTCTCTTTTGAGACCACAGTTCTGTATCTGTGTTATGTCTCTTTAATTTTTCTGTGCAGTTAATTCATACAGCATGTGAACAGTTGCCAGTTTATGTTGGCAAGGATGCTTTAATCAAATAACAGATGGAGTCAGGGAGTAGAACCAATAAAGAGTATAAAGCAGATGACCCAAAATCCCATTCCCAGGCCTTCCAGTCTAGCAAAATACCACAGTGGCTTGCAGCTGCATTCATTCCTACCATCTCAATTTCTGAATATGCAAACATCTGAGCGTATAAGTACACTTGGTACTCACAGGTTGTATTAATAATTAGGACTCTGATCTAATTTCTCCCTGCGTGTCACTGCTGCAGTTTGTGGTTGGAATAATTCTTTAATTTGGCTAATTCCCATTTTCTTCTAGACACCATCTTATTTTTTATCAGAAAACAATATATAGTCTTAGCAAATATACCATCCCACTTAGTAAGGTGAGATCCTTCCAAAAATTTGCAATTAATATTTCCTCACTGAAACAGAAAAGGATACCTATGAAATAAAACCTCCCTGATATCTGTAAAGTTTGCATTTAACTTCACTTGAAAATGATCTTCTGTGGGTTTCTAATGCCAGAAAACAGCTCTTACAGGGGAGGCTTTAAAAAACAAAGTCAAGAATCAAATGCTGCTAAACGTGATATGTTCAGTCAACTGAAGGGCTTGTGTGCAACATCTAATAAACTATCTACTGTATTTCACAGAATACTTGCTTTATCATCAAACCAATGGAAAATGCTCTGCTCTGTGTTTGCACGGTAACTCTGTCAGATCGCTTGGCTCAGGATAATATCCTGATGGGAGATGATAAGGGTTATGTTCACCTGCTTACTCTGACCAGTGACCACTTTGGAATGAAACAATGTAAAGGCAAAAAAGAATCACAGCTTCAGATCTTGGACTCCAAAACTTTCAACTTGTAAGTTGCTTGTGATAAAATATTATCAGTCTAGCAATTATGTTTCCTTAATTTGGGTTTTCTCCAGCCTAAATAGAGGATTGGCTTTTGTGTGTTAAGTTAACCCCACCTAACAAAGAAAATAATTTTTCACAATGCAGTAAATATGATTTGCTTGTTGTTTGGTGAAGGAAGTGCCAGCATTTTCAGTAGATCTTACAACAGAGGGGCTGCAGAGAAAAATTCCAGGGAAGAATTTACCATTGCTGTTACCCAGTTTGACATCGGCAAGCTTTATTGTGACTGATCAGATGGAAGCATAATTGCTACTACAGAAGTGCATGATTCAACTCTAACTTTAGCTCTGCTTGGTTTAGAGCTGGAAGAGTGGCTCTGTATCTGCCCTGGATATTTAAATGTTAGCATTAGTTGTGTATAGTCTCACTGACAAAACCCCTATGCACTTGTGGGCATATTACAGTAGATGCTAGCATATCTTAAAAACATCTCCATTTCTATCCTTAGTGTTAAACGCAAGCTACATGATGACTGGGCTGTGAAAATTAAGTATTTTTCCGAACTAAATTGTTTTGGATCCTGCTCCTCGGACAGCATTCATTCATTTGTTTTGGGTGACATAAAGAGACTAGGGGACAACTTGTAAGTATATGATATCTTCTAATAAAAGACATCTTTTGCTTTATAACTCTGTATGAGAGAGTGCCTTGCAAGATGCTAACCTGTTGTATTGAAGCTGTCTTTTCTATAAGCATTGTTAACACAAGCAAAACTACAACTACTTAAATATTTGAACTTTTTTTGTTAGCTTGTGATGTAGGAGGGGACTGTCCATATATGTACATTACTCACAACCCTTAAATGTAAGTTATGTCGGCAGTGTTGTCTGCTCCAACGTCTCCTCAGCAGGCAAATTTTAGACATTAGTTAGAAAATTGATTGCTTTGTTACATTTGTATCATGTATCCGTTAATTTAAAATTTATATCAGCACAAAAATATATTCATTTACATTTCAGCTTCACAAGTTTCAACTTCACAGGTTTCAGTTACACAAGCTTGAGCCAAGAAAGCAATTTATTTTGAGGGCTGTGCAATTGATTTCCTGTGCAGCAGGAAAGAGGTTGTGGCCTCCTTATTTGTGCCATATCCGTATTCATATGGCTCATCAGTGCTGTAGCTGATTCCAAGACTCACTAGTCTGTGATTTTAGGAGTGTATAGCCCAATTGAAAAATAATGCAAACACAATTAGGTGTAAAAAAGAACTGTAAATAACATAGAGATATGATAAGAACTTTTCATGTAAATATCTCAAAGCAATTTAAACATTAGATCAGCTTCACAAGTCCTCTGTACGGTACAACCAGAGATTAGTAGATTTTCAAGGCTAGGAGCAACAATTATGATTATCTGGTTTATCTCTTGTATAACATAGGCCATAAATATTCACATAGTAATTCTTGCATCTATCCAATAACTTTGTTTTATGAGTATTGCATGTCTGTTGCAGAGGAGTAAAGTGAAATATGAAATAATTATAGTTTGTTCAAGGTCACATACTATAACAGGAGAAAAGCTGAGAATTCTTGTTTGATTTTGTTGGGAGTTTTGGAAAAATAGAATTAATTTGAGGAGAAAGAAAACAAAGACTACAGAGCCAAAAGTATAGTCAAAAGAGTATATGCTACCACCATATATTGCTTGTAATACAAAACATTAACTGCAAATATCTTGATAGGTCTTTTTAATTTAACACTGACTATAATTATGTCTCCAATTGCAATAAATACATTTCTCCAAGCAGTTTCATGCAGCAGCTAAATGACATTATGTTCACACACCAGTTAAAGTGAAATTAATAGCCCTAAAAATAGTTACGGATCAAATCACTTTGAAATGCCTGTTCCATAAGTAATCATAGTTGAAATATATGATTTATGAGTGCTAACAAAATAAATTTCACCAATTAACTTTGCAGCAAGCAATTGTTCTTGTGCTTGAAGAGGGATGGAATGTATCTTGTCTCACATATGACTGTTAAGATTCTTTGTGGATAATGGCTGATAAGTAGTCATTGTCTTTTCTTCTAAAGTATTTTATAAAAGGGAGGCTTGGGTAGGATCACAGGGTGCTTCACTTGCAAGGCCATGTCTTGGGTAGGATTTCACACTGCTGGAACCTTTTATGCACATGGACATTAAAAGAGTATCAAGATTGTTCATTAAAGAGCCACTAGACAGTTATATAGATGTATTAAATTTAAGAAATAAAGGAAAAAGATGAGAATTCCTGAGTAAAACTGCCAATCACACATTTAGATCAATTACTTGCTTTTTTACATCAAGAGAATTAAGACTCCCCTGGTAGAGCTCTAGAAAGAAAGCTTTGCTCCCACAAATAGGGAGTGAATAACCTTTTATTTACACTTGCCTAAAAAGAACAAGCTCTTTTATTAATCCTCAAAGTTTCCAGAGCCTTTTGTCAAATTTGCTATTAGAGTTTTCAATATCTGTGATTACTCTCTAGCCCAGAATAAGCAAACAACTTGCTTGTCTGGATTTCAAAGAACAAAAAAATCAAATGTGTCCTAATTTAATTCTGTATAGCTTAAATACAGCAACAATTATTGTTTCCTGGGAGAGATGGGTGTTAGCAATGCTATTGCTGAATCCGAAAACCAAGAAAATATTGACTCATTAGTAGCAGTATATAAAACACAGAGAGAAAAGCAGTTTCTCAAAGGACGGGTTTAGAAGGGGCACTGAATCAATCTCAGTCTGTGTTGGCTTTTTGAATTCCCGTGCTTTTGCAGCGAATGCAACAGAATAATGCATCTGTTTCAGAAACCTGCAGTCTCTATATGTTATTGCACAACACAAAATAGATAAAATAGACACTATGCATTATACAATATATTATACACAAGCAGCAGAGAAGTAACTGCACTGTATGTAAAATAGAGGCCACAATAGACCTCCTTGTCTGAAACAGGCAAAGGTGGTTGGTTTCATACTTTTCCTCAGTGATAAACGCTTTAAGTGTGCAGAAATGTGTGAAGGCTTACTTTGGCAACAGCTACAATTTTAGTATTCTATTTGGAGTGTGATTAATAAAGGATTCAGGTTACCAAATCAGATATTTATTACTTTAATGGAAAGTGTGCCCTGTTCCCATTTTATTGATGCTAGTATCTATGTCACTGTTATAAATCAGTTTGCTTTTAACAAGAGATTGTGTGCACTATGCAAACAGCTATTCTATATGCTATAGAAAAGTAAAGTGGAATGACTGTAGACTGTATTTTCCTAATGTTTCTTACCTGATTAACTGCTTTAATGATTACAGACCTGTAAAGGAATTTTCTGTCCCTAGAGGGGTCAATGCCTTCACATACTGTGCAAAAGCAAAAGTCATTGTCACTGGAGGTAAGTATTGGGTTTTTTTCCAAGAGGTTGTTCTGTTGTTATTTTTTTTCCCAGTTAACTTAGATAAAATAAATCTGAGTTAGTATCTTAAGAATTTAAATAATGGCTTCTGCCTTAAATGGTAGGAAAAAAGGGGTCTTGCTTTAGATTGCTGGGAGCCTTACTCGAAAAAGGTATAGATTATGACAGGAATCAATCAAGGGCTCAGTCTGGATTTGATTCAAGTATCATGCTATTTATATAATAGAACAGGAACTACTCTAAGGTACCTTTCCAAGTCATGGTTGCAACTGTCTTGGTCAAGTTATACATTATTCCTGTCAGTATCAGCAGGGCTACCATCCCGTCCTGTTATTCTTTGGCCACCCTTTCCTGTTTTAGGCAATTACATTGGTCCATCTTAATACTTTGCGTTGTTCTTCTCTCTGGTCATTTTTCCCCAAAGCTTTACTGTTCATTCTTTTTCTTAGCTTCTAAAGTATTCAGTGGGGATAAATCTGCCCTTCACTAAGCCCCAGTCTAATGTTATTTAGCCAGGTGCTTATAACACAAATGGTATGCAAAATACTACAAGCATTATTACACTTAGAAGTGGTTATTAAAAAAATCACGTTTTAAGACCCTTACTTTTCCATAATTTACTTGTGGTATTGGAATATGCTCATGAATTTGCCAGTACTGTGACACAATCTAAGTTTGTCTTCCAGACATTTGACATTTATAGTAAAGAGTAAGAAAGTGGTGAAATGAAGTAGAGAGTTCACATTTCATGATAAAAGCTAGACTTCTTCATCCACTAAAATGATAAAAGCCTGATAGTGGCCTACAATACAGAGCCCATAGTAATTTAGAATAACTTTTCTGTGTAGCATTTTGCATTAATATTATGTTGAATGGTAAAGTGATATGATTTTCCTCTTATTTTTATATTCATTTCCAACTATGTCTTAATCATCACCTCAGGGAACAGCTACAGTTAAAATCAAATTATGCATTCATATAGAAGCCGGAGATTATCAGTTTTAAATGATATAATACATCAACTTCTAACCCAATTATTTCTTCAAATCAAGCTATTGTTCTTCTGTGAGCAATAAAGTAGTAGAAAAACTATTTGCAATTTCAAAATCTATCAGTAGCAGCTTAAGACTGATAAAAGGAAGTCCTCTGTGCTTGTTCAGTATCCTTTGTGTATTCCTGGCCCAAATGAAGTAACATATCTTGGTTGGTTGGTTGGTTGTTTTTTACTGGCACTATACATTGGTATTGGCATTTTGAGCAATTCCTAGTTATAGAAATCATATCCCAGGACCCCACTAATAGTAACCCTCACAAGCATAAGCAGATTCTTTTCTATGATGCAGTTTAAATTTAAGAAAAACAGTTTAAGAAAAGACAGACCAGGCAGCACAAAAAAGAAAGAGACATTGGTCAGTATGACAAACATATGAACTTATGTTCTTTTATCAGATTCTGAAGAGCTTTTGCCAATATTACAACCCAAGATTGTTTAAAAGATGAACTTGAAGGAATGACAAGTTGTTTTAAGGAAAAAAGGTCCTTCTGTGTGTGAGGAGCAGCATAGGAAGAAACGAGGAGTAATGTTTTTCTTTTCTAGTTTATCAGAAGATGCCAAGCTAAGCCTAGCATCTTTTCCATTCAAAAGTGCTATTATACTCAGGGGGGTTTCAACACCCCTGAAATGCAGACATCTCAGCAGACTTGCAATACCACACAAATTGCAAAACCGTGTAAGCAAGGGAGACAACTTGACAAAAGATCACATCTTCAAAGAATGTATTGGAATCCATAACATCTAGCTAGAATAGAGCTATGGTCATAGAATCTGACTTTTTAAAAAAAACTAACAGTATGCTTTGATAATTATTTATCTTGGAACGGAGAACACTGAACTAAACCCATTATGATTCAAATAATTGATTTCACAGAATCTTAAAAATGTGCTGTCTGATACGTAGACAGATAATTCATCTTCTTCAAGCTTTTCTTGAATGTGCCTTCTATCTACCCATGCCTTCTGTGTAAGGATTCTGAATCCCAGAGGCATATTTGGAGCACAGAGAGAATAAATGTTCCAGCAAATGTTCCAGTGAAGCAGCGCATGTTAGGGCCAATATGGCATTAGTCCAGAAAGTAGGAGAGAACATGTCTGCTATAACCAAATGCACCACTTCACAGCATCAGTAAAGAATAAAACTTAATCCACTGCTTCACACAGGAAGCAAACAGCTTCCTGTGGGGGAAGGTTTTCCTTCCCAATGATACTTATTCTTCCTCTTAATATCTTAAGAACATTCTATTCTTGAAATAAATTCTCTCTGCCATGATTAAGGGGCATTGTCCTCCCCTCCATTCATCTGCCATCACCTTAGGAATATAAAGAGCAGAGCAGTTAGGAAGGCTAAGAAAGATCCTGTTCCTCAAAAGCACAGAAAGCAAGTCATTTAGCTGGTCAGGTACTATCCACAGCTACTACCTAGTCCACTGTCACTTTAAGACATGACAGTTTCCATTTGCAGCTGCTAAAGGACATGTTATTGAAGCAGTGTCTGTTTCTTCTGATTATAACTGATCTCATCAGTCTCAGTGGAGGCTCCTGTCTACTGTGTACTGTTGACCTCATGGAAGGTCTGCAAGCTAACTTTTACTCCTAGGCTATAGCCTTTTTAAGGTACTTCCTGCCATGCTTACAGCATAGACAGCTAAACTAGGGTAGTTTTGCCTGAAAGTGCCCATGAAAACGAATTGGTTCCAATTGAAGTTACACCCAGTCAGCTACTTATCCATGGCCAGAAGTTACCCCTACGTTGCACCAGTACAGCTGTTTGCATGGTTGCATTCTCAGCCACAATTTTGGAATGATCTGGCATAAACCAAAATGACTTTCTGTTAGAGCTATTTTAAGAGCAGATCATTTCTCCAATGAACCTGTCATTTAGAGAGAGGCTACATAAACAGTGGAATCCATTTAACTGAGAGGACAATTACGCTTAATGGAGGAAAAGGGAGATGGGGTGCTCCTAAATGAATCATGTATTGCCGTATTAAGGAAAGGAATAGATGTCTGCGGAGAGAGAGCGAGGGTCTGACCAACAGCAGTAGGTTGAACAAGCTTAAGAAAGATCCCTGAAGAGCAGTCTGCAAGAGCTGACCTTTATGTCTTCTCTTTGTTAACAAAACTGGGCTGAGCTTCACAGTCTTGAGGTTTGGTGTATGTTCCTTTGGGGCATGTAGTTCCTAGTCTGTGGGGTTTTTTGATTTCTGCACTTCTCTTTCAGCTGAGAGAGAAGAAAAACTCAAACTGAAGTTTAGATAAAACGTGGCTGTTTCCCTTATTGTGTGTCAAAATGTGTATGTGTTCAGCTAATTGCATACTATTCATACAATTGCAATATTTGCCAGAAATGGAAAGAAAAAGTAGAAATTAATTAATGTCAAATTTAAACTGTGCTTATGCTCTCCTGAAACTTCTGTGAAAAATATGAAATATTTCAGAGCGCTGGGTACAATTGTGTTTACAACAGTATGTAAACCCAGGAGTTTACAAATACATTTTTAACATCTTTGTATTTTGAAATATTTATGGAAACTATTATGAAAATAGTACCAAAAGATTAATCCACAATGCAAGGATTATTCCCTAAACTGTAGGTAAATTTAATGTTTGAATATACAAATAAACATGAAAGGCCTAATTCTCAATTAATTCAAAACACAAAATCGCTTATCAGCAGTTATGGTCTCCTGTCTGCCCTAAGCTTTCACGTCTGCTCCCCTTCCTGTTCTGCACACCCACCTTCTTCCATACAGGTGGTCATTCCTTCATTTCCTGGCTAAGTGGGCACAAATATTGTTTTGATGTTTTTGTAAATTATATCTGTGAATGAAAAAAATCTGAGCACCTGTTCTATTTCTAAAAAAGTATTCTGCTCCCGTGGGGCTACCACGTATAGTCACATGCAGTATCCCTGACATTTCTCTAGCAAAATAAAACACTTTGAAAGGCAAGTCAGTTGTAGCAAAATAAAACACTTAGAAAGGCAAGTCATTTGTATGTTTTTAATACAAGTTTGGCGGTAAGTAATAAAAACCTAAGCTGGAATCCAGCCATTAGAATGAAATATTCACATATTTATGTGGTGAAAGCAGAGACTTATCAACACTAAGCTCTCCATTACAAAGTTTATCTGTAATACGAGTGACTATTAGCCTTTCTGACTACATATATATATATTTTTTTTTTTAGGTAATGACAAACTCCTTCGTTTGTGGCATCCCACTATTAACAGTAGGCCTACAGGGAAACTATCAGGACACCAACATAGTATTGTGGACATTGTGACAAATGAAAAAGATCAACATGTCATCAGCCTTTCCTCTGCAAAGGTAAAACACTTTTCTTAACTTCATGGAAAACAATGCTATAAATGCTAGTAGGAATCTGGTTTGGAGGGCGTGCTTCTGATAGTATGTAGTCCTAATCTCAGTGTTTATACGTTCATTAATAGCAAAAATAAGGCAGAGTTTTAGCTTAAAATTTCAAAATTAATTTATATTGAGAACGAAGACTAGAATAGAACTATTTGACATACTTTTTTTCTGAAGGTGACAAAAAAAATACTTAAAAGAGCAGATATAAACATTCTGGTAATTTCCATATTACTTTGGTAACCACCAGAATCATAACATAAACTGTACCTGAATGTTTCATTCAGTAGTGATCCCCTGCAGAAGCTTCCTACATCTTCATTTACCCTTCTCTCTGCCTGTCAGCCTACTAAACCCATAGGTGGAATTTTTCTTACCCTGGTGACTCTGTACATAATATTCAACTATTGGCCTCTTTCTGAACAGTGCCATTTACAAGGCTTACTGATCCAAAACATTGCCCATGAACAGGAATACTAATAAAATCAATAATAAAACTTCATTAACCAAATATTGCAAGATTCTGCTGGAAATGGATGGATTTCCTTTAAGTTATAGGTGGAATCATGATATCAGTGGTTTATCTTATTTGTCAAAATGAGACTGTTCAGGAGAAACTTCTAAAAATATGTGCAAAATAAATGAGAACCTACTGAAGGAATAGTTATGAATGGCTAAGGAGTACTTTCAAGAGTAATCCTATGCAATATTTTCAATACTCAGCAGTATTCAATATTTTCATTAACATTTGAAATTATGGAATAGAGAACACACATACTGAATGAACCCATTGCCCCAAACTGGATAAGGCTGCAGGCCCTGGGCAGAAGTATTAGAGTTCAGAATGGTCATTAAAATTGAAGGTATGATCTGTGGTAAAAATAGATATAGTTACTCTACTGAGATATCCATACATCTCAAAGGTTTCCAAAGGTTATGTAGGAAATGTTACTGAGCCATTTATTCTGTCTGTGCTGCAACTGGGCCAAGTGCAAGGTTCCACACCTGGGTCACAGCAATCCCAGGCACAAATACAAATTGGCCTGGGAAAAGATTGAGAGAAGCCCTGAGGAAAAGGATTTGGGGGTGTTGGCGGATGAGAAGCTCAGCATGAGCTGACAATATGTGCTGGCAGCCCAGAAAGCCAACTGCGTCCTGGGCTGCATCAAAAGAAATGTGGCCAGCAGATCACAGGAGGTGATTCTGCCCCTCTACTCCACTCTGGTGGGATCCCACCTGGAGTACCATGTCCAGCTGTGGAGTCCTCAACACAGGAAGGACATGGGCCTGTTGGAACGGGTCCAACAGAGGGCCACAGAGGTGGTCAGAGGGCTGGAACACATCTCCTATGAAGACAGGCTGAGAGAGCTGGGGTTGTTCAGCCTGGAGAAGAGAAGGCTCTGGGGAGACCAGTACCTAAAGGGGACCTACAGGAAACATGGAGAAAAACTCTTTTTCAGGGAATGTAGTGATAGGATGAGGGGTAATGGTTTTAAACTGAAGGAAGGTAGATTTAGATTAGATACTTGAAAAAAATTCTTTACTGTGAGGGTGTTGAGGCACTGGAACAGGTTGTCCAGAGAATTTGTGGATGCCCCATCCGTGGAATTGTTCAAGACCAGGCTGCATTGGGCTTTGAGTAACCTGGTCTAGTGGGAGGTGTCCCTGCCCATGGCTGGTGGGTTGGAACTTGATAATTTTGAAGGTCCCTTCCAAGTCTAACCTTTCTCTGATTCTATGGTAATTGCTTACCACTGGTCATTGAGGTGCCAGTAAATACCCCATTTTCATGTCTTTAATCTTATTCTTAGAATAACGCACACCCTTCTAAAAGTGCTACTAGCTGCAAATAAGTCATCAGAAATCTCCCATAATCCTGAAGCTATAACCATTCCCTCTTTCTTACTCCTATAAATCTATACCTGTGTGTTCTGTATGTAAGCCTGTACATTTACTACAGGCTTAATTAATTACTGCCAAATTAATGAAGGTTTTCACAGGTAGCCTGCAGGCTATATATGTAGGAAAAATGGAATAAGAACAGAGAAATCTAAGGGACTTTACAAATAAAGTGATGATCCCTCTGTGCCTCAAATAATTTACAGTCTGTAGATGGTATATACAATAGCAGAGGAAAATTAGCTGTAATAGGGTTTCTTCCAACAGAGTTAAAGCACAATTGTATTTGTATAGACAGAACTAGCTATTATACAAAAGTGTTCGACTTTGCAGGGCAGTTAAGATTATGTTAAACACATCATTTTTTTCTACTGAAGAAACAAAGGCCAACTTGCTTTCCAACCTGCCCAGCATCAGAAAAATCAAAATAGTTTTCTCTATTTTGTTATCATCTTTCAGTGTCTGTGATATAAGAGGCTACTGAAGCAAAACAAGAAGAGTGTATATATTTTCACTGAAATTAAGTTACAGAGACATCAATGATCTCATGGAAGCATTGTAAACAAGGGAAACATCTCTTTATATTCAACAAAATTTTCATTAGCCTTTTGACAGGACTAGGGAAAAGCTTAGGAAAATTAAATTAATACTTTTTCTGGACATTTCCAAAATTAAATTTAACCTAAAACCTGTCACATATTAATATTCAAATAAATGGCTCTGTTATCGTGCCATTTTTCAGCTAAAAATAAAGAACAGGTTCAAAGTAGGGAATACTATTTTTTTTTTAATTAAGACTTATAATTGTTATATTAGCACATTTGAAGGCTCAAACTGATTTTATACTTTAAGGCTATTATGAAAATTTTCTTGACTTACAGTAGTGATATTTTTATTCTATATAAATTATAAAGCTACAAAACAGCATCCTAAAGGTAAGTCTAAGTCTAGTGCATGAGGGAAATATTTTCTTCTGATGACAGAACCTGAAAGAAGATGGTAGTATTTCTCCTGTCACTATCGAGTTACAAACTATGTCCTTTTGGTAGATGTGTATTCAGAACAGGGGATTGTGATGGTTTTGGTCAGTTAGGTTGATGCTTGTACTAGATGTTCCTTCCAACCTAGAGAATTCTATGATTGTATGACCTCTTCTGACACTGCCCACATGACTTCACTTTGTGACAGATGATTCCTAAAGTACAAATTACTCAGCAGGTCACTTTTGTCTACAGAGAAGTCCCATGTGTATGTGGTAGGGGAGGGAGGGAGGAAAAGGGTAGAGCAGAGCACTTGAAAAGGTTGGGGGTTATAACATGGGTTTAGGCAGCCCTTATAAATGCAGATCTCAAATATAAAGACAGTTACTGTCTCGGACAGTCTACTTAAAAAACTCACCTTTTAAGTAGAATAATAATGTCTATTTGCCGTAAACCCATGCTCAATCCCACTAATGAATTCTTGCAGCACTTTGGTTTGATTTGTGGTAAGTCTCATCTAGATATGCAGAGAGAATACACTCACTGGAGTGTCAAAAATCAGTACTGTATTTGGCGGAAGACAAACCTGGGAAACATTGTACTGAAACTTAGAATTCATGTGAATTGTTTTGAGCAGATTTCTTTATTTACACTGGGGCATTTTGGCCAGTGTGCAATACTGCTTTCTGGAAAATAATGTGATATTTAATATAACTGAAAACAGATTGCCCTGAGCCACTAATAACAAAACAAACATGTAATAACAAATAAGAATCTATTTTGGAATTTGAACTCAAATAACACTTCCCTTTAAGAAAATGAAGATTCCTTAAACTAGTCCAGCACATGAGCACTTATAAAGATTACTTATAGAACAATTTACTAGTAAACTGCTGTAAGGTAGCTATTAAAAAATAACGTATATAACAAATTCTCCTATCACAAAACTGAAACTTACTCTTTTGGGTTTATAACTTAAAAATACTTACAAATTAGGTAAACCCATAGCTTTGTGAATAATTTCTGTATGTCCTTTAGTCATATGGATTAGTATTTGCGTAGTAGTGACACTGAGGAAGAGGGGAGGGCACAGGCAGGGATTGTCATAATTCTGGGCTGGTGGACTTGCTTCAGAATATAATATTTCTGGAAATAAATTTGTTCCTGATCTTCCAGGTGGTTAATACCTTAAAGGCAACAGTGTGTATAGGTGCAATTACAATTGTAGTCCACAGCCACTGTTTAGTTAAGTGAATTTACTAGGAGATCTGAAATATTGATGTGATCTATTTGTTGCTAGTCATAGGAACATGTTCCAAGTCTTATGTTGACATTTCCCACAAACACAAACTATTCTCTATGTTAAATTATAAACCACAGACCAACAAAACCCACATTTGTTATAACTACAATTGCAGTGTGTCTGTCTTCACTTATGTTTTGGTTGAAAATATTTCCAAAGAAATTTTTCTAGTAAATTTTTCTGGCGGTATTAACTTATCTTTTGTGTCATTCCGCCAAATTACAGACTCAGATTTTCACATAATACATGGAATCTTTGATAAAGTGTCAGCAGCTTGGAGTCATGGATTAAGTTATTTGCATGAAAGTGAAAGTGAAGGTATTTAACTGTAAATATGAATGTGATTTGCATTATTTTGCAGAAGCCACTAACCACATTTTCAGGAAACATTTTTTCAAAAATGGCTGCAGTAGCCTATTCTTTTAATTTATGGCTGTAATTTCATTGCTATGTATCATTTGGGAGTTATAAAAAGAGGAATGAGTTAAGTATTTCTCACTGTTACAACCATTTTACACCTTTTCTGTTAGGTCTCAGGGAGTACAAACTAAAATAATAAGGCTTATTCAACCACTGAAGCACTATATTTTTTATTGAAGAGAATGCTGGTAGAATATATAAGTCCTTAGAAAATTGCTGTCTTTGGACTTGGAACTACAGCTAAGCAGCATCCTTGGATGCTTCAGGATACACTGGATAGAATCAACCATGACACCAGTTGAATATTTCAGCCCAGGAAAGAAAATACTGTCCTATATAAAGGTACTTGATGTGCCTGGTTACTACATTGGCACTACAGCATTTGTCTACAAATACCAATACTGTAATTTAAAAGAAACTGCTAGTCTTTTTTAAAGTGGGCCCAACCATCTGAAGAATTATTTCTATGGAGCGTATGGTAACTTGAGAGCAATCTGTAGGGTAGAAAAATAATGGAAAACTGACCTGACACCCAAGCCTAGATAAAATAATGCTGCATAGGAAGTCTCTGCTATATTTATTTTTAACTCTCCTCCATGTCACTCAGCCCTTCATTGCCCCTTCCTCTCTGTAGTTAGTTCACCCATTTTTATTCTCATCCTGCGGCCTGAAGCATTTATAACCTAATTTTTTCATGCTACAGAACTGTCTGAATGCATTTAGGAAACAATGAGGGAAAAAAAAATACTCACAGGGACAGGGATTATTAAACCTGGAGTTATGGCAGGAAGCAGGTCATTATCTGAAAGATGATTTTATACTCATAATGCTCTGTGAAAACAAGAAGATTAAGGCCAATGGCAGAGACCAGATCAGACTGCATAGCCCTTGTACTGAAAGGCTGTGAAGCAGTGACAGCCGCTCTCTTCACAACTAAAACAGTGCAGGCTGAAACTGCTTGAGTTGTCAATGGAGGTCAGTAAGACCAAATTTGCTACAACAGTTGTTCCATTGATTTTACTAGAATGGCTCTAGTGGTGGATTTGGTTGAATTAGACCACTTCAGTGGGCAAGATTTGACCCTACAGACTTCAGTGCATAAAAGCAATCTCAGTTTTGTTTGATGATCAGTGGGACTAGGGTAAGGAATATACTCCCAGAATAAAACTTTGTTTAAATCAGTGTAGAGAATATTTTTTGGTCTTTTTCTATTTAAAAGAAATTTCACTTTTGGCAGCTAATAGTGAAAGAGGAATGCACGCATTTATATCTGGTAGGAGAGTAGTGCAATAAACAGGGTGATTCCTTGCATCTTTATTTCCAAAGCATGTTCATAATTTCTTCAAAATCTGATGCAGCCAACTTTATGCAAGCACATAAACATTTTCTTGCTGAAATTTGTTCATAGTAAATTAACTCTTTTATGTTTATGTTAGTTTTATTCTTACAGAATACAAAGGCAACTTTTAGGTTTTCATGGAAGATATTATATGTTATTAATTTTTTTTTCCTGAATTTTAAATATTTACTCAAACCGTAATTATATCTGTCTCCAGTTCTCTCTCTATGTCTGCTTAATGGCAAACAGGCTGATATCCCAGTGGGAATTCATAAATGTCTTTTGCCTGTCTGGAACTGAGGAGGTGATTGTATCAATGTCTGTAGGTTAGTGTGGATGTTTATCATCTAACCTATTTGAAAGCACATGAACTGTTTTAAGGATATATTTATAATACAGTCATTTGTCTTCCCGAAAAATGAGAGCAGCTGAGCTGGAAGCACATTGTTTAATTTATGTCAAGCCATTGCTAATCGTGGCTGTTACTGAAATATACTTCATATCAACAATATTAAATTTAACCTAGATAATTTGAAAAAGATGCATTTGGGAAATCTGCTGCAGTCATCCTTCACAGAAATTATGTGGTCATATCTATATCAGATACATTTTTTGTGTATTGCTTTGAAAGTCAAAGTTAATCCTTCCCTTGGATAGTGCTTTTATCCTCTTTCGTTTATTTGCTCCTCCCAGATATTAAGAACTTTATTGTCCTCTCATATTGCATAATCTTTCAAGAACATTGAGTATTCTTCTTCAGACTTTTCATATAACGTAACCATTTTTCTGTTATTTCCTGTCCCATTTTCCATTATTCAAATTACTTTGTCTTTTCGATAATCTTCAAATAAACCCTACAGAATTAGCATACAGAAGAGAAGACTCAAGGGGGATTTCATGAACATACATAAATATCAGGATGGAGGCTGTAAAGAAGATGGAGCGAGGCTCTTTTCAGTGGTGCCCCGTGACAGGACCAGAGGGAATGAAAATGGAAGCACAGGAGGTTCCATTTGAACATCAGGAAACGCTTCTTTTACCATGAGGGAGGCCGAGCACTGGCACTTGTTGCTTAGAGAGGTTGTGGCATCTCCATCCCTAGAGATCTTCAAAATCCACCTGGACATGGTCCTGGGAAACTGGGTCTAGGTGGCCACACTTGAATAGTGGAGTGAGACAAGATGACCTTCAGAGGCCCCTCCAACCTCCACTATTCTGTGATGTGGTGAAAAAGTAAAAGGGATTAGAATTAATTTTAAATCTACTTTTTTAGCTCATACCTACATTGTCCTTCCCTAGTTTTTAGTCTTACATAGTGTCCAGCATGCAGCTGGACTGTTTGAGGACTGTTCTAGCTATGGTTGTATCTTTGCAAAATGATGTTTTGTTTCTCAGTATATAGAATGCACAAATTTCCTTCACAAATAGATTGTCCTCGTGTATTCTCAGTATACATGAAGGAAATGATCCATTAGATGTTCTGTTTCTGGGCAAGTGTTTGATGGTTAAAGCATCAAATAACCTGTATTATCTGTATTTGCTGCAGATTGAAACAGAGCGAGATCTATATTCTGCTCATGCTAGTTTCTAGAGTTCTTCTACCAGAAAAATGAGATCTAGGTTTTACACTATGTTAAAAATAAATTTCCAGACCTGTATTTACCTGGTTGTTTATTTTTCCATAAGGGAATGCAGAGATAGTAGATCTTCAAAATGTAAACAAAAAGTTGTATACCTGAAAATTACTACCAAACCCTATGTCTAAGGTGAGTGCAGCATTCTAAGCTTGGCTGAAGACTGATAGGAGGAACCTGACTGGTTTTGAGCTCTTCTGATCTGGTGTTCATGGGCAGTAACCTCCGTCCTACACGGCTAGCTTTCTGCTTCTGACCCACATACCACCATCTAAATGTCCACTGAAACTGTTCTACAGAAGCATTGAGGGTTATTTCATCTTTGCTTTAGGGGTCAGGAAGGTCTATCATCAGCACACCAAGCACCCAGTACAGAGACAGAGGCTTTACACACTCTCAGTCCTTGCATAGCAGTCAGTTAATATGCTGCAGGTTCATTACTATACAATCAGACCCACTATTGCATACAAACCAGTTTGATTTCTTTACAGCATTCCTCCGTGTTTGCGACAAGGAACGTAACCTTCTACATTATCAGGTTAATGTAAGTACTTGAGGAAGTGATTTTAAATGTTTGTAATTTTGAACTTCACCAAATTACTGTCTCAATAAGGCAGTAGTTATAGTACCATCTGCTACACCCCGTTGCATTAATGTGCTTAGAGCTAAATCCTCCTTGCCTTAGCCTCACAAGTAATCCCATTGACATCAATTTATTCCTAAGTCTTCTAATAACTACAGAGAGTTGTACTACTTTGCAGGATCACCTTCAGGGATCACAAGACACACAACAGCACTCTCAGCAGATAACTTACTCTATTAAGTAACACAGCAAGCAGAACTGCAGTTCGACCTCTGCTTCATGCTTGATGATTTTTGTCTTTGAGGGCTCAGATGTTCTGTATGAAATTGTAATTTTTTTAACCTTGGAGCCTTCAATGCCTCTCTGAAAAGCTGAACAGTGTAGCAAATAGGGGCAGATAAACTGAACACTTCAACAGAAAATCAACTTTAATTGTCGCTTCCTCTTCCTGTCTATGCTTACTGCAAATGTAGTGTAACCTCTTTGTGCCCCTCTTTGTGTTGGATTTTGGAGTTTCCTGCATAAGTGTTTTTCATAAGTTGTTTTAAAGACTTGCTGCATCACCATTCTGTAAAACTGAGGAAAGTGGTCTGTTTTTTTTCAAAAAACATATTTTCCTTAACTTAGAGAAACTATCAGTGCAGGATTATGAGAGTTTGGAAGCACTAAAAGGAAGTTACTGTGTTACTGTTTTCTCTTGAGAGTTGTTGAGGTATTTTCTTTAAAGCAGTGTTTTAAGGTCACTTTCTTATTCTTAACTAGCAGTAATTTGAAGGTATTATCTTCCAGAAGGGCAGGGGCAGGAGAGTGTCCTCATAACAATCCAGCAGGAGATACAATGTTCCTGAGCTTGAACTTTGTTGTATTGAGAGCATGTAGAATATTTATTTACCAAATTTATCTTGCCCTGTTTCTCATCTAGTTCTGTCTCCCTCTGTTATTCCCATTTTAGTTGGTAAGATGGATCTTTCGCTTTTCATTTGTTTGTGTGTATATTAAGAAAAATAGGGGAAGGATGTTTCTGTTTTTACATGCTCATAGAGCATAGGCTTTAGAACAGATGGAAATGATAGTTCACACTTTTTTCTATGTTCTGAATTTTAGGGCCCGAGGGAAGGTGGTGCTTGAGAGAAAAATGGTTAGTATGTAAATATACACGTTTAAACTTTTTAAGGGATCTCAGAAGGCTTTGGCAGGAACTCCCCCTGAATTGTGGAGTGATTTCATTTCTAATTTTGCTTATTGTCTGTGGAAATTCCATCTGTAACTATGTGGGTTTGCCCTTGGGTTGAAAAATGAAAGCCACAAGAAGAGCAACACAGAAGAAAGAGAAATGATCCAGACTGTGGCCCCAGAGAGAGTTGTTACTCTCTTGTTCAGTTGTTGAGTAGTTTGCTAAAGCTGTGGCAGCTGGGCTAGGAAAGAGGGGCAGTGTGCATTCCCCCAGTGCCCCCTGTGCTGGTTACCAACCGTGTGAAGGAGGCTGGCCACAGTGTGGGAACAAGGCAAGAATCCCTGCTCTGCCAGCTCTTAAAAAAGGTATACCTCTGGGTAAAAGGCATTTCTGATAACAGCCAAACTGAACCAGGTTTTTCATTAATGTAAGCCAGTGTTGTTGATATAATGTTTCTTGGAAGTAGAGCTCAGTTTTCCTTGTAAGGTGGGAACAGCAGAAAGAAGAAAAGAAGTCATTTCCAAAAGCACTCGAAGCTTCTTCTCTCCACACTCAACCTCCTCCATAATGTATTTTGTTTGCTTGAATACAGTCTGTATTCTGTGATTTCACAAGACACAATCGAGAAGCATTTTGCCATAAAGAATATGTTTTCAGAGGGCTTCAGGGATTCCTGGCATTTGTCAGGCTGCTGTGTGAAGTTCTTCAATAAATAACTACAACAGCAATGTTACTATTAACCAAACATTCCTAAGGCAACTCCCGCTAGTCGCCTCCTAATTTCCAAATAAGCACGCCTTTTGTTGCCGCTCTTCATGCATGGATTCATGCACAGTCATGTGTGCTGATGCAGATGAACGGCAGTGACATTATATCTTGCGGCCATGCTGGTGATGCCTTGTGTGGGAGTTACTCATGTGGAACCGTGGTTTATGTAATCTCCACATCCCTGCCCACAGGATGGGAAAGGAAGAAGGCCAAAAGGAAGGGAAGGGACTCATGAATGCTGTGATGTGTCCAGGTTTTTGCAGTTACTTTAAGTAACTGCATTTTCTTAGCGTGGTACTGGCATCAATAGCTGAACAAGCAGCAAGAAATACTGCAAGAGGCTCTTACATATATTCACTTGTGTTGTAAAATCAGATAAGAAAAAATTTCTTATCACTTTGATAGATCAGCTGTCAAATTTATGATTCGATTATCGACCAGCTTAACTTGAATAGCCCATGAGATTATTAGAATTGTCTGCCTTGGTTTTGTTTTGTGTAATTTTACTAGTGTGTAACAGATCTCGGGGATGTTTATGGAAGGGTCACTGTATCTTTGTTCAGTGACTTACTCTTTTCACCTGACTAAAGTATCTCCATAGATACCTGTTTCTGATTAATCTTCAGTTCTTACAGCTGTTTTACATGCTCTAGTTGTGACTGTGCCAGAACTGAGCTTGGAAATCTACCTGCAACATTGCCTTAGATTAATCAATTTTCACCACCAATTCTTCTCTTTATTTCTGCTAGTCAGATGAATGAACAGTTTCATCATTTTTTCTATTCAACTGGACTTCCTTTTTCAGGCCTTTTCACTGTCTATTTCTCCCTAAACTCTTGTATGCTTTAGAAATTGCATGTCTCAGTAAACTCCTGAAATGTAATCAGAAGTCCATCAGACTAGTAGTTCTGATTCAGTACTGTCTGAGAGATATTAAACTTCAGGAAGAAGTTGTTTAGAGCCTTTTCCCTTTGAGCTTTCCTGAAAACAAACAAAATATTAGGGAGAATTTTTCTTTCTACTTAAAATCCCGAAACGCTCATGTGAGCTTCTCTCTGGTGCCAAATGTAATCTGTGTTTTACATCTGTTTCTTTTCTTCCTTCCTTTTGCTGGGTCCACTGTAACTTCCTTTAAAATCAGGTTACTGATGGAAATGCCAATAATCTCAAAATCTGTGTATCTCCCTGAATAATTTTCATGCACTATTATCTCCCTTGTTTTTATTCTTCAGTGAACAGTCTTCTATTTGTTGGGATATTTTAGCAATGGTGTTTTTTCCATGCTGAGATCCCTTGCAATCAACTTTGCATAACATGAACGTATTCACAAGTGAAGTATTCCTCATTCTCAAAAGCATTTTTAAAGACACAACATGCTGCCTATGAATTAAAATGGGCACATACTCTGTTCAACAGAAAAATACAAAGTGAAGAAGGGAATAACCTATAGTGAGGAAAGCTGAAATAGTCAAACTTGTGGGTTCAGTTTCATGCTATGACTTGCTGTGTGTCTTTTGGAAAACCACTTTTTCTGTTTATAGGTGTAAAACAAACATTTTCCTGGAAGCGGATGTATATAAAAAGAGCCCACCAATTTTCTGTGACCAAATGGACAGATACAAGTGGTACTCTGCAGAAGTAAAATTATGTAGTCCCAGATTTGCAGAGAAAGTATTTCAGGGCTGTTATAGGTTTCCAAAGATCTTTGTGTTAATAGGTGAGTAATATTATGGAATCCAGAACAGAGGGAAGTGATCCAGACTGAATGTTCTGAGTTTTCAGCAGTGAATTTGATTGTAACTGTTTTCTTTATGATGTCAACAGATGTCACGTTCTTGATTTTTTCCTCAGTGTTCTTCCTGTCAGATTTCTACCTTGGTGTTAGGCAAGATGAGCTTTGCAAATCAAATGTCTTTAAAGATTATATAATCCATCTGTCTTCTACCAGTCACCAGCATTTCTAGGTCAATAGCACACTGACTTTGATAAATTTGAGTTAGGCACCAGACAATAGTTTCTAGCACTTCTGATACAAAATTGGCTGTAAGTCACTTCCTGGGGCATGACTTGTTAATGGCCTTAGCAAGTAGCTTATGTCATTAAAACTTTTATCAAATTATAAGAAAGCTGAACAGAGCTCTGCATTCTTTGTTCTGTCTAATCTCTTTTTTCTAAGGTGCCAGTCACTGTGCTATCTAAAACAGCAGTAAGAAAGAAAAAAAAGAAAAGTAATTTCCAAATGAACTTTCAGTCTTGCCGTTCCAATTCCACTTGCTTCTTTCTCTGTTACAATGCCAATCTGTTATGGAGAGCACCTCAAACAAATTTTAAGAGGTTTACTGGACTGTCTTTACACAACAGGCAAGCTAATGTACAGCTGCTTTTACCTGTGGGTGAATTAAGTAAATTTTCAGGAATATAATGGGAGAATCTGCAGCCAAGCTATCCGCTGGTTTGGACTTGGACCTACCTTTACCATAATGTTTGTCACACTACAGGAGATCCTGGGAAGAATCAAAGAAATGGCAGTGTATTTCCCTAGGATATTTCCTAGGATTTTTTTTTTTTTTTTAGTTTCCTCATCAGATCTCCTAAAATTATTGCTCTTTTAGAGAAGCAGCTGCCCAGCCCCAGTCAGAGGGCTTCCTGGCCAGGACTATGAAGTTAGAAATTGACTAAATGCATCAAGATCACCTAAGAAAAGCCATTGAGATCTCAACTGAGTGACAAAGTTAAGAATAAGGAACAGCTGAGAGAAGAAGACCTCCAAGGACTGTAGCACAGCAAGCAGAAATATTCATGTAATACTTCTGTCTGAGAAGTAGTTCAGTTATCAAATTCAGTTGAATATTTCATGGGTTTGTGCTGATGTGTTTTATGGACTTACATTTTATGGAGCATTTAATCCAAAGATTCAGTGATTTTTGTAAACACAAAACTCCCAGTATCAATGGGAGCATTGTACCAATGTGTGCCTTTGTGTCAAAATCCCAATTAAAAATGCAGCCCTGCCTTTTCATAAGACAGTTGAAAAAATACAAATAACTTGCACCAATGTCTGTATATAAGCTTACTACAGTCTTGGCAGATGAATAAGAATTACAGGCAAGAGGTGGTGACAGAGTAACTTTAGAGAGAACAGCAAGATTATCTTGCAGGTACATACACCGTACTAAAAGACATGGGTTCTGTGAAATTGTATCATGATGTCTTGCAGGATTAAGAGCAGTAAGTTCAACACAGGGGTTTTTTTTAGGCAAGATGAATAAGTATTGTTAAAATATAATTATAGATGAGTAATTCTAGAGTTTAAAGAAAGTATGTGTTTTCTGTTGAAATCAGAAGCAAGAACAAAGGTATGTAATATATCTAGTGTTCCTTACATGGTAGTACTCCAGCTGCGATCAACAGCATTTGCTTTTGGAGAGTAAAAGAACTACATATGCATAAAAATGATCATTCTGCAGTGTGTCCTGATCCTAATTTGGTCCTGCTGTCAATCGAAGTTTTCAGGAATTCCTTTATCTGGAACCCTCTGAAATTTATCTTTGTACTGTTGCACACCTTTTAATAGTCCAGTTCAAATACAAGCTTTTAAACTATTGATATATATCCGTACGTAACTGAAAAGTATGACACAATGGAGTCATTTTGTCATTAAGGAGTAGAACAAGGTCTCAGGAGATCTGGTTCTTCTGTGGACTTGTCAGGTCAAGATGACAAAACTCAACATTTCTGTGCCTTTTATTCTTAGTAAAATGGGGATACAGATATCTTTGTTATTTGCCTTGCTTATTTGGGGATGTACCGTGCTTAACAATGTGATTTTCATTGGAGGTTGTAATATTACTGTCATAGAAACAAAAAGTAGTTGAAAATCCATTGTGATACATGATACAGTACTAGATTTTTTTCCCCTCTCTCTTCCTCTAGATTTTCAGAGTGTGGGATATACAGACCCTTTCACTGCTCCAGGTCTTCCATGATAACCAAGGTTGTCCTGGAGAGATAGAGACTGTTGCCATGGTATTTGACAATGATCGTGGCATGCTTATCACCGGTATGTTACTGCAGAATGCAATTTCCTTTATGATTGAATACAACTGAAGTTGAGTACAGGAATAAGGTATATGAGATGTGTAGAATACGGGAAGGAAAGGATATTCGCACATTAAGACCATTTTAAGATGGGTCTTGTTATATTTGGTGCTAATTTCAATATAGAAATATGCATGAAAACATGCAGCATGGGAATTAACAAAGGGAACCAGAGGAAATGAGAAAGGTTTCTCTGAAGGCAAGGTGAGCCTTCCTTAGAAAAAATAAACTACAGATATTGTTCTGTAGCGTTGTCATTTCTTGAAAGGCACTAAGTTGCTGGTCCGCCCCTAACTATTCCTCCAGCACCCTCCTCCCATTTGGAGATCAAAGCAGCAAGGTATAGTCTCTGCAGAGCTCTTACAAGTGTATTCAAACTCTTTATTTAATTCATCCCAGCGAGGAATGACCCCACTGACACAATTCTGTATGTTCAGAAATCAAACAATTATTTTGTCACCAGTTTGGCTAAGCTACCAGTGGGTGCTGCTGGATGAGTCGGTCATACATCCTGGCACATGGGGCTTCCAGATTTATACAGCACCTACACTAGGGCCAAAGACTCCCTCAATACCCTGGGGGGTCAATGCCATCAAACTCATCATCCGGACACTAGTTCTGAGGAGCCCAGAACAGGCTCTCCTGATTGCTGGGTTTCCTTCTGGGTGACACATGGGCATTGCCTCCCTGGGATGGGCTAGAAAGACCCACAATCTGTAGTGTCAACACTGTGCAACTGATCAGGAATGAAATCTTATGGGAACTCATCCCAAGGTTTTTGGGCTCTGTTTCCTGACTGTGTAGCAGGGAGTCTAGAATCTTCAAGGCGCCAGAGCTTCACCCCCATCACTAAGGATGTTAGCCTTTTGTGTCTAAGGCAGACTCTGGAAACTGGCAGTGTTTGTCTGCCCCAGAGACACAGTCGCTGAAAAAAAAACAAAACCAGCTTTGAACCTCTTCTGGGGCTACAGAGGCCTGAGATTTACCTGGCAAATAAGGTCATTATCTTTGGAGACAGCTTTTTCTGTCCCTGGTTTAGGAACAAGACACAAAGCTTGTAAAGCTCATCAAATCTGAGAAGATGAATGTGAAACATTTTATGTTCAGTGACCTGGTAGTTTCTACTGAATCTTTGTGCCATTAAACCTGTTTTAGAAGCCTAAATATATACACTGAAATAGATTCCACACGCTGCTATATGTATTTAGGTGTTTGGAAAGCTCTGCAAAGCTTAAGAAACTTCAGCTTCTAGGTGTTATTTAAAAAATGCCCAGAATATTAATCAACCTACCTTTAAAAGATTTTTAATCATGAAAGGGTACAGATATGATCTTCAGTTCAAACTTAAATTAGTGAGATATTCAAGGCTTAGAAATGTAGGGTTTTGACGTAGATAAATCCTTGAAAAAAAGAGGTAACTTTACCCTTATAATGATTAGAGCAGTGCTCTGTAAAAATCTCTGTACTTTGTTCATGATTCCTTTAAAAGGCTAAGTGAATGTCTCCTTGTCCCTGAAGAGGGCAAGAGTCTGAGGCTATATGTGGGTGAATGACTTCTCATTGCAATGTACCTGACTTTACAGAGGAGATTTTCAGTAATTAGTTTACTAACATCCATAAACGACAGCTCACCTTCATGCTTCTGTTGAATATTGCCACAGCTTTCCTTCTATGCCTTTTCCAAGCTGCTGGCCTCTATGCCTGGACTGATGCCAAGTATTAGGCAATTTTGTCCTTTGCTGCCTACTCACTGCTGACTGCTGCTCCTCTGCTGGTAGAACAGCAGTAATACTCGAGTTGAAATGGGAGGCTGCATGTGGAGTCCAGCTTGTGAGCCTGCATTGTAAAAAATCCATCCTTTCTTTTGTCTTGTCTTCCCCATCTGTCTCTCTGTCATTACAATCCATCTGATCTGACAGCACTGGAAGGTGTCTGGAAAAGACCATTCAGACATGCAGTGCCATATAAAGGAAGATAATGGAAAGACATCGTCAATGCCTGCAGGCGGAATTGCTTTATCTCTAAGAAAGAATATACCAGAATGTATTTTAGTGATATATCTGCCAGCTGAAGTTTTATTTATCTAGGTTCATTCCATTCCATGCCAACTCACTCTGGGACTGGGGGATTTATGGCTTCTAATGATTTGGAGTCAGGGTATCAATCCCATCAAAGGTGGGCAGATGGTGGTTTTAAGTCAGATAAATACTTAGCCATCGCTTAACTGGTGCTTTGTGTGGAGAACATGTGACTATTTTCTGGTTTAGAGAGCAGATATTCTCAATAAACAGACAATATTCCTTATCCTCTTCAGAAGGAGTCAAATGAACCCTATGATTTGCATAAAATCTTTTTGAATCTAGAGAAAGCAACTGGTACTATACACAAAATATCTGACTCCTATCACCCTGTGCAGGTTCAACTGTCATTAATATTTACTCCCTAACTAATATGATACAAGCCACAAGACAGATGCCACAGACACACGAGAAAAGAATCAATGCTCTGGTTTACAACAAGACTTTTCACCAGGTTCTCACTATCTGCTCTGAGTCAATACTAAAGGTGAGTGTAGTAAGTTGTCACCATTTAAACTGGAAAAGTCTCAGCTTTTGTTGTTACAAATAAGTTGCTGGTCAATAAGATACGTGAGTAGTGTTTATTATTCAAAGTGTTGGGTTTGTGGCTATTTTTGTGCTCAAATTCTCCAGGGAAGTGGTAGCCATGATGAATAAACTATTTTGGTTCAGCAGCATCACTTTTGTCAGAAAACTACATCCCTGACCTGCACTGACATAATTGCACTGCAAACACAAGGCAGATTGAGCAAGGTTTCAGAGGTGCTGGATTTAGTTATAATTTTATTTCTTTTGCCTGGACAGGTTTCTTCTGTTCCTGCAATGGATTCTTGCGAGTATAGCAATAGTAGTGAAAGTCCATTGCCTATTTAGTAGCTACAATGGAAAATTTTAACTGCATTGATGTCAAACTGTACATTCAATTAGCAATTCATACAAGCACAATTACACACTATCCTTCAATTCAGAAGGCATATCTGATAAGCCTCTCTTTAAAGCTTAGGAAGTGATTGAGTCCCAGTAAGCTTAGTAGAATATTGATGTGTAATTTAGACATCCTATGGATTGGTATAAATCATGAAAAAAGTCACTTTGTTAAAGCAGGACTGTGTAAAAGACACCACTTCATTCAAATTGAAAAGTTTTGTTGCTAAATATAGTGCCTCTGACTTTTTAACCTCCTGTTTTGCTTCTTATTCTTTTGTCTGATCTGCTTCGGTTTGGCTAGCAGTTCTGGAGCAAATTTGCTGACCTTCTGTAGATCCTTTTCGCATTCAAATAATTTCCAAGAACATGTTGTCTTGAGCTCTAAGGATTTCATACAGTGGGGGAGAAGCGTTGAAAATAATAGCCAGTTAACAAGAAAAATAAAGTGATGGAGATCACTTTTATCACTTTTTTTCATAGGTCTATTTGTGCTGAAACATGCATGAGAGGATTCAATTTGCCTATTAACTTTATCATTTGCATTTGAACTACTAAAAAATACTTGCCATGCAAGTGTCAGAAAAACACAGATTAATAAGATGGATCCTTACTGATGTAATTAACAGTGTGACAATGATTGTCAGAGGTACCAGGGACCTGCAGTTTTCATTAACTCTTGAGGGGATCAGATGACAAGATTTGTAGGAAGAGGTAGCATCTCTTATTGTGTCAGCTGATGATGCATGTCATTCCTGTGGAGAAAGCCTCATTTGTGTAAAGGTTTGTTCATTTTATACACTCAGCAAAGATGTTATTTCTCACTGTGAACTCTGCCTTCCTTAAACCACCTTGGCTACACCACTATTACAATTACAAGATAGTTTTAGGTACGTGGCGCTACAGAAAATCAGACCCAGACAGTGCATGTGACATGAGTGGCTACTTCGTAAAAGCAGTTGAATCTGAGCTATTTCACTACAGCAACCAAACTTTGTACTGGTACTTCATTATAAGGCAGTTCAAATTCCTAAAAGATAATGAGCAGATATAGTTGTTCCAGTTGTTCCTGGACCAAATGTTTATGAAAAACCTCATTGTGATACTGAGCATAGAAATTATAGCTCTAGCCATTCTTTCTTTTTAGATTTCTTTGCTTTTGTCCTGTAAAAACTCATTATATTTACCAAGTGTGTTTCTCATAGCATTCTAAGTAGAGTCTCCCCTAACTAGAATTCCTTCTCTGAGGAGAAATTTTCAGGGAATTTATGTGGTATTTCAGTGAAAGAACAGTAGTGTGCTATTGTAACAGGAAACCTATTTCATGGCACTTGAAAATTTGCTCATGGAAATATTTTTCCCTCCAATTACACTAAAACATATTGTGTGATGAGTTTTAGAGGTCGTAGTACAAATAATTACATCTTATTTTTTCAGGTCTGGGACCTAGAAACAGGATATCAAATATATCAGATTGAAGATGCGCATGGGCTGAATATTGAAGTCACCTGTGCAGCCATTGAAACAAATGGTTTTTATCTTGCTACTGGAGCATGTGATGGTAAAGCAATTAAACAATTACCACAATTTTAATACATGACATGTGACATGAGCAGACAGGACTCTTTTCCTTGACTGTCTCAGTGAAAAAAGAATGCTTTAGATTTTCTTCCAAGATGGGAGGAAGTATGCACAGAAAGGAATACACAGCTGAAAATGGCAGTAGGGGCAGGATTGTCTTTGCAGGGTTTTATTTATTTGATAGGTGATTCATAGAAAGGTGATTCTTTGCTGCTTGAGCTCTGGTACTTTGCTAGCCTATTGCTCCATGGAAGACTATCTCAGAAGACTATTCCCAAGTGAATAATGACAGGACCAGAGGAAATGGTATGAAGTTGTGGCAGGGGAGGTTTAGGCTGGCTATTAGGAAGAAGAATTATTTTACTGAAAGAGTGATCAGGTACTGGAATGACTGCCCAGAGAAGTGGTTGAGTCACCATCCCTGGAGGTATTTAAGAAACATGTAGATGTGACACTTCAGGGCATGCTCTAGTGGCCAAGATTGTAGGGAGTGGGTTGTGGTTTTGTGGATGGTTGGATGGTTGGACTCAGTGATCTCAGAGGTCCTTTCCAACTGTGACAATTCTGTGATTCTGTGATCTGTAAAGCTCTTGGTCTGAAAAGATGATTCCTCATAGGACTTAGGACCTAAATCTGTGTACCACACAGAAACTGAAGGGCTGTAGATGGAGAAAGGTGGAGTTTCAATTTTGTAGTATCCAAGCTCAATTTTATAGTGTCTGCAGGCACTGAGCATTAGAATATATATGGCTATGATTTTCCTGAACTTTTTGGTTGTGTTATTTAGGGTGCATCAGTTTTAAGTAATTTGAAAAGACCACCCCGATACACAAGAGCTCCACTGAATTCTGCAGCAGACTGTTATGACAGCTGAATAATTCTTCTTACATTCAAATGTTCAAGAGCACATACCTGAAGTATTAAAATATGTGAAAGCTACTTCACATAACAAGGAAATGGCCTTTTCCATGCAACAAACTGGCTAATGTTTCTTACTCATATTTGGGAGTAGAGACTCCACCCTTTATGGACCTTAAGAGCATGACAGAAGGTGAATGCTATCAAGTCTTACAAATGTGGAGTCATATATAGTAACTGCTTCACTTAAGATAATGTTCTAGCTCCTTCTCCTCACTAACTCTGTGGGACGAGTCCAGCAACCAGGTTGCTCTGCTTCCTGCTGTAGCTCAGAACCTGAAGTTGCCTGCTGACTGCCCCACCACTCTGCTTGCTCTCTGATAGCATTGGTACAGAAACAGAAGTGAGATAGGGAGTGGACTTTTATCCTTTGAGCTGCAGAATAAAACAGTCATGGAAAAAGATGGAAAAATGGTGGTTCTAGTGGTGAACGTGTTTTCTGGAAAATTTTGTGTTCCTAAGGGTGCTTTCCTGTTGTGGCTTTTGAAAGATCTGGTTGGACCCAGCTCTGAACCTTCAATTGGATTTTCTTTTTTCTTGTCCTTTCCCTGTCTGATCCAGTTCAAATTTCTGAATTTGAAGCACAGGTTATTGCTGAAACTTAATTCCCTTCTCTACACCTTATCCTTATGTAGGAACCGTGAAAATTTGGGAGTTTGAAAATGGGCAGGAAATTAAAGCCTTGCCTTTGGCCCAGCACAGCAACGATGAGCGTCGTCTGCTGAAGATAGTTTATCTGAAGGCTGATGAGAGTCAACATGTGCTTCTTGTATTGGAGCAGAGTGGGAAGATGAAAATCATTCAGGTTTTTCAAATACGCTGATATAATTATTAATTTTTATCTGATTTCATTTGGTAGCTTCTAATTTTCAAGGTAAAATAAGACTTCATTAATTAGAAGACAAAATTTTAGAAGCTGTCAAGGAACAATCCATTTTCTGCCTGTCATCAAATTAGCTTTCTGCTTTATTGTCTAAGTTCATTAGTCCATTGCTGGTTTCCAGCATTCTGATATTTTCTTTCAATGCACTTACTATAATGGCACATGAATGTTTCTCTGTTTGTGACTGAGGTTTCAGTAGTTACAGATCTTTAAAGGCAAAGGCTTTAATGTATTACTGTTGTTACTAGAGAGGGTGTTTACCCTGTTTAAAGAGCTTCTAGTTACAAGCAGCTGAAAGTGGTTAGAACTTTCTTCCTCAAATTGGAATGTTTTACTTGGGATAAAATTCTCCTTATGAAATTTTAAATCTACTACATGCAAGGGAACAAAGGTTGCAGGGAGAAGTAACAAGTTTTATTAGACACATGATACATTTAGGGTGAAAATCATACAAGCTCTCATCTTGGTAAATAGTTGGTTACTTTTAAGTCTCCTGCAAATAAAAAGCTGCTTTATGGAGAGTTTGCTTTTGATATTCAGATTTTTCTGAAATACAATACCACACCAGTTACCCCCCAATGTTATTACTGAAAATATTAAATCAGTCACGAAATGTAAACTTATCCTGAAACAAACAGGTTGGTAAAGAGTTTAATCTCCTCCAAGTCTATATAAACCTAAGTACATTAATATTGTTTCAGTAACAATTCCCAAAATCAACAGAAATACTGAGATTAAAGCAGAAATTAGATACTGAAGTGGATTTGTTACAGGCACACAAACTATCAAAGTAAATCCCAGTCACCTCTAGGCACAATGGGGAGCAGTCAGTGACTCAGAGCCATGGCTGAACCATGGCTTGTTCCTCTCACACAACTGGAACAACTACCAGTTTTGTTGGTACGGTAGATATGAACTGGAGAGTAGCAGTCTTAATAAATTAAGCAGCTATAACTAAAGAAACTTTAGGAGGGTATTTAAACTGTATGAAATCAAAAGCTCTGAGCTTAATATAACAGCAGATAACTTAAAGTGAGCTGGAATATCTCTGCCTAGCACTTCAGTTTGCAATGTAGGCACATGGCAGGTGAAGTCTATAGTGCTTTTTGTAGTTTGGCACAGCAACAAGCTTTTGCTACACACTTGCTGATCATTTTCTTATGAATAGAGAAATCCTTTTGTTCCTCTTTCATTAAGTCAATTATTTTAATAGGGTAACTCAGTTCAATCATATCTGTATGTCATGTGGATGCTTCCTGAGTCTGTGCCATTTCCACAACGGAATCCAGTTGTGTCTCTGTCATTGAAGCCTGATATCTTGCAAACACATTTTTTTCCGGATATTGAGCTGCTGCCTGACCCCAGTTCTCAGGTGAGTGATACAGAGGTGAGAAACACTTCAAAGTTTCACATCATTTACAGAAGTTTAGAAACTAAAATGCTTACCATGCCCTCAAGGATTTAATGTCTGAACAACAGCATAAGAATCAAATAAGTGTTCCAAACTTTTCAGTACACTGAAGGTCTAAAATGAATCATGTAAGAGAGTGATGATTTCTAAGGGCTATCTCTGCCTAATAATCCATTGCATGGCTGTTGCCATGATTAAGCAGCTGGTCTGAACATACACTTTACATTCCTGCACAATATGGTCGAGGTTCTTGTATGAATTCTTCTAGAAATAAAATGCCATTCATTACTATACGTGGACTGACCTTCAGTGATAGCAGTGCATAAGATCAAGCTGGGTGTTGAAGAAATTTCATTTTCTTTTCTTACTGCTTTGGTAGAATAAGATGCCAAATTTATGTTTCAGTTGCTGACCAGTTTAACTTGAACAGTCCATGAGACTTCAGTTCTGTTTTGTGTCATTTCACTAACTTTATAGCAGATCTGGATGATGTTTATGGAAAGGTCATGATACCTCTGTTCAGTGACTTATTCCTTTCACCTGATTAGAGTATCTTTATAGACACCTACTTCTGATTAATCTTCAATTCTTACAGCTGTTTTTACATGCTCTAATGGCAACTGTGCCTTAGGTGGCAGGTCAGGTTGGTAGATGGAGATCCTTGCCCTCTGCAGCAGGGACTCTCCCAATATTATCACTCCCTGCCTCCTTCTAGTGTTTCCGTATAGCTCAAATACAATACTCTTGAAATAGCACTGAATATGCAGTTGTTTTAGACATTGTCAATGTAGGCATCTTGTTAACAGTTAAAACATTTCACTCTCTAGTGTCTGCATTGCTTCTACTAATTTTTTTTAATGTTCTTTGTAGAATTTTGAACCTTCTATGGAAATTAAGTGTTTTGATGTTTTAAAAGTAGAAGGATGCAATTTGATAGCTACAGGAAGTGCAAATGGTACGATAATTTTGTGGGATTTTGAATCTGCTTCTGTGAGATGCCTGTAAGTATTGCTTTCATGGAGGCATTTTGATATCCAATATTTCATACAAACTTTTCAAATGGCATACTGGAAGTTCTAAGATACTCAATTGTAAAGGGTGCTGGACGAGCAGGAGATAAAGTAGCAATTTATCTGTCCCCTCTCCCTCCCACTGCAAACAACTTTACTAGCTAGTTCTGACATTTCATGTAGGAGAAATGATCAAGACAGAGATTCATTTGGTGACAGGATGATGTAATTAAAAATAGTATTTTAACATAACTCAACCCTGCCACTGAAGGAAATTCTCACTACGTGAGTCACACTGTTATCAACTAGAGGCTGCTACTGAGCTGTAGAACCATCCTTATTTTGGAAGTTTAAAGTTTGGGAGGACATCTGGAAATAATGTCACTTTGGATGATAATGGCAGATATGCTACGTTATCAGTGTTGTTGTCTATGCCTAGAACACTAGAATTTTCATTCAACAAAGGGAAATCTGAAGTGATCTTGGAGGTCTGGGAGTAAAAACCTTTGTTGGTTCCAGACATTTTCATGCAGATTAAGCTGCTACATCTGGAAAGTGGACAATGATATGTCTGGTTAGACTAAGTGGAGCAGCACAGGTGTATTTCTGTGCTGGTGATGGAATACATGTCTTTGAAGACCATACAAAGTCAATATTTATCTATCCTACCCAATAGTTTCACAGCATATTTCATGTGTAAAACTGGCGTGTGTGTAATTGAGCTGAGTTTTTCTGTACCTTGGGAAATATTCAAAACTTAATGCAGCTCTGGCTCTGTCATCCTTTGATTTTGCCTCCATATATATGAGGAATTCATGTGAACACTTTTTAAGACGAGGAAGTCAATGCTTTTTAAGTAGACTATTTTACCCAGGGCTCACATGACTGGCTTGAATGCCAGGAAAAAGATACTCTTCTAACATTAACTTAGCTAGTTAACTTCAACATAAGTTATTTTACTTTTCTCTTAAAAACCAATTGGAAAGAAAATGTGTGGCTGAATGATGTGTTCATTATTCCATCAGGTTCCTGTTTTTCCTGGCACAGGCACATTCTATACCTACTCCTCGCCAACATTAATCTATCAGAACTTATTAACTGATTCTAAAAAACTGTGTCTAAAACTTTTAGCTGATACACATTCTGGGAAATGAAATGTTTAATATTTTAGATTACAAATAAAGTCTGCAACTTTTTTCTGGGAACAATAGGCAACCTACATGACACAACCTGTACAAACATCTTTATTCTTCAGGTGTAAAATCAATGAAGACAGCCAGGCTTCAGTTCTTCAAGCATCTGGAGTCAATGCTATGTTATTCCTTGTACGTAGTGTTTTCTCTTCCAGGTAAGGCACATCCTTCTCTCTAAATTGGAGAGATATGGACTTGATGGGTGAACTGTTCAGTGGATGAGGAATTGGATGGATGGTCCTATCCAGAAGGTAGTGGTCAACAGCTCAATGTCCGCATGGAGATCAGTGACAACCAGTGTCCTTCAGGGGTCTATACTGTGACCAGTACTGTTCAATATCTTCATCAATGATACAGACAATGGGATAGAGTGCACCTGCACCAAGTTAGCAGATGACAGTAAGCTGAGTGGTGTGGTTGACATGCCTGAGGGACAGGATGCCATCCAGATGGACCTGGACAGGCTCAAGATTTGGGCCCGTGTGAACCTCATGAAGTTCAACAAGGCCAAGTGCAGGGTTCTGCATCTGGACTGGGGTAACCCCTGGTATCAATACAGGCTAGGGGATAAAGGGATTGAGTAGCCCTGCCAAGAAGGACTTAGGGGTACTGGTGGATGAAAAGCTGGACATGAGCTGAGAATGAGTGCTTGCAGCCCAGAAAGCCAACTGCATCCTGGGCTGCATCAAAAGAAGCGTAGCCGGTGGGTCAAGGGAGGTGATTCTGCCCCTCTACTCCACTCTGGTGAGAACCAACCTGGAGTATTGCATCCAACCCTGAAGTCCTCAGTACAAGAAAGAGACGGACCTGTTGGAGTGGGTCCAGAGGAGGACTACAAAAAAGATCAGAGGGATGGAACATCTCTTTTATAAGGAAAGGCTGAAAGAGTTGGAGTTAAGTCAGTCTGGAGAAGAGAAGGCTCTAGGAAGACCTTATAGCAGCCTTCCAGTACTTAAAGTACTTCAGGAAAAATGAGGACAAACTTTTTAGCAAAAAAGCCATGAGTCTAATAGCTTTAGACTAAAAGAGGGAAAATTCAGACTGGATATAAGGAATACATTTTTTATGATGAAGGTGGTGAAACACTGGAACAGGTTGCCCAAAGAGGTGGTAGATGCCCCATCCCTGGAAACATTCAAGGTCAGGTTGGACTGCTCTCTGAGAAACCTGATCTAGTTGAAGATGTCCCCTGCTTATTGCAGGGTGTTTGGACTAGATGACCTTCAAAGATCTCTTCCAACCCAAACTTTTCTATGATTCTAAGTGGGCTGCCCTAGCTGCACAATTCATATATGGGGTTTACATTATTGCAGTTATTCTTGTCAAAAACAGAGTAGTTGTGACACTGGTGTAGGTTATGTGGCAAGAACTTCTCATTAGCACAGTCAGACCTTTTATTGATTCAGAAACCCAGACATTGAAGGCCACATCCAAATTTTCTTACAGAGTTTCTTTCATTATCTTAAAAGACTGAAAATAAGTTTATATAATTAGTTGAGAATTATTTGCAGAGGAAAGCACTATGTGAAATGAAAGAGAACAAGACATTGGCATTGAATTTTCCCCCTTCACTTCTTGAGGATGAACACTAGTGTTAATTTTGATTTCTGGATTTAATTTGCTCAACACTCCTGACAGGAAAGGCTGGGTGTTTAATATACAAATATTGCCTAGTTATTTGGATAAATTTCTAAAACACCAACAACCCTTAGTCTAATCAACATAATCAATTCAGGCACTCTTTTATTATGCTTTATTACACTGGATGATGCTGAATTCCAGGCAGCAAACAGTATCTTCAAGAATGTCAGTGATCTCCAATAATTTCTTTCACACAGGAAAATTAGTTCTGTGCCCTCTACAACTGCTGCTGTGAGGCATGGTTTCAGGGCCATTCCAGACCACAGGAGCAGTTCTCTGTACCTGCATAAGGTAGGTATAGTGGTTTCGTGGATTTGGTAGCAATCAAAACAAAATTCTGTTTTGGTTTTCCTTTCAGTTTTAAAATCCTATAGCTTACTAAAACCCCTCCATAAAGCCGTGCACAAAACTAAATATCAAGAATTACAGAAAAATTATCTTTGTTCACCTAAGCTGAAAGAGGTGGGGAATTAAGAATACATTTTGTCTGGCAGCTGGTTCTGTGATACCCAGAATAGCTGACTATCAAAGTGTTTGTCTGATGCTTATCACTAGCAATTCTGGCTTTCAAATGGGGGTATAGAAGAACTCAATGAGGAGAGGTAAAATAGAAAGTCACGAACAACTTGAATAAAAGTTTCTTGTTTTCCCTCAGTACTGTCCCTGATTAAATGAAAATGAGGGAATATTTTAATCTTTCAATTAAAGAATATTATATTATTAAAATCATATAAATTAGAAATCTGTTTTATAGTTACTCCCAAGTTCTGTTTTCTAACTCTGTTACCTTTTATTCCTTGCTTTTAGGAAAATGTAAAAAGTGATGAAATTAGCATTCAAATAACAGGTATGGAAATATGTTGTTTTTCATTCCCCTTGTTGCTGATCCACAAATTCTTCCCAGATTACTACAGAAACTGAGTTTGTCAGTTTGTCTGGCAAACTGTTTAGAATAATTGGGATACCATTGGTATGTGAATGACACACCTCAACATCTTTTGCTCAGCCCTGATTTGAAGTTAGTTCCTAAAAGCCAGGCCAGGATGCAGGATATGCAAAGGCTTAATTACCGATTTTTCTAAATAGACATGATGCTGAAAACCTTTCAGAATTTAAGAACGTCAATTATACACACTTCTCTTCCACATAAATATTTGAACAATGAATAGCTGAAATGGTATAGCAAGAGCCAACTTGAGTAGAATATGAGCAAATGGCATCACAGACAAAATCTTCAAAAGCAGATGGAATTTTAGAAGAAAAATATCTTCTCTAGAGTATATATCCTTAAAACAACAGAAACAAGAGAGAGCCAAGTGCTTAAGGGTTAAAGCTGTGTAAATGGAGTCAGTGAATTTGCAAGAAGTAAATCCTCTAGATCTTTCTGAATCCTTTACACACCCTCTGCTGGAAGCAGACTTTCCCAATAGCAAGAAATTTGATCATCTGAAATGTGGTTTTAAGCTGAATTTATTTTGCAAAGAAAACGTGCCCTGAAACCAGAATATCCCTAAACCTTGTAGCTGCTCAATGAAATAGACATTCATGTTGGGTCTTGCACCCACAGAATGTCCATTTCACTGAGGACCTTCATGGGACCCACCCAGCATCTCCAGCTCTGGGGAAGTTGCAGCAGGAAATCAACAAAGGTTCTCTGTGACCACCACCTTCCACTTAGCAAAAGTTTTTAACTGGATAAGTATAAAACTCTATGATTCCAGACTGCCTCCCAGCAGTCCTGATGCCCATTGTCTTGCAGTCCTCCACTCTCACTGGTGCTTGGAGTTTCTGTAAAATCTTTTGCTGTGATCTAAATCAGGATTGTCCACATCATGGAGCTGGCTGTTTTAGATAAGATCATGAAGATAGTTCAAATCTCTTCTCAGTTGTCTTTTATCCATATGTGTAATGTTTTCAGAGAAATGCCATCTTGATGATGGAGTTTATTTTCAAATTTACTTTTTTTCCAGTGTTATGTAATTTTTGTGCATTCAAAAGCAGTAATGAAAATGGTTGAGAAAATGTATTATCATTTATGTTCCAAAGCAGAAGACATAAATAAGTATAACGATCCCCAATACTTGAAGACAGGTGAACAGTTACCTAAAGCCATGGCAGAACACTCACCAGTACTGGCTTCTGCTCATGAAAATGGCTGTATCTGCCTATGGAATATTCAGGTAACTTTTCTGAATGTCTTTGGGATGGGACTGTACCATTGAGAATGTAATTCAACTAATCTTTGGAAATCTGCTTTTTAACTAGAAATTGCAGCAGCAAATATTATATTGCGTTTTTTGATCAATAGTTTCTTCCATAGACACAAATTAGGTCTGCTTTAATAACTGTAGAAGAGAGTAATGGCAAATGGAAAATGAAAAAACATAATTTGAAATAATTATAACAAAAACTGACTGTAAAGTTACGTGATAGTCTACAAGTTGATTTTTCACCCACATAATTTACATTCTAAGAAAGAATGATAGGTGAGGCAGAGTGTTCTACTCTCAGAAAAAGAGAAATACTTCTGCAACATTGCACAAGCCAGCTAGCACCAGTAGGTAATACTGGTCATTGTGGCAGACAGTGATCACAATATGTCAGCTGTGTAAGGCTTTAACAGGAATCCAAACGAAGGTAAGTTATAGGGAGAAATTTCCAAAAATATGGTAAGGCAGCTTTGCAGATGTTTTATGCAAAAATACAATATGATGGTAAATGTCCCCAGGTACAGTAGGTGTGGACTTTGTTGGGTTTTGTTATCTTCATGGATGACAGGTTAGTGTGCTTAGATTCCTGTACAAATCCCCAAGTTCAGATGACAGTGATATCATCATCACATAAATGGCACAATCAAGTTTCTCCTCATCTGCAAGACTTTCTTCCTCACCGCCTCCCAAACTTGAAGAGACAGTAAGGGAGAAAGTCTACAGATGCTTACTTGACAAATAAAAGGAGACATTGTGGGTCCATTTTTAGCAAGAAAAGGCATTTGGGTAGCAAATGAGGTGATATTCCACAACAAATGAGACATAAGTGGTAAGGCAGAGGTAGGTACAGATAGACTGTGAATTGCTCCAGCAGTGAAATAGCTTCTACATCTTTTGATGTAGAAGAGGTGGCAATCCAGAACAACAATACATCTCAGTTCTCTTGATCATTCAGTAGATCAGGAAACTACTTTTCTAGCTGATTTCTGAATAGATATGAGCTGAGTAATGCTCAAATCAATGGCACTCAACTTCTGATGCACTAATTATATTTTTTTCCATATAGGTATTAAAAAGAGAATATATGTGTTTATTTATTTATTTCAGGGAAACTTAATGAAAGAACTTTTGCCATTTTCAAAATATCCTTCAGTTCCTCTGACAACACTATGTACAGACATCTCTACTAAAATGCTTTTGGCAGGCAGTAAGGGTGAGTAAACCTATTAGTCATTCCGATCAGGACAGTTCTAGGGCCACAAAATAGCATGCTGTAGATATGGCAGAATCATGGAAATGGAAGTCCAAATGCTGCCAGACTTTCTCCATCAAGTTTATAACTAATTAATTGAAAAGGGTATTTATTTTTTGGTATAAAAGGAAGGTAGATTAAAGCTTAGCATTACATTAGCATTATCCCATTTATATATGGGATATATGGCATAAGAATTGCTTTCATAAAAGACATTACAATTTTATTGTACATGTGCACATTTATTATATTTATGTAGATTTATTCACAAGCTCTGCATATACTTTTCATCTGAGTTACTGTATTAAGACCAAAAGCAAAGAGTATACTAAGAAATTTTTCACAATAATAAAACTAAATAAAAAACTGCAGCTGTGGCTGTACCAAGAGCCATGATTCAGACACTGTTACGGAGTGCACAGTAGTGGCTTCAGCAGTGTGATCCTATATAAGGAAAGAAAGTGCTTGTGGTCTATGCTAACAGCTCATTGTTAGACAATTTGTCACGCCAAGTCTGGCTTTCATTTGGCGGAAAGTCCAAGACTTTATCTGCTGTGTGATTCTCTTCCAAATCTTTAGAATCACTCTGGCAATTTTCCTCTTCTGCATCTGTCATACAAGATTTTTGTCCTTTAATGTGTCACTTTGCTTCTAAAGTACCTATTAGAACTGTTCCCTGCCAGCTTCCTGCTCTTATGCTGTCAGAAGTTGGATGGAGCAAGGTTTTTTTCCCATTTGTTTCAAAACTGAGCAGTAAATTGACATTAATACTGAAAATGAAGAGGAGCATCCACTCCTCATTGATTTAAATCAGCAAATGAGTTCAGGAAGGCCACATGCACTGGAAAGGATTTTAATTAGTTGTGGAAAAGTATCTACCTTATTACCTACTCATCTGATACTCTCCTTTTGTCCTTTTGTGTTTCTGCCAATGTGTATTTGCTGTTCATACTTTCCACACCCTTCTATCTGCAGTGCTACTACCATTTTCGTGTTCTCATTACATATTTTCCCTTGTTAGGAAAAGGTCAACTTCGCTGTCATCCTCCTTGCTTGCTTGCAAATGCACAGCCCTAGAAACCAAATGTAATTATTGTGAAGGTTGGAATTACACAAAAGTCTAGTAGTAGAAATGAGAGATGAGAGGCAACTTCAGCAGGCAAAAGGGAGCCTAGGCAGGAAACTGAACAGGTGTCGTCCTAAGGAAAATGGTTATTTGATTCTAGTTTCACATGAGTGCACTAAAAGGTCGTAAAACATTACACTTTCAGTATATATGCAATTAATCAAACTTTATCCATCTTACCAGGACTGAAAAACAGTTTCATCCCCAGGAAGCTCTCATAGCTAGTTGTGCAACAGATCCTCTTGACAAGATGATTCTTATCTTATGTCATTTACAGAAAAAACTTTATGTTCTTTCCATTTCAAACCTGTCCAGTTAATGAAAAATTGCTCATAAAGAGTATATATATTTCTTTGCATATTAATGAATAGTCCATTATTTTCTGCTTCATGCTTGGCAATGGGATAGTGACATTCACCTTAAAACAACGTTCACTGACCTGTAATCCTTGCTTCATTCTGCCTGGTGTTTACCAAGAGCATATGGTAGCAAGCAGTGAATAATGTGGAGTTTGAATGAAATTTATTGATGTTTTGTTTTTTCGTTTCTTGAACAGAGGGACATATTATGCGCTGGAGCATTGCCTCATTCTTAGAAGATCCAGAAAATAGTAAAAATGTAAGGAAAAATCTGAAAGATTTTCTTAACTTGAACAGTATACCAAGATAAGACTAAACTGAGGAAAATTGATTCAGAGCTCTACAGGGACTAAAAATGTTTCCTGCACATAAAGGTCTTGTCTACTGCTTGAAATAATAACTTGATGCTGTGAAAAACAAGAAAAACATAAGTAAAATGTTGTTAACATTATGCCATTGTGTTCAAAGAGGCTACATTAAAATTAGTTTATCCAAGTCCTCTGAGTGGTGTTTCTAGCATACGCCATTTGCAGGCTGTTTTCGTGGAGGAATTATTTTTTCAGTTCTTGATTTTCAGAAAGCCACGCTCATAAATCCACTAAGCTTGCAAACATGGTGGTATACAGAACTGACTGAAATGTGGTCATGTTTCTTTTTTCCCTCAGCAAATCAAGGAGGAGCTCTGCTGGAGGGCACACTCTACTGAAGTCGTTGACTTATTTCATGAAGAGGAGAAAAATGTGGTAGTGACAGCATCTATTGATGGTTCAGTCAGGTACAAAAATTACTAACACTTCTTATTGTTACAGCAAACCAGTCGAACTACCTTCAAAGTTCCTCTTCTTGATGGACTTGTATATAGGCGAGAACTTAAGTAAATAGAACACTGCATGCATGCATTTTCTGCTCTGCACTTGAAAGAACTAATATTTTAATGTAACACTTTCCGTTTTCTCAGGAAGTCAGACATTTTGCAGACTGTCATTTTCTTTCTGCAAAATACTTGCTAAATTGACAGGGGTCCTAAGCATTGATCTCACTGCTCATGCAATTATACCGTTGCAGTCTGAAGATGCTTTATAGACAACTGTAATTTCTTCTTGGCTGACAAGTACATTTGAAGGAGATTTTGTTGGGTTTTTATGGAAATCAATGAGGAAATTTTGTGTAGATCCTGCTTTGCTGCAGAACTTTTCTGTAGGGGCAATTCACAATACTCCTTAGTTTCATAATTATTAAGCTGAACTGTTTGTTTTCTGATTTTTCACAACATTCTTCTAAGATTTTTTAACTCTCAAGTTACTTGTTAACGGTGAACTTCAATCTCATTGACTGCTCTTATGACTAGCATACTGAACTCTAGAAATAGTTGCTGCATAACTCCATAATGTAGACAGATATTTTGTTACTTTTGTTCCACTTCTAAAAGTATCCATTTTTCCTTTCTGTCCTTTGGCACTGCTTCTACTGTGTCTGTAGGCTCTGGCATGCCATGAACAGCTACTATCTTGGTTATTTTGGACAACCCAGGAAGTTTGAATTATCAGATATCAGTCGGTTAATTTTGCCATGTGATATTAATACCTTTCCTATTATAATTAAAGAACGAAGCAAGCATATGGAAAAAAATAAGAAGTTTGAATATCCTCTGATGCTGGACAGGGACAAGTAAGATCTCATACATTTTACATGTGTGATGGGGGGAACAGTTATGAAAATATACTTTAAAAGCAGCTTTCACCTAGAGGTCAGAAAAAAACATTAGTATTTCCAATGAGCTATTTAGAAAAATCCTTTTAAAAATATTTTTACACATCACAGATAAATATGTTCATTATTATGACCAGGTGATTTTCAGGGTTTGAATTCAACAATAGCGATGACTAGATAATCGTCTCCAATTTTAGCTTAATTACAGTCTGTATGGTATGTACACTGCTCAATTTAGCATCCTGTTTCCTTCCTGTTCCAGAAGCTGACATATTTCTGAGGACCCCCCCCAAAATTTATTGAAAAGCTTAATATGAATATTTTCAAACCAAACCAAATTTTTTTTCTGGGAGATTAAACCCAGCTTAATATTTCATTTTTTAAAAATGATCTTCTAAAATTTTCTGGGATGTTGTGGATGCATTCACGTACCTATGATCATGATGTTCTGACATTGGCATAAATGTTGTGTGTTCAGCAGCAATGTTGGACCTCTCTCCTTCTAGGTAGAGTTCTCAAAGGATGTTGGTTAGTTACAAGTCAGGCCAGAGAGGCTTGACCCTCCAGCTGAAGTTGTATTTCCAGTCCTGGAGCTCCCTAGTTCGTTAATTAGTGGTTTGACCAAATGATCATAAATAGCAAATCTTCAGGAATCTTCAGAGGCAACATGCACATTGCCATCAGTAACGCAGTCCAAATCTGGGAAAAATTATTTCAGGGCTTAAGAAGTCATGTATGCTTTAGTGATAAGGTTTCATATACCATGTGCATTTTTAGGGTGCCTTTTATTTTAACCAAAGCACTTTGGGACAATGAGAAATCTCTAAGGTGCTTTACTGTTACCCTATTTAGGTTGGTATCCTGCTAGCACTTATTACTACACAGAGGTCTTACTCATGTGAATAGTCCCACTGAAGTCAGAACAGTANGCATAACAGAAAGTTTCAGGTTTATCAATCTGTATATTCTTTGTGCTCTCACCTTAAAAGCAAATTGATTCCTCTGGATTAATTGTACCCAATAGTGTAATGGATAGCTGTCAACCATCATCCAAAAGGCTGTATTACTTACAAATGCTAGGCTTTGTTCTTGACAAGGATACAGGAGCTTCTCTTGGGTGAAATCAGTTATGGAATCATAGAACGTTTGGGTTGGAAGGGACCTTAAAGATCATCTAGTTCCAACCTCCTGCCATGGGCATGGACATCTTCTACAGCATAATCTTCATGATGCTACTACAATTTGCTTATCAGACAGCTGTCATATAAGTCACTAAGATGTTTTAAAATTTCATTTAACAAATCGAATTATAAATGCTGTTAGCAGATATCACTCAGATATGCATATACCTGAAAAGTACAAAGCCAGCTGAATAACATAGGTGCTTACAGTTTAAATAAGTGCCTCAGGTGATCTATTGAGAAATGTTGGCAGGTAGAGAGACTTATATAGAAATGGTTGTGGTTTCTCTGTATAGTTTATAACTCCTTAGCTTTTGTGCTCTGACTTAATTTTTATGATTATAAATAATACTGTGTTAATCTGCACTAACATACAGTCTACTCTAGATCATTTCTTCTTGTGATTAACTTCGGAAACCAGATATATGACCAGAGGAAACCTTCTTTGTTATGAAAGTGGCATAGAGGAATTGTAATTAGAACNACACAGAGGTCTTACTCATGTGAATAGTCCCACTGAAGTCAGAACAGTAACTCATCAGTAAAGAGAACTGCTTGGCTGTGCTTGAAGGACTAACCTCTGTAGTCCTTTTGAAGAGTCAGCAACTAGTTTGAAAACTCTGGAATCAAAGATACTATACTTAGGGCAGCTAACCTTAAAGAAACTTTGCATAAATTACATGCCTGTGTCAACCTGTGACTACTTTTTGAGTACCCTTCAAATATTTCAGTAAAGGAGAGTGGCTAGCATACATTTAAAACACATTAATTAAACAAACAGGAAGCAAATAAGAAGCCNAAGGATACAGGAGCTTCTCTTGGGTGAAATCAGTTATGGAATCATAGAACGTTTGGGTTGGAAGGGACCTTAAAGATCATCTAGTTCCAACCTCCTGCCATGGGCATGGACATCTTCTACAGCATAATCTTCATGATGCTACTACAATTTGCTTATCAGACAGCTGTCATATAAGTCACTAAGATGTTTTAAAATTTCATTTAACAAATCAAATTATAAATGCTGTTAGCAGATATCACTCAGATATGCATATACCTGAAAAGTACAAAGCCAGCTGAATAACATAGGTGCTTACAGTTTAAATAAGTGCCTCAGGTGATCTATTGAGAAATGTTGGCAGGTAGAGAGACTTATATAGAAATGGTTGTGGTTTCTCTGTATAGTTTATAACTCCTTATCTTTTGTGCTCTGACTTAATTTTTATGATTATAAATAATACTGTGTTAATCTGCACTAACATACAGTCTACTCTAGATCATTTCTTCTTGTGATTAACTTCGGAAACCAGATATATGACCAGAGGAAACCTTCTTTGTTATGAAAGTGGCATAGAGGAATTGTAATTAGAACTGGCAGAAATACTGAAAAGCCATTACCAGAGAACAAGTTAGCACCCAGTTGTGGTAACTAGTGTTTTAATATTAACATTTCCAGCCTCCTAAAGATGTCAAGCCAGTATCTAGGTTCACAAAGTGTTAGCGAATTACTTCATGACACCTATGAAGGTCCTAGGCAGTCAGACACTGGAATAGGCTGCCCAGGGGAGTGGTTGAGTCCCCATCCCTGAATGTGTTTAAGAGTCCTTTAGATGTGGTGTTGGGGAATATGGTGTATGGGAGACCTTTGTAGAGTGGGGTTGATAGTTGGACTCAATGAACCCAAGGGTCTTTTCCAACCTGAATTATTCTGATTCTATGATTCTAATATAACTTACATTTTGAAGATACATGGAATAAATATACTTCAAAATAATTTTACTCTGGAGCTGTCTAAGAATGCTGCATACAAAATTGACATTTTGATAAGAGCATCACATTTTTCTGTCTTGTGTGTAAAGGTGGAAGTCACTGATCAGATCACCTTCAGCTTTAAAAGAGCCTGAACATGTGGACAAAATGCAAGACTTGAAGTTTTTCCAAGCTCTGACTTCTCCAAAGGTAGCCAATACATATGACAATTTTGTTTCTGTTCTGTGCATCATATAGGAAATGCAATTGTATTTCTCGTTTGGAAAATACTTATAAATAATCCTCCATATTCTTTGCATTCAATGGAAAAGCTATAATAAAAAACGCATAAACGGAGGGATTGAAGAATCCTCTCTGGTTCTTGTTCTCATTATTTCACATTTCCAGATTCCAATTTAAAAGGAAACATACACTAATGCACTTGTTTGCTTTGACAGTATTAAAAATGCTAGAATTTTCACATGCTCCAACAGAAATCCTAAAGTTTACTTGAAGGAATTGTGAAAATACTACAACAGTGAATCCCTTGTTATACACAATAGTTCTTTTAGGTTTCCCTTGAAATCAGAAGCCAGGAGTTCTAAGTCAATTCAGATATCACTATGAATACTTTCTACAACTCTGACTGAATAATGTTGGAGCTCCTCCATCATTACCTAGCTAAGCCTTAAAAGACGAGGGAACAAATACATTTTTTTTCTTGCATTCAGAAAATAGGAAAAGATATAGATCGAATGACCACTTAACAAAAAACCACTTTCATTAACACCTTTCTGACCATTCTTATCCAAAGGGCCCACTGCTGCTAAGGGGTATAAACTCAACATCCTCTCCTGAAATTTGTGGTACTGTGAGTCTCCTGTGTACTACATTTTGTTAGCCTCACACAGTCAGCTAAGGCCTAAACTTTAGTCAGTGAAAGACAACATTACTTCATGTGACCAGCTACTTTTTTAATGTACCTTGGGTGAAAGGATGAAAAAGTGAGTGGAACACACTTCTCTACTGTTTATTGCCATGCCTTGCCAGCCACTTCTTCCTTTCTCACTTGTCCTTGCTTAAAGGGACAGTAAGGATACCAAGAGCAGCTCTCATCTCATCTGGATGCTTGGTTATTTGAAACTAGTGGATTACTTGCTGCTAAGCAAATGTAGTAAAGCATGCAGCTTTGAGGCATTCTGTCATTTCACCCCAAGGCAGCAACAAGTAAACAAGCGCCAATAAGTCAGTTATACCAGTCACAGATGCTGCACAGTCTCTAGAGCAGCCTGCATGTAAATCACAGGGAAACTTAAACCCTTGGGGTGCTGGTTATGCATTTTCTATAGTAGAAGAATGATCCTCTCCTAATTAAAAAAAAAAAAAAAAAAAAGTTTAAGGCAGCCTTTATGTGGTACAAAGAAAACTTGTGCATAAACTATGTCTCCACATTGCAATGATATACCTTGCTTCAGATAACACGAATGTTACCATGCAATTCAATGACAGAAGTAATGTCCTCATTACCTTTTGTCTTCAGCTAGTAATACACTGACTTTGGCTTCCCTTGGTCAGATTCACAGGCAACCTTTGGAAAGTTTTCAGTCTGGAAACAGAGAGGCTGGTGCAGTATTTGGGTTTCTTCCTATATATGAGGTAAGCATGAGTGTCTTCTACCTTTTGCAGGGGCATTCATATAGAAGAAGACATTAGCAGTAGTAAATTATTACAATCATGTACTCTGATATTCCATTGTTCACTGTCTGCTTCTTGATTTAATTTTCTTACGTGGTTTGCATTACTGCCTATCCAACTCCATTCTCCGTTTGGTGGAAGCTCAAGAAGCCAGTTGAAGAGAGTGTGCCGCAAAGTGAGTATTCCAGACATTTACTTCTGCTCAACATCATGTCATTAGCATTTTGCTGATATTTGACTCTTTTAGCCAGCCCAGAAACTATTAATTCTTATCTGCATAAAGCTTTGGCTACTGTAAGTTAATACTGGTTTATGGGTACTATTGATTTGATTTATTGCAAGCTGTCTAGCCAGGTTCCTTAGGTTGTTCCTTCTATGGAGAAAGACCAGGATGTCCACAACCTCCTCTATCCCACTTATCATAGAATCAAAAGAACCACCCAAGCAGAGGTGTTGATCTCACTCTACAGAGAGTACCTAGAGAACTAGCTTGGATGAGACTCCTAACATCTAGATGGCTTAGTTAGGTGGGATGGATAGGGTAATCTGCATTCAAATATATATAACCTAATGTTTGTGCATGCAGCATCACAGAAGATCTCAGATAACTTGGGGGCACACTGTTCAAATGGCTGGCATATATGCTATTCTTCTGACCATTAATGTGCCTTGGAAATCTGTTTTGTTTTCTTCCAGCAGAAGAAAATAAAATACAGGGAGTCTTTGTGCCTTGGCAAGTTAGGATCAACTAAACTGAGGCCAATGGCAATGAGATGGATTTACAATAAAATGAGATCAGACTTTTTCTGTGAACTAGACGTGCAATCAATAAATTTTTGTCTGTGCTGTTACAGAATGCTATCAAAGTGGTTTGTTCACCTGAAAAGTTCTTGAAATTTTGCAATTTATTTTTCAAAGGTCTTCAGTGGAAGAAAGTTGAGGCATCCAGTCCCACTGGATGGTCAATGGAGACGGGTTTCAGTGAAGAATAGCAGGAAGACAAATAAGCATAGCATCCATCTTCAGGAAAGTCGATTGCAAGGTTCCTTATTTCAATTGTTTTCTGCTTTTTCCTATTATATTTAAATCCATTTCATTATGAAGTACAGCATATAGAAATCAACTCTTTACTTCTATTCCAGTCCTTCATGAAGACAATAAATTCTAATAAAGCCAGTGTATGACTATAACAAGATACTCACAGGAAAGCCTATCTCACTCCACTTTTGATGGTTAAGAAGCAAAAATACCTTACTATGATTAACTTTCTCCCATGTTTCAGGAGCTTTGGTGTCCTTGGATAGATAAAGAGTTGATGGGATGCTCCACAGGTGGCCAAGTATCCCAGTCAAATGTCTTCTTCCAGAAACATTTTGATTTCCTTGTTAATCATGTGGAGATAAGACAGAAGGAAGATTGAGAACTAGGTTTGAATAATGAGAAACATCCCAATTTAAAGAAACCTGGATTTAGGTCACAGCATCATAGAACATACCGTATTTAACACTGTACTATTTTCAGCTGAGCTAACTTTACATTAATTAAACATAATTAAAGAAACAGAAACAGAAAAAAACAAGCAAAGCTTCTTGCAATTGTTTTATTAATGCTATGCAGACAAGTTTTCAGAATTATCATTCTAATACCTTTTAGTGACAGTATTTTTGTTTGTCCACAAGGTGCCTTGACCAGAATTATTAACAGAATGAAATGGCCATATGGCCCCGAAAAGTCACCTTCAGCAGCTCAGATTCCTTCTGGTTTATCTACTTTGTTTTAGAAATGCACTGTTTTGATAAGATTTTTTTATATTAGTTTTTCTGATCAATTTACTGCCTATCAGTTCAGATTTATGGGCAAAACCCAGATCCCTTGTTGCACCAATTTAAATCTTAGCTATGCAGATTTGAAACAGTAAAAAACACTAACGGTCAACTCAATTGACCCTAATTATTTTCATCATTTTTATTATACAGTACAAAGCAAGCCTAGGGCATGGTAGATGTGTTTACAGGAAGGTCAGTGTACAACTCAGGGTGTAATGAAGGTGAAAGTATAACATCATTTTATCATTATCGTGATTCAATATGAACCTATCTCCTTGCCAACATTTAAGAAACCAAAACATAGGTTTGTCCCTTTTCTTCTTCAATGGCACAGTGATGTCAGAAATCTTTGCTCTTATGCTTTATTCTCTATTTTCATCTAAATAGGAAATTGAAATCTCTAGCTAGCACAAGTAATAATAGTATCATATTGAACAGCATCCTTCATCAAGTGCTGCATGAGCTGCCCTTCTGCTTGGCAAAGCACATGGCAAAAGAGAAAGGTATCTGGAATTTATGTAAAAATCATTCCTCTTGAAGTCATTGGATAGCCCATTCAACATTTAGGAATTCATTATGGCCCCAAGACCAAGATCTTAACCAGGACCATTGTAATGTATATTATGTAAAAGAAAACTCACTTGCCTGAGATCTCAGGTTGGATGTCTGCTTCCTTAGGAAAGGTGCTGCAGGAACTTCAATAATCAGAAACGGGTAGAATGGCTAGAATTAACAGAAAACTTTATGAATTTTAGTGCCAAAGGAGATTGGCTGTACCATCCAGTTGAACCTTCTGGGTGGCACAAGCCAGAAAACCCATCATGAATATCTTCGGTGGGCAAATGCCTGTTGGTGTCATATTTTGCTTTCGAATTGAAGAGAGCATCCTAAGGTTCTTAATGTACACTTGCCACCAGTTATCCTCCATGTCAAAAAGGCAGGTTTCCTCTCTCCTCCGGATTTGTCCAGTCTGCTCTGTGTTACCTTTAATCTTGACCTATATGCTCTCTGTTGGCTCTTCCACCACCCTCAGGTGGAGCCCTGGGGAGTGCATGCACTCCAGCTGTTCATTGACACAGAGGGCAACACCCCCTCCTCATCTCCCCAGCCTGTCCGTCCTGAAGAGCCTGCATCCCTCCATTCCAACACTCCAGTGGTAGGAGCCATCCCACCACGTCTCCATGATGCTAATGAGATCCTAGCCCTGGAGGTGTGCGTATGTTTCTAAACTCCGCTTGTTTGTTTCCTGCCAAGTGTGGCACCTTAGTGAATATTTAGGATAATCCATGTAACTACTGCCATTATTACCTACTATTTTGGGGGAAATAATGTTTTTTCTACATTGCTGGTAATGAACAATGTTTGATCTGCAGGACTTCTTGGAAATACTGTCTTCTGTTGAGCTGGATATACAACTTGCAATGATTTACCTGTCTTATAGGGCTGTGATGGATTTGGGCCTAAGATATCTTTTTTTTAGCAAAATATCTTGTGGAAGTATATTTAAAAATATTATGAACTGTACTGTCTCTGGCTAGGATGAACCTAATTTTCTTCATAGCAGCCTGTATGGTGCTGTGTTCTGGATCTGCGATTACAAAAGTGTTGATAACACACCAGTGTTTTGGCTATTGCTGAGCAGTGCCTGCACAACATCAAAGGTGGTTTTTTCCCACCCCCAACCGGTAGCCTGGGGGTGCATAAGAAGCTGGGAAGGCACACAGCCACAACAGCTGAACTGACTAAAGATATTCTATACCATATAAAGTCTTGCTCTGCAAGAAGAGCTCATGGAATGGAAGAGGAAAGCAAGGTGTTCGTGGTTACGGTGTTTGTCTTCCCAAATAACCATTATGCGTGCTGAGGCCCTGCTTCCCAGGAAGTGGCTAAATGTCTGCTTGCTGATGAGAAGTAGTGGATGAATTCCACATTCTGCTTTGCTTGCAGATGCAGCTCTGCTTCACCTACTACTCTGTCTCTATCTTGACCCATGAGTTTTTTCACTTTTGCTCTTGCAAGTCTCCCCCATCCCAGTGGGAGAATTAAGCAAGCAACTGGGTGGGCGCTTAGTGCCTGCCAGAGTCAGCCCACCACATTAACCAACCTGTGATTACAACTAAAATCAAACTTGTCTGACAAACCAAGTAGCACCAGATAAAGTGTAATTTGCCATTTACTATTTGTTTTCCCTTCATCCATCTCATGATTTAGTAGTTAACGTATGAAAGGTAATACCCCTGCAGTTCACTGGGTCCTATTTGCCTTTGAAAGACAGCTACATCAGCTCTCTCCCAGTTACCTAAAATTGCCTAGTCTTCAAAGTTAACTAAAAATGAATGCTTCAGGTTCAGAGAGCTCCTTACCCGTTTCTTTTGATGCTCTTATGCGTTATGTTTCATATTTCTTTATATTTTGTATGTTTTATGTCTTTTTGTTATGGTCCATGTTTAGAGTTAGAACTAACATATTTCACTGTGGTTCCGAGATGCAGATATCCCACTTCAGTTTATTAACTGACTATTTACTTCCTCGGAACTGTCCGTTTACTCATTTGTTTCTTTCTACCAAACGCTTAGCACTGCTAGGACTTCATAGGTTCTTAATATTTGAATTTTACTTTTTTCAGTCTTGCTGCCTTCTCCCTTTGGTTTCCCTTACTAATTGCCAATGTTTCCAAGAGCTGATTTGTATTCATGCCTATTCATGCCACTATATTCTCCACTGTGCAAAACAACCCATCCATAATATAATACTTGCAGTAACAATTAAGAGTTTAATCCTATGCCAAAGGAAATCAATGCATGAGCTCTCAGAAGGGAACCATGCTGTAAGGAAAACTTTCAAGAACACAATACACGAGTTATCTTTAGCAGCCTTCCATCTGGTTACTACCTCACTGTTGTGCTATTTAAACTGTGACAAAATTACAGTACTATGATTCTCTCAGACTTTTTTTTCATAGTTCTTTAAATTAGCAAAGCCTGAAGTAGTTCAGACTGAATGTCATTGCTTAGCATTACTGTTTACCTGAAGAGTGCCAACTCCTAGGTCCTTATAAACAGCAAATGGAAACTAGTCCCAGCCCCAAACATTTTACACAATGATATGTGTAAATGACCCATATCACCCAATGATGACACCCAATTGCCTTTAAGTGTCACAAGAAAAGCAGACACTTCGTTTCTTTGAATACCTAATCTATTAAAGCACCACACTGCACAGAATACATTGGAAAAAAGAATAGTTGTTTATTGTGTGCTAGAGAACAGAGGATGCTACTGGAAAGAAATTAAGCACAGAAAGACATATCAGGCAAGTGATACTCCCAATATACCCACTCATCTTCAAGCAATCTTTTCAATGCTGGATCTAGTACAAAGCTGTGTCTTAATGGACTTCTTGGTTTTAGTTGTGGATTGTTTGTGTTTTGATGTCTCTGTATTCCTTTGCAGGTTAGTTTCTTTCCACCAACATCCACAATTATATTACAGGCTTAAATGTTCCAGGTGTATCAATTGTTCCATTGTTCCAGATGACTCCTATATCATGGAAAGGTGTCTTAAGAAAACAGCTTCTTTCAGCATGGCAGAAATTCATGGTTGTACTGGCTGCAGTAGTTGGTTTGCCAGAATTTCATTACAGCCCTTGCTAGTGCTTTACAAAATCTGGGACGTTCTTCAGCTGCCCTCACCCACTGGGGTAGCTCAAGCTGAATGGCATCAACAGTGCCAGAACTACGAGAGCCAAAAGTCTTTGTTATGTATCCACCACTATAGTAACTCCCATTACTTGGGCTGGGATTAGATGGAGAAGGCACACAAACGTAACTATTATTTTGTGCTTCAATATATTTACCCAAACTTCTGTTTCCTGCAATCAAAGTCTCAGAAGACACATTCACTAGCTGACTGGCCAGATGGCTAATTGAGGAACTCGATGCAGAAAAGATGCCTGAGTTAAGAGAACTTTTTGAAAGTGTGTATCCTAGTTCTATCCATCGTTCAGGATGTGCTTGTCCATGGATATCCAGAATCAGGCCCCCTGTCATCTGCGATTTTGCAGTGGTCAAAAATCCCATATACTCCTCCCAGGCCTGCTCTGCTTGGAGAATTCCAAAGGAGGCTTCTTCCTTTTCCCTGTTAGCATCCATCTTGAACCTCTGAAGGTGGTTTATAATGATATGTGGGAAAAAGCCATCAGTAATTTTGTTGATTTCTTCAGCAAGAACCTGAGCCACCTCTATAGTATACCTGTCTTGGTTGGTAGGCACTTTGCATTTCTCATAACTTTGATTACTTCCAGAAGGACACTCATGAGAGTAAATACAAGAGGAGGTCTTTGCATCCCAACAGCCAGCCTCTCTATCAGGGATGTCTCTGGGTTCCATTGACCCACCATGTGGGACAGAGAGAATCAGGTTCATGTTGCCCACTTGATATTCTGTGAAATGATTATGACCAAATATTACCTCTTTGGTGCCAGTGGCTTTGAAAAGCAAATCTAAAACAGAAAGGAGGAATAGATACATGCTCTTCATTTGCTGCTGCAAGACTCAGCAATGTGGAGTATATCAGTACCTACATAAAAGCAAAGACAGGTTTTAGATTACTTACAGCTGGGAACACAGGAGAAACTGTTCAGCTGCTGCTGGAATATTTAGTTACTGATTAAGCTATTTTAATTTTATTCCATGTAGCACAAAAAAAAAGAAGAGTACTTATATGAGAAACAAAAGTGAACAAGGCACTTAGTGTGGCTAGATGTAACTGATGCAGTGTTCCCAAGAGACAGTATTCTCACAGAATAACAGGGCAAGGAAAATGGTAGGTTACTGGGCCTCCTTCATTTTCCCAGAAAAAGACAAACACTATTTGATTATCCTGTCTTATCCCAGAGAATCACTAGATCCCAGCAAAACATTTGAAATATTTTTTCCCACCAAGGCCTCCCTTTTTTTTAACCTCTTATATGTTAAGAAAATTCTAGCAAAATTTGAAAGAACATCTATATCTCATTGACCTGTGTGAAATATCTTTCCATTATCCACATGGTTACAGAAAATAGAGACTATGTCAATTCAGACACTGGGCTTATCTAAAATAAGCAGGCTGATAAAAATTAAGTACTACCAAGCTCTCACTGTAGCTATGCTCCAGGTTGAGTTAATTTGATAGCACTGTAGATACCAGTGACTGCATTAAGTAAGGAGTGACTCCATTCTCTTTAAGGGAGCTAAGACATTTTAAGCCTTTACTAACTCTGCCATTTTTTTGAAAACTGGAATTCAGCAAGAAGCTGACAGTGCTTTCTGGTTTGAAGGCACTACATTTCTAGAAAGATCAGAGTCTTGAGTGTAACTGTGTTGGACAGATGTAAAAGGAATGAGTAAAATCAGTGAATACCAGAATAAAAAAGGATACTTTTCACCCCCATGAATAAAAAGCCCTTCAATATAGGCCAGATAAGGAGTATGTAAACACATCTATTTGCAGATGAGACAGGCTGCCCTGCTTTCTGTCCTGCCCCTATCATTACATCACTTGCAGAAATGCAGAGGCTAAGAGGAAGCAGAAATGCAGAGGATAAGAGGAACGCACAAGGGAGAGAGCAAGGAAGATCTGCAGTAATCTGTGCACAACAGCTAGCTAGAGAGTGTGTATGGGAGTAGCCAGTAATACTGAGAGGACAGGGTGCAGTATGGAAGCACTGTGCCGTCAGCCACCTAGTCTAAGAAAAGGAGACAAGAATTTCACCCAAGCAAGGCAGCAAAATATTCTCTTCCTACTATGAGAGAATCCCACTGGATTTTTAGAGACAACCTCTACTGCCTCCTGAGCTGGTCCACACTGAAGAGCCTGTACACAAAAAGCCCCTCTCTATCGTCTTCTCTTCTTTCTGGGCTGAAAGTCCTGTAGAAGTCTGTGAGCTGGAATTAGGTCCCCGAGAATCTAGTCTACAGTTTTCCCACAGAACATAACAGATTTTTTAGGTTTTTTTTAAACCTTTGAGTTAAAAGGTCCTTTTACTTGAGGTACTGGGCTGAAAATAAGCTCTTATCCAAGTCCTTGTACGGTTCATGCTTCCCGAGATTTCCCTGAGACACAGACCTTCACCTGCTAGTTCACTGTTTGCATTACCAGAAATGGTGAAAGGAATATTTTCAAGCATTACTCAAAATCCCTTGTCTCAGAAAAACAGACTGCACATGGAGAACATGTAAGCCTAGGAAGAGCTTACCCTCAAGTGCAGTGGAGTCCAGCACCAAGTTCAATAAATCAGCAGTAACAACTCCCAGGTGCTGCTCACCTGCCTCAGAAGGACTCAGGTTTTCTTTGCCTGAGGCTCTCACCTTAAATACAATGACACAGCTGTTCCTTTCCCACCACCTGCCAAATCATTCATGGCTATCTGCAGCTGTTTCCCTGTCTTTTTGCAATTTCTTGTTAATGATTAAATCAAACTGTTTATATACTAGATCATGCCTTAAAGATATATGGAGAAAGAGCTCTGTGTAATTCCTGAACTGCAAAGAAAGTCACTTTAGTACAGCTCAGGCTTGGAGAGCCTGGAGGAACTTGATCACCCCAGACAGGTTTATACAATTTTCTGGACAACATACACGCAGAGAGAAAATGTTAAGTCACAGTAATGCAGGCTAGAACTGCTATTCTTATTCTAGACTTCATCACAGAAAAACACACACCTTTCCAGAGGATTTTAACTCAAAGGGATGGTGTGCAGAGAAGCACAGAAGCACCTGCAGCTAGGAGGAACATGCTAGAAAATCTACCCGTTAGTCTTCTTCAGCACAAGGGTGAGGTCCACGTTCATATGAACAAAATAAGAGGCTCCAAGTTGATTAAATATAAACTTAGATTACTGTGAGGTTAAAAAAAAAAAAAAGCTACAGTATTTTAAACTGGCAGTAATCACTGCAGGACTAATTTGAAGATTTACCTGTAAGGAAAGGGAGAGTGTGTTGTTCCTCCCTCTGCACCTTCAAAAACGAAACTGAACTGACATAACACCTGGCTTCAGCTGGGGCTCCCTCTGTCCCAGAGGTCCCTAGAGGCCACGCTGAGCCATGCAGCGCCATGGCACCAGAGCCTTCATCTACACCTGGATGTTATCATTTCACAACGAAGGATCACAAAAAGGAAAATAAATATGCACTGGTTGCCTGGAAGCTTAACATGCTTTTGTTCTCTATACTGACATGTGGTTTTAGAGTTCAACAAAACTTGCTACAAGCAGCACATCCACAGCAAAGGTAAGCTCAGAATAGTATCATCAGCACAGGTTGCAAAACTGGTAATGCAGAGGGTTTGGAGGATTTTATGAGCTTTACAGGTAATATTCCTGCATGCATGCACCCACTTGTCAATATGCATCTGCTTTAACTGCAATTTGCTGCAAATACACATACCTGGATCTTCGCATATTAGCTGAGGAAAATATTTCTTCATGATACATATGTGATGAGTTTTGAAAAAAGAAGCAAAAATTGCCACTAGGACCTGAGCTACTTAATTTTGCTTTGACAAAAGTATCACAAACTTCAGTAGAGCTTTGACTGGATTTGGGACTGTACTACAAATACAACACTCCTCTGGCTTAATTCTCCTACACACTTAGCACTGACAAACCTCTGATGGGTGTCAAGGAAGATATCACAGCACTCGTGCATCATACAGATGTTGTGTTCATACACTCTTAACCCCAGGAACACATTGTTTCTTACGGGTACTCCAATTGTGTCAGCACCAGGTGATTAGAGAAACATTTAAAGTGTCAGAAAGACAGTGTAGTGACTGGGTGTTAGGCCTGTGGCTTATACATCCTCATATTGACAACGTGTACAAGACAAGTTTTCTATGAAGGTAAATAGCAATTTTAAAATATAACTCTTTTATGCCTCTTTTGTGTCATAAAAACCAAGGAAGACTGCATTTTTTGATGTTTTCAGTACATCCATAACAGAGCACAAGCTATCAAGACAAGGCACTCCAGTGGGCTTGTGTGAGGATCTGGGGCTGCTGACAAACATAGGAATAGATTAGACTGAGATGGATGAAGCAGTGACTGCCTCAGGCATTTGCTTTTCTCCCTTCCTGGAACTTGCTGTTCTCTAAAGGAGAACAACGTGGCTGGTGAATCAGCTGCCAGTTATAACAAGTGCTCAAATGGGTGTATTATGTACCCATTAGCACTCTGGAAGGTAGACTTGTTACTGAATAATTGTGGTATATATCATATATTTGATATCAATATATATCAAATAATATTGATTTGGAGCTTCCATGGCTTATTTCATTCTGTTACGGTTGGTCATCTGCTATAACTTCTTTGAAATCATTTATGATCCTTGTTTAGACTACTTGAGTTTTGGTATGCTACATATCAGTAAGAAAGGAGGAACACAGTATACACTGTCAGATAAATACAGCTAATAAAGCTGAGCTTCACAAAGACTTTCAATAACTGACAGCAATTAACTCTGTTAGCTAGTATCATTTTTATGCATCAGAGTGAATGTTGCTCAGCACATTTCTCATGGAACCACTTATGAATCCAGATAATACAAATCTTTTACCCAACCTACATCCTGTCACTAATATCTCTGTTTATAAATAGGCAAGACTAGTCCCTCAGGGGAAAATTCTTGTATTTTTTGGAACCTGTGAAAAAGCAGTAAACTTCTAAACACGACAAGTTAAATGGTAACTGCAGGAGCAGACTCCCAGCTCTGTATCTCAAAAGACTCTTTGTAGTCCTAAAGGGAGAGATGAAATATATTAGCAGAAACATCTGAAAACAATCTTTATGAATTGGTGCTAGGGGCAGGAGAAAAGTAGTTCTGTTAGCAACACAGTTAATGAAGCTTCATTTCCTGCCCCTCCTCCTTCAATCTTCCTGATTTCCAAGTAAGGGAAGTAAGGGAAAGATAGACAAGTCTACTTCCAAAGAGCAGGTTTTCCATCTCTAGCTATATTACCTGCCCACATGTCAAATTACATCTAGAGGAGATCAGAGACTGTCCCAGGGTCACCCCTTTCTGTAGCTTTCATGCAAAGGAAAGCCCGCACTGATCATGATTTGTACCTCATGGTGCATATGTCTGCATGATCAGGGCAGCAAGACTCCAGGGCACTCACTCCATGTCATGGAGCAAAGGTGAAGCTCTCTATGCTACCATGGAGTAACACTGGGCTAAAGAATAAATTAGGAGAGGAATGGCTGGAGAGCAGCTCTCCAGCAAGGGACCTGGGGGTGCTGGTGGCAGCAGCGTGACTCACTACAGTGAGTCAGCTGTTTGCCCTAGCATCCCCATCCTGGGGGGCACCAAACACAGCAGCATAACCAGCTGGTCAAAACAAGTGATTGTCCCACTGTATTCAGCATTGGTGCAGCCTCACTTTGAATACTGTGTGCAGTTCTGGGCTCCACAGTTTAGGAAGGATGTGAAGGTCCTTGAATGTGTCCATAGGAGGGCAACAGAGCTGATGAATGTCCTATCAGAGGCAGCTACAGACTTTGGGCTTGTCCCGTTTGGAGAAAAGGAGACTGAGGGGTGGCCTCATTGCTCTCTACAGCTTCCTGAAGAGGGGAATCGGAGAGGGAGGTGCCGATCTCTTCTCCCTGGTGTCCAGTGATAGGACGTGTGAGAGTGGTTCAAAGCTGCGCCAGGGGAAGTTTAGACTGGACATTAGGAAGCACTTCTTTACTGAGAGGGTGGTCAAACATAGGAATAGGCTTCCTAGAGAGATGGTCAATGCCCCAAGCCCATCAGTGTTTAAAAGGTTTTTGGACAATTGCCCTTAATAACATGCTTTAACTTTGTCAGCTCTGAATTGCTCAGTTGGACTAGATGATTGTTGTAAGTCCCTTCCAACTGAAATGATTCTATACTATTCTAATTCCTCTCCACATTTTAATGAATTGGACAGAGTATCTTTAAGACTTGTAGCCCTTTGTCGAATTACACGAAAATAATTCCATGCTTCAACATTTATTGCAGGTAAACATTCAGGCAAGAGGCATGAACATGTTAAGTTTTATCTCCTTAGAAGAACTGGGTGAAAAAAGGCAAGACTCAAATGCACTATCTATTAAGAAACAAATAGATACTAAAGTAGAAAAGAGTGTGCCCCCAGCCAGGAGAGCGAGCTGTGGCCCCCTCAATGTCCCTGCCCTCTTGGGTGCAGTAAGTCTGTCCTTTGTGCATCCCACCACGTTGGAGGCCCCTGTGGACTTACTGGAACAGGAGGAGACCCAGTATTTTGGGGTAGGAAGCACAGCTGGGTCGTCAACAGAGGAGCCTCCTACCTGCTTCCTCCCTTCAGCCATTACTTATTTGGAAGCAGGGGCTGTAATCAAATTCCAGAAAGTGGCCAATCAGTTCTGGGGATAAAAAATCTAAACACACCAGCCTCCCATAAAATGGGTTGGAGAGCACTTTATTTTCAATACTTTTCAAATGCCCTTGTTCTGCATTCTGCTTTCAGTCTCACCTAATGTCCTGTAGTAAAAACTAATACTGAAGCAAGCAGAAGAGATGGGGACCTGAGAAGGACATGAGCTTTATTCTCCTTTTCTGGCAAAATGGCCAAAAGCAGAGGAGCGTTAGAGACACGGATGAGAGAATGCTTTCTGGTACTGCATTACTGCCATGGCATTTCTTAGTCACTAGCAACTGAGAGGGTTGTCACTTCTCACTAAGGAGAACTCTCCAGAGCGTGTCTGTGCCTGGCACTACAGCAGCCTAAACATTTTTGTTTAAATTACCCACTTCTTCAAAATTTTTGGAATATGAACAAGTAGACAACCTTCCTCCTAGACACTGATACACTCCTTTCTTTTTCACAATGAACATCAGTGCAGTACGATACTGTTCATGGGTGATCCTTCTTATAGCTGAGAGCACTCAAAGCAAAGGAACAGGCAACCAAATCAAAATGTTGGCAACACACTGTGATGGCAGACAGCAGGTTTCCACTGGCAGTAGGATGGGAGGGGATCACATAAATTATGCCTCCAACCATTTCCATGCTTTCTTTTTTAATTTCAGAAAATCAGTAAATAAAAACACTTCCTCCAGGGCAGTGGTAATTTTTATTCTAGAGTGTCGGTAAGACTTCTGGCCCAGTGATCTCACTACTTTCAGCTGGAAACATGCACACATCCTTGTATTTGGACTGAGTACTAGCTCAACAAATGAAGCAGAGGCAGACATGTAGGTTTTTATGAGTGCGGAGAAAATTTTCATAATTCAGCATTGCATGCATAGTCTCTCTTTTGTTCTAATTCTCTCCCCATTCTTTACCAAGTCTCTAGACTTCATGTGTTCTCTTCAGCAATATATGGAGACATATTCTTCTGAAGACAAAATATCAGGAGCAAGATCAATCTGAGACTGTGCTAAGTTCCAGCATGTGGGTTACCAGTAGGAGGAAATTAAGGTTGGCGCTGTGGAGTCCCTTGTGATCCTAGACTGTAGTACGTGCAGACCACAAACTCTGTTTACTGTATTTAATGTGTCAAATAGGCAGGATGAGACAGTGCAACAGATGGTTAAATAGGAACTCATTCCCATGCATGGGATGTCCCAAAACATTAACTAGATCTGTGAAACAAAAATGTTACTTGTATGCCTTTTTCTGTGTAGTTGGATTATTCTTGTAAAATTCCCTTGTGCACCACTTCAAATTTCAGTATGTGACATGGATGAATAGGGTTTTTTAAAATTAGAGCAGATATAGATTGAAAATTCTAACTTTGACTAACAATTCTTACTTTAACCCCAGGGTTTCACTGGTGTAACATCTGTCACTCGCCTCTTCCTTTGCAGTCAGTGACCTGCTTCCACTCTCCCTCCCCATTCACTGGTTGAGCTACAGGACTCAGTTCTGTGTCCTGCCAAAATTCTGTAGTACCTCTTGATTCTAATATACTGCTTATGATTTTCATGTTCATTGCTGTTCTCATCCATGTGCTGTCTTCAACTGCATGCCATGGATCCTTTCCTGCAATTGAAGCGATATGAAGTAATCACCGTGAAGAATATTGTCAAAAATGAATGGCTCAGTATGATTGTCACCTCAAAATGACTCATTTGGAATATAGGTTACCACAATAGTACAAACTGCTGGTTACTGTATTTAAGTTCCTTATTCATATTTCTACTTAAAACAGTAACTTTTACTTAGTGGTGTTTAGCTTCTTTGCATATAAATATTCAAAGCAACAGACAGAAATACATTCTTACTCTCTGCTGGTTTCGGTGGGGTCTTTTTAGTTGATAACTACTTGAAAGCCTTTTCTATATACCAGGGTATGGATGTGACCAGACAGCAAGGATAGAAAGAAGCAAAAATAAACGCTAAATGCTATGATGACAGTATTTCTGGAATGTTGACCATCATTTTATCCGCTCACAACTTAGTGCTTATAGAAAATTTGCAGTAGGAAGTACTGCCAACACTAAGCTTTCAATCACATGCATGTTAGTCCCAACATAAGGAAGCAATGTTTTCCTATTTTCCTACACTTTGCCAAGAGACAGCAGAACTGAATTTGGCAGGGGACGTGCTGACTACATCAATGCATCCATTTCAGTGCATTAAACACATATTCCTGCTTTTGCAAATGCTTGAATTAGCTGTACCTCTGCTAGTAGCAAATGTCATAGCCCCCTCAGAACCTATTTCCCCACCATCTTTCTTACAAACACTCTATCATTAAATCCTTATATTTCAGATTCTGTTTCAAATAAAAGAGAAAGTTCCAGGAAAATCCCAGTACCCAACACGAGAGCTACTCAGATATGACCAGGATCCCGGGGTCAGACTAGCTGAACAGGCTAACGCCTTCCGACCCCAAAGACCGGGACGGAAGAGCTGGTAGGCGTGCGGGGCGTAGAACTCACGTCCTGACGGCCTCCCAGAGCATGCTGGGACTTGTAGTCCCCTCGCCGGGGCGGGGCCAGTGCTCTGAGCGCGCGCTGCTTGAAAGCCCCGGGCGGCTGCCGCGCGCCACGGCTGAGCGGAGCGCAGCGCGCGGGCTTCCCCTTTCTTCCCGAACCCAGGTACTGGTGCGTGAGGTGCCGCGCGGCCGTTGGCGGCCGTTTGGTCGTCTCTGCTGGCCCTTCTTTCAACCTCTGCCCCGGGCTAGGGCGGCCTGTGCCGAGGTAGAGGGGCCGGCAGCGCCATGGGGGAAGCGGTCCCGAACCGGGAGAGCTGCCTCAGGCTCTCCCGTCGCCGGACAGGTACAGTTCCCGATGTCGGCCCGTGCGTGCCGCTCGGGGGGAGACCGTGAGAAACGATGCGGGGGGGTCCCGCCGGCCCTTGACCCAAGCGGGCGGGAAGAGGCCGCTCTCGGAGCCCCTTGTGTCCCCACCCGAACCCGCGGTCTTTAGGGAAGCGTGCGCGGGGCCTGCTGCTGCCCGGCTGCCTGTGGGCTTGAGGATTTCTCATCTCTGCAGCTTGCGGAAAGGAGCTCCGGCTGCGCAGGGTGCCTGGTGGCACTCACGTCTCAGCCCGTCACCCTGTCTGCAATGTGATCTGGTGTTCCTTGCGCTTATGCTTTTAATTTTCTTGACTGCAGTTTAAACAACATCATGGGGATTCAGGGCCTGCTGCAGTTTATCAAGGAGGCTGCTGAACCTACCCATGTGAAGAAATACAAAGGGCAGGCGGTAGCTGTGGACACCTACTGTTGGCTGCACAAAGGCGCTTATGCTTGTGCTGAAAAACTGGCCCGAGGAGAGCCAACAGATCTGTAAGTCTTTGCTACGTTTTGGTCTCGCCCCTCTTACAGATTAAAGTTTTGTTAGCTTGACGTTTCTTGAGCTAAAAATTAAGTTTAAAGTAGTTTCACTTCTTACTGTTTCTTCTGAATTCTCTATCCCAGCTATACTTTTTGGAAATGAAAATGTTGGTTATAAGTTAGTACCTTTCCAACTGTGCTAAGTCAATGTGGAAGCATATATTGAGGGAGAAAGCTCTCTAAATTATTTTTTATTAAAACACCAACGGTTAAGCAAACTATTTTTTTCTAGCAAGTCTTGCTCTCAATTATAATCTATTATCTCTGATGAGATGCAATTCATATGTTTCAAACGTATTATTTTCAGGAACCTGATTTGTATGAAGTAATAGTTTGTAAATACTGCTGTGAGAAAAGTTATAACAATACTGAGAAATTCTGATAGATGCATTGTGCTCTGAATAAAGTGTAAGTTTCATCCAGCCTTGCTACCTGCCTTTGAAGGTAGTGGAGATCCCTCTGGGTCCTGCGAATAGGATACACCTCAGTTGAGAAAGAAATTGACGGACAAAAGAAACATTAATAGTCATAATGGTTGAACTTAACTACACGAATATTTTCTGATCAAATCTTTTTTTCCATGTACATATAATTGCTAATCTTAGACTAGCACTTTAACTAAAGTGTAGAGAGTCATTTCACACTTTAAAATTCATCTGAATTGAGTTATTACATAGCTACAATCCTATTCACTCCTGTCTTTCAAAACTCTGTCTTTCAAAACTAGTTATTTTGCAGTTTACATTTTGTAGCTCTAAATCTGGTTTCTTCAGTGCTCACAGCCTTAGATCTGAAGTCTTCCTATATCCCAGTCTCCTTCCCTTCCCTGCACCCTGCTGGAAAAGTTACTCTTGCTGTTTTAAACAGTGTCCTTAAAAGAAAAAACAAACTTGAATATATTGCTTTTTCATGGAGCATCATTGTAATGCACTTAGTGTTTACAGAAGCGTTTGCGTTTTATTTCTGTGTTGCTGTATAGATCATGGAGATCTGTAGAAGTAACAGATAAGATCAGAGGTACGAGGGAATACCTGAAGTCTGGAATTCCCTACAAATATTTTACTAAGGGATGGGCAGTGTAAGATCACATCCTGGTCCATAGATGATCTTCACTGCTAATACAGTTTTGGGAACTCTCCTGTTTGCAATATTTTCAGTACTATATTTGTATTTTTAATATGGAAATGGATGGGCTTGCGTGTCTGTCCATAGCATGTATCCATTATCTGGAGAAAGGAGTAAGCAGTTCCATGAAGAGAGGTTTAATATCCCATTCCTCTTCCAATTCTCCAAAAGTGCATTTAGTCTGCCTTTCACAAGACTTTGGGCAAAGATAATATATTGTACTCATCTTCCTCCTGTTTCCTTGGCCATTACGAGTTGAGTTGCTGAAACTAAAAAGATGATCCATGTTTTATCTTGTAAAGTTTTTGGCACTGTTGAATTCAAAAGTAGCAAAACCAAACTGAATTGTGCTCGAGTTCTGATTTCATTTTGTGTAGGAGTGGCAAGCAATTGGTCCAGTTCTGAGTTTGAGAGGTGGAGCATTTCTCTTGTGGGGGTGAGAGGGCAAAAAAGCCAAAAAGGAATAAAACCCCCCAGTATTCCAGTGTTATAACTCTTTTTGCGATTCTGGGGAAATACATGGTCCATTAAGATCCTTGAACAATAGTCCTAAACTTACAATTCTCCTTTATTGCATATTTTCTGTTTGCATGAGACTTGTGCTTAACAATGAAATTTATTTTTTCTTTTCTTATTTTTTGTTATTGTTGATACAGTTATGTAGCTTTCTGTATGAAACTTGTTGATATGCTCCTCTCATTTGGAATAAAACCAATTTTGGTATTTGATGGATGCACCCTACCTTCTAAGAAGGAAGTGGAAAAGGCCCGACGAGAGTAAGTACTGAACTGTATTGATTTGCAAGCAAAGCAGTACGTTAAACACTCATTAATTTTCAAAGTTGAAAAACCTCAAACTTCAGTTAGGCAATAACGTCTGATAAACTTTCCTGCAATGTAGTGCTATTTCAGTTAATTCACATTTAACATCATACAAAACTCTTCTTAGAGGTTTTATTCCAAAAATAGAAATCCACTTCATAAATGAAAGCACTTTTGTAGAGGAAGGAAGTAAACTTCTGAACATTATTTCCTGTAATGTATTGAAGGCCTTTAATTTACCAGCCCTCATAATCTCTAGACAAAAATATTTCTTCCCAATATATTTTTATTTAAAAATAACACCACCTTCCTCATCTTTCTCTGCAAATAATCAGATAAACGTATTTCAGATTTGGATTGAGGTCCCTTATATAATGGGACTTTTCACTGGAGTGGTGAGATTTTTTTTTTTTTTTTCACTAGTGTTTTTTATTTATAAAGTCCCATAGGATATATGCTTCCTTCAGCATGGAGAGAACAATTTCTGATATTTGAAATTAAATAAATGATGCTGTCTGTCCTCTAAACCAGTAAGTATCTAACGTCAGATACTCTCAAATTCCATCAAATCTATTTTACGGCAACCTGAGAGTGAGTGGATCTTTTATTTTACACCAGTTCCTGATTGTCCCTGTTTTCTGAGAAAACATTACCAATTTCAGCTTGCCAACCCAATTATCTTTGCTAATACAATCGCTTAGTTGTTGTTATTATTATGTTTTTAAAAATTACAGAGATCGGGGAAGTTTTCCTCTGTAAAAAGGATAAATCCTCCCCCTCCCCCCTTCTTACCTTTCTCTCTTAGTCCTTTCAGCTGCTTATTCTTTGAAGTGGAAAAAAATCTGAGATTGGTGGATATTCAATTTGTCTTTCAGGAAGCGTCAAGCCAATCTTTTGAAGGGGAAACAATTGTTGCAGGAAGGGAGGCTGTCAGAAGCTAGGGAATGTTTTGGGCGCAGTGTAAATGTTACCCATGTCATGGCTCATGAAGTTATCAAAGTAAGTTGTCAATGCTGTTGATACTGACAGTTTTAAAAAGCCTATGCAGTAAACAGTATATCTTACTCTGCTTTTGTATGGCTATGTCACTACCTCTTGTAGGAAAGAAAAATATTTCCCCCTTTTTAGCTTCTGATTGACCTGCATACGTTGGATTAGCATAGTTAATAGCTTTAAAGTCAAACTTATTACGCTCAGTTGTATAAATAATGATGATGTGTCAATTAAAATACATCCTTTCTTACTGCTACAAAGTGACTTTGATGCACCAACAGTTTTACTTTTGCCACACAAGCTAAACACTGTTTTCTGGTTTGGTTTTTTTGGTCCCATCTGTCATTCCCCCCATCCCTCCCTCCCAGCTAGTTTCTGAGAATAGAATACAGAAAAAAATTTGACTGCTCAAAAACCTCTCTGATAGCTTTTTGCTATCCTTCCACAGCAGTCATAGGATCTTTCTCAAAATAGTATTAGATTTGTTCTAGTGCTGTTTTACTTTGTCCAGAATATAACTTGCATGAGTTTGAAGCTGGCATCTGTGGTCAAATGCAGTGAGCACCACATTACAGGCCAACACAGGAAAGGTTGTTTCTGTAAACTAGACTGTATAGATCTAAGTTGCTTGAAGCTTGGGTTTTGTGCAAGAGAGATCAGGCTCTAATGAGAAGTAGATGTGTGATTAAAAAGATGATCATTTCAGTTTTTTTTGAGGTAGAGGTGCTTATGCTTTTAGATGGCGTAAGATAATTACTGAAAATTGATGCAAAGTACTTGTATGATTCTTGTTTATGTACAGGCTGCACGAGCTCGAGGAGTTGATTGTATTGTTGCTCCTTATGAAGCTGATGCTCAGTTGGCTTATCTCAATAAGACTGGCATGGTTCAAGCTATAATTACAGAAGACTCTGATCTTTTAGCCTTTGGCTGTAAAAAGGTATGGAAGAAAATATTAATAGACTTTACTTCTCGCTGATATCTTAAAAGCAGAGTTTGAAGTTGCCAAATGTGTTTGATGTATGGATTTACTCTTCTACAGTAATGGGGCAAATGGAAGAGATGAGGATAGCACTTGGTCTTTGCTTTTTCTACAAAGTGCAACAAACTAGCTTATGTGGGTGAAAGTTTGTTTTCACTTCCTCTTAATTTCCAGGTGTTTCTGAAAATTGACAAGTTTGGAAATGGACTAGAGATAGATCAGGCTCGATTAGGAAACTGCAAGCAGCTTGGAAATGTATTTACAGAAGAGAAATTCCGCTACATGTGTATTCTTTCTGGTTGTGACTACCTCCCATCAATTCATGGAATTGGGTTAGCTAAAGCCTGCAAGTTACTAAAATTAGCCAACAATCCAGATATTATAAAGGTAAACTTGGTTTTGTTTTGTGTGTTCCCTTTTTGTGAGCCTGTACCTGTATATATGAAATTAATGCTGAATTTAAAATATATGGGGGGTTCTTGATTTCTTCCATTTTGAGGAGAATGCTAAAAGAATTAATTAAATGAAGCAATTAACCTTTTTTTTTTTTTGACAGGTTATTAAGAAAATGGGGCAGTACTTGAAGATGAATATAACAGTACCAGAAGAATACGTGCAAGGTTTTACACGAGCAAATAATACTTTCCTTTATCAGTTAGTTTTTGATCCTGTCAACAGAAAATTGGTTCCTCTGAATGCATATGGTGATGATATTGATCCAGAAACGCTCATTTATGCAGGACGGTATCCTTTATGCGTGGAAACAGCAGGGTGGGGAAACAAGATATCACACCTGCTCCCTCTTATACTCTTTTTCATTGCATCTCCAGTATTGACTAAAGCCTGGTTTTTGGGTTTTTGTCTACAATCTTAAAAGCTATGAGGTGTTTTTTTTTTTTTTTCTCTTCTCTTCTGCTCTGATTTTAATTAATAATAATCAGCAAAAGAAAAAGCCCAAGGGGTAACTGGTTGACCTATCATTTACATGTCTTTAGGCAGAAGTTATTAATCTCTTTTGTTCTTTCCTATTTTTTTTCCTCTTCTTTTTAGAAAACAGCTCATTAAATACAGGTTATATTTAACGTGAGTTGCTTGACAACTATCTGTAACCTGTGTTAAGTGTGTTATAATCTCTGCCAATTTAATTCTTGCAATCAGTGTTCAACTAATTCCCTAATCTAAGCATTCTCTGTTTTACCAGATACCTCTTCCAAAGGAGCAAGTAGCATTTTGCCACACTTGTGCATCATACATTTCAGCATGGAAGATTAGGAAAATGAAGAAAGAGTGGGGACTGTTGAAGTAATTACTAGTATTGTATGTGGTTCAAGCCAGCTAATCTCCAGAAATTAAGGAGAAAGATCATAACTTTCCTGCTGATCGTTGAAGGTTTTCCTCTTGACTCTCACTATTTGCCAAACACTGCAGATCTATTACAACTGCAATTGCATCAGCTTGAGCCATGAGTAGTAGTATTAATGCTTTTGGTTAATATTCTAGTAATGCTTAAAAATGGAAAAAGGGTATTCTGACTTTCATGCTACAGTTCCTTTATACAGATATTTTCCTTTAATGTGATGCGGACAGACATTTCGGGGATGCTACTGCATTTCAAATTGCCATTGGCAACATTGATATTGACACAATGGAACAAATTGATAACTATAACCCTGACACTGCCCAGGTAATATCTTCGTTCTACGGCGTCCTGGTTCGAGGACCAGGGCCTTTGTTGTATACAAGTATTTTGACACGGGTCTGAACATTCATGAGAAAATATGATTGAATGTTACCTACAAATAACTTGGCAGTGAAAGTTATCCTGCTATTACTGAAACTATGTGCTCCCACAAACACATATTTTTTCATTCTCTGTACAGGTTAATTCTTACTTTTCAAGGCGTTTGACTTTAATACTGGTTTTACTTTCAAACTCTTCTCGTAAGTCCTTAGTACTATTGACAGAAACAACTGATTTAAAAAGGAAATTATCAAAGAGGCTTTGAGTATATATTTTTCCAGGTATATAACTCTGAGGAAAATAGTTTACTAAATTAGTCTTTTTGAATAGAAATAAAATATAATTTTTTTAATGAGTAGTTAGTCACTTGGGCCATAGTGAATGAAGAAGTCATGGCAGCACACACAAAAAAAAACCCCAAAACAAACTTGTTTGAGAAATGTGGGAACAAAAAGAAAATGTTTGTGTAGAATATATCAGCAGTTGGAATGCAAATGCCAAAATGTCTTTGTATACTAAATCAGGAAATCGTACATGAAGACAGAATTATAAAACTATGTCTTATTTCTAATTTTTTTTTAGCCTGTGCAGCAGAGGAGTTGTGGCTGGAATGACAAACGCACTAATCATGTAAATAGCATTTGGAGCAGAGACTACAAGCTTGGCCCTAAGGCAGACACTGCCCCTCATAAAATGCATTTGCCAGAGAAACCAACAACCAGAGGCATGGAGAAGATAATTAGCGTTAAAGGGCTCAAACTTCCAGGCAAAGAGCTCTTGGCTAAAAGGCCAAGGAGTGGTATGGTTTTATAAAATAAGTGTATAAATAACAGTAGATGGTTGTGGGGAAAGGAAGGATTTCCTCTTTAACTTGATGGCTTGACATTTTAGAGGCCCAACTCTAACTTTTATTACCCATTTTCAACAACTTGCAACACAAACGATAATGCTTAAGTGTATGTAATGATTAAGGATGGCAGCATGCTTTCAGCAGCACTTGATTTTAATTTTTCTTTACCTTTTTATAGAAACTTTGGGGTTTTTTTTAAATTTTATGCTGCTAGGGCTCCTTTTTTGCTGTTGTTACTCCTGATACCTTCATGCTGCCTGGTTTAGAATTATAGATTGGAATCATAGAATGGTTAGAGTTGGAAGGGACTTTAAAGATCATCTTGTTCCAGCCCTTCTGCCATGGGGTTTTATCAAGATTTGTAGTTAGTTTAGCAACATGCCTTTAAGTCAAATTTAGTTTTGCTTTCAAAGTGTTTAAAAACAAACAAACAAAAACCAAACATCATTTTGTTTAATTTCAGCTGTTCTGCATTCACTCCATCTACCTTTTCACAGAAAGTTACTTTTAAGGCTATGTACTAGAAAACAACTGTGTTAAAGACTTCTGAACTGTAAAATTTCCTACCAGACCTTGCTAATACTTTTAAGCCTGTGAGAGTAAATATGTAATGCTCAGTTCTCTCATAATTGGTTACTACAGTGATGCTTAAATTTTTTTTAGATTTAGAAGAAATCTCAGATGGAGATCTGTTGAACCAATATTCATTTTCAAAAGCAAAAAAACTCAAGAAGGAAAGTGATGATGATGGTCAAGCACAAAAGAGTGTCTCAGCAATACAAAGCCTTGATTCTTCAGGGAATTCTGTCACTCAAGAAAGCTCTAACTTCCCGCCTAAAGTTAGAAATAAATTTGCTTCCTTTCTACAAAGGAAAAACAAAGAGAAGGATGCTGTAATTGTTCCAGGAACAAGAAGCAGGTATGCTTGCATCACATGTTTTAAGAAGTAGCAAAATACTATTTGTCCTGGTTGCCAAAACAACCTGAATACTGAAAATAAGAAAAAAAAGCTACCTTGGACTTTTTTATGCAGTGGTATTAATGCACCTGTGGTCCTGAATGGAGATGGAAAACCCTTTTTGCTAGACATGCTATTTATGTGTGAGATAAGTAATGTCAGTTTTCTTACTGCAGACACTGGGGCAGCTGAAGACACTGGGACTATTCAATACAGTCTAGCCTATGAGTATCAAAATTAATTAGGATTTGACCATATTTCTTTTCCAGGTAAAGGTCATATGATCTCTCTTAAAAGTAGCAGCTTTGTGCTAAATATCTAAGCAGTTGCTCATATACTGGCTTATGTTGACAAGGGTTTTTTTTTTTTGTTTCAGTAAAGCCAGAAGTAGTCATGCTCTATGGCAAATATCTCCTCTTGTCTAATCCCATTCAGTTGATGCTCTTGATCTCTGCCCTAACACTTTGAGAAAAGGGACTTTGGGTTTGTTTGCTGTTTCTCTTTAATTGGCTGGGTTCTTTCCTTGCTTGGCCATGCTAACTTGAATTGGTTTTACAAAGTATTATCACAATTATGTCTTCTACAGTATAATTTTTATCTTAAATAATTTGGATATTTTTGAGCAGTATAATTTTACAAACCAGTCTTAATACTGATGTTCTCTAGCTTTAACACACGCCTTCCTAAGCTGAGATTTCTGTTACGTTGCACCAGAAATTAAGACCTGACCATGATGGTAGTTTCTTCTCTAAAGCAGTGCTCAATTTCTTAAAAATCTATAACTTGTACCTTTAGGAGCTGCTGCTACAACACAGAAAAGACCTAGATAGGTGCTAGTTTCCTTGATAAAAGTTGCTGAAGTGTTTCACTACTGTTCAAGTTTATGATAATTACGGAATACATTCTTAAAGTTTATAGAATTCCTAGATGTTTCTCTTTTTTTTTGCAGATGATGAACATTATTAGTATTTCAGTCAATGAATGGCATGTTTTCAGATGATTCTTTTTCCCCTTTTTTACAGTTTATCTTTTAAATGCCTCCCTGAGAAACTAAGATAGTGCCCATTTTCGAAATAACTTGTGTTCGCAAATGCACTTCAAAATAACTAGAGACAACTGTTGGATTTTGGAAGTGAAATAATAATTTGCATTAACTTTCTTTCATTTTTTTTTCTAGGTTTTTCTGCAATGATGCAATTATGTTTGACAGGGAAAAGGAGGATGATAGTGATCTAACTCAAGATGCTGAACGAGATTGCCAGAAACAGGAAGTAAAACATCTAGCAGAAGATGTTTCTCAGTTTCCAGAAATGGAAAAATCAACAAGAACTGTCTTTACACCTCCTGGAGAAATACAGAAAAGTTGCTTCCAGTGGTTTAGCAGCCTTGTAAATATGGGAAATCCCAGTCCATCTTGTACTGTATTTTCACAGCAGTTTCACGAACAAAGAAGCAACTGTGTGGTATCCCAGGAAGATCAGGTTAATGGAGTACAAACAGAGAGTGGGACAGCATGTGACAAACTGGAGGAGGAATCCTCTCCCTTAACAGAACTGAAACAGCCATCATGTTCTCAAAGGTCTTGCGAATCATCAGAATGCAGTTTGGAGTCTTCAGAAATACTGCGAGTGTCCAACAACGGTTCGGATGCAGAGGTAAAAAAAGTAGGTGTTACTCCAGCATTTACTTTCATTTTAAATGGTAAAAGAAATCAGGCAGCAAAGCCTCCTTTTTAAAATGATATCCTATGGGTTATGTAGCTTGTGCTAACAAAAATTGTCAATGTTTAGCGTAGTTGTGTAGAATGGATTGATTTAACTGAAGTCTGGGTTTAGGTTGTTCTCAGTCATTCCACTACTTTCACTACAGTGGTTCAAAAAGTACCCAGTAGGCTAGATTTTGTCTCTGCTTCTGTTAGTCTCTGAAGAAGTCTTTTCAGAAAGTGTAAGAGTGTCACCATTGTGTGGAGAAAAAAAAAGAATGACAACCAAACTGTATTAAAACCAAATTAATTTTATCTTGATGAAGGAATCTGACTCCAACTCAAAACTGGCTGATGATCAATGTACTTGGCCTCCAGTATTTTCTGCTCTTCAGACTGACAGAAAAGATAAGAACATAAAGACCAAGGTAAGAATTCTTTTAACTTCACTGTGAGCTCTACTAAACGCTGAGAATCAACTTTTGTTGTCTACTAGTTCATTCTAGAACTCAATGAAAGAATCTTAAGCAAGGCACTGTTGTCAAGAGAAAACTATACTCTTTATTCAACTATATCAGTGCTGAGATGAAATATAACCAGGACACCTATGAATGGTATCAAATTTGCAGCTTGTTTGGGGATTTTAAACACTTTGGTATAAAATAAGAAGCCAAGCAAAGGCAAAAAACCACTTCTTAACTTTCCTCAGGTATGCTAAATACACAGGTTTTATGATGCGTAATCCAGATACAGTTACAAGGTACAACCTCATTTCATTGCTTGTCTCAGTAAATCTGCTAGTTTACCAGTCTCCTTCCTCTTTGACTAGAAAAAGCATGTTTAAATTTCAAAATTGGGAAAGGTTTTAGTCAACCTTTCTTTTTTAACAAGGCTTTTAACTAAAGCAATTAGACATTAACAAATCAATATGGAAGGACAGTCAATTTTCTATCAGTGCCTGCATCTCAGTTATTTTTATTATTGGTTGGGCACCTGCAATTTGACTTCTCTGTGGCTTCTTAGATGTCTAAGAATAGACTTGTGTCCCTCATCTTTGACATTTCTAAGAGCTTTACCCATTTGTCTAGTTCACAAAACTTCTAATAGCTTAACAGTCAGAAGTGATCTGACTCCTTAAGGCATTGTCATTAGAATTGGACAAACTATTCATAAGTCAAACCAGAATACCCACTACTAGAATAGAGTGTGTGGTTTGTAGAATGGTGACATCTTGTGGTTATTGTTAGTAATGTCTGTGTTAAGCAGGATTTACATCTTTGTTCTGGAACACCCAGTGACAGAAACTGATGCTTTTTCATTAAATTAACATTTTGACCAATTCTCCTCAATAAGACTGACCAATGAAATAAAGTCATCCTGGGATCCAGAAATTTGTTACTTTGTTTTTAGGAAGCTATTCCATATGTTATGCTTAATGTTCACCTTAAAGGTACATTGGCAGAATGAATTACTAATTACTGGGGAATGTGCAATATGGAAGTACTGTGGTAAAGTAAGCATCATGTATGAGGAAAAAAAAAAATAATTCAGGATGTTTGGAGCTCTTCAGATAATAGAATTCTATTGAAAATCCATGAGGACAGTAGGGTTAGTTTAAAGCAATCCACTAGCAGGAGGATTTCCCCTGTTTAATTCCATTGCTATATATTCCCTCTGCTTCCTTGTGCTGGTAATACAATGAGTAGGGTCAGAGAACTGACCTGGCTGAAAACTAACTGGGCAACAACCGAAGAGTAAATAATATTGGAACTTGGGACCACCCAGACACTTGGGCTTGTGTGAGTCGTAGCAACAGTGAGACCATTGGAACAAGTAACCAGAATTTAAGAGGGGGAGATGGATATTAGGAGCAACGCTTTTGGCTCAGTTTTCCCTTAGGATTGCTTACTGCAAGTGTTAAACAAAGGAAATCTTTGCTGGTGTTAAGTATGTTAAAATACACCAAAGGGAATAATGAGTTCCATATTTAGAGAACAAGATATCGTTTCTTCTGCAGGTATTGCAATTTGATAATTATGTTTTGATCCTCGTAATGACAAACAACAGCTAAAATTGCAGGCTGTGAGTGAGTGATCGCTTAGAAGCTAGTAATTGTAAGTAGTTCATATTCTACAACCAAGTGGCAGAATGGCTAAAATGGTAAAACATCCTAGTGCTCCCAAATGGCTAATTTCCAAAATATTGGGGAAAACAGTAGGTGTGTATGTAAGACAGAAGCCAATGGAAAACATGAATAAGCTACTTGGGGCCTTTTTTTTCTTTTTAACTTGGTCTAAATGTACATTACATATTTAATTATTGTGCCATGATTATGAACGTATAATATAAACGGATAGATGGTGATTAAATAGATAGCAATAGCTATAGCTTTTGATTTATGAAGTGTGGTAAGCTCTCACAGGAAAAAAAAAACCTGCAGATCGGACTTCAGTGTGTTTCTTCTGTTTAAAAAAAACAAAAACCTCATTACTTTTTGTGGATGAATTCAATAACGCAAAGAGGATCACAAAAAGGATCAGCAACATTGTATTGGTACTAGAAAGCCTGGTAACAGCAGTCTGAGTAGCTTTCAGCCAATTAGCCTGGTATTTGCCCCAGAAAAAATAGGGTCAGAAATATAGGGATGAGAAAGTGAAATGTAAAATTCACACTGACAGACATAATTATAGGAATTAGTCCATGTCAAAATGAGTTTCATGTACCGGTAAACATGAAAAACCAGATTCAGAGTTTGGAAACTGATAAGGGAATTGTGTTTGTTCAATAACAGGGGTTGGTGAATAGCTAGAATAAATGATACAATGCACCCGTGTATTTTTCTCTTGATTGATGTGTTCAAATTTAAGACTGATTGCATCTGAGAGAGATATTCTGGGGAAGCATGGCTGTTTTGAGTTGCAAATACAAAAACTGGATAAGAAGGTCCAACTAGAGCTCTAAATGATCCTTGGGGCAATCATACTAATATCTGTACTCTGCTTTGACTTTTGTGAAAAATACTCTGTCAGAGTGTGATACCAGATATTTGAACCTCTGAAAAGAATCTTTGTTGTTCTCTCGTGTGAATGGATGAGAAAATAAATATTTGGTAGACTTTAAAAAATGCATTCAAAAGAAGTGTGTATTTGCAACCTCTTAGAATACAAAGACCTATGGAAGCTGCTTTACTAGTTCTTGGAGCTGCGTTATGTCTAATGTGTTTCAGATGCCTCTTTTTAGGTTATAGAAGCTATCTAAATATACCTTGTTGTGGCAATTCAGATGGCATTTTCTCAACAGAATGTAAAGCACTTTACTTTTTTTATTATAAGCTTTGCAGCATAATATCTGTTGCTTACAGGCTGTCATTTAACTATTTGTGCCATAATATTAAAATGTCACAGGTTCCTGGTTTACATAAATCCAGTCGTATAGGGTCACACATTGTAACAAAGCTCAAGCCATTGATACCAGCTAAAGTAAGTGGATTAAGCAGGAGACTGTCACCTGTGCAGAGGAGAAATCACTGTGATGCTGAAAACAAGCTGGGACTGCAAACCACCATTAGTGAACTCCGGAAAAATTTCCAGTTTAAAAGGTGTGTTGATTTAACCCTATACTTAACACCACGTGTACTTCCTCCCGCCCCAAAGAAACAGTTTTCAAAGCAGACTCTACACATCCCTTCCACATAATTCCGTAAAAATAATAGCTTAAGATTTATATTTTCTACATACAATTTTTAACTTCCTACACTTGATAAAACCATGAAATATGTTTTATGGTAAATATTCTCTTCTGATTACTTTTTCTGCCCTAACCAGGAAAGGTTCTTAGCTAAAAGTCATTTATTAACATAGTGCATTTTGTTTAACGTAACTTGTATGAAAATTATTACTATTGTTTTCCTCAAATATATCAAATAGGTATTTCTTAGTCTAAATGCATAAGTTGCATAAAAATTGCCAAACGTAAATGAAAGCAAGGTTGTTGCTATTTAACTTCATGTGCCTCTCGCATTTGGAGATGGCTAATTGCCAGAACAGCTCTGCTTGGTGAAATAACTGATGGAATGTTTCTGTTAACTGAAATCTCTGGTGACAAGAGACACTTTGCGTGCTATAAAATGCGATTGTTCGCCCTTGTGCAGATGACTTGGCTAACATGAAGTTTCTCAAATACCTTCAGGGCTTGAACTTGAAGGAAAATGATTCTTTAAAAAACAAAAAATGAAAGGTGTAGGTGTTCTAGCTTACATTATTCTTGTGTGCTCAGTAAAAACTCCCAGTGGGAAAGCTCCGAGTGGCAATCTCAACTTTGAATAAATAAGTATTACTAAACCAAAACTTTTAACCTGGAACGAAATTTGAGTAGGACAAAAGTATTCTTTTTGCACTGAGTAGTAAATATGAAACTGTTGAGCATGCATTGAGTCAGACAAATATATTTAATTATTTAGCCTTAATGGTAGGCTATTACAAACAAACAACTGATTTCTGTTTCAAAAAATATTATAGTATTAAAACTTCTAGAAATCTCACTTTTTATTGTCCTTTTGATGAGGGTTAAGAATGATGTTTTCAAAGAGGAAGCAAAAGTGATTATGTACGTATTGCTTATTCTCTAATTGGGATGTCTGACCAGCATTGTTCACAAGGAGGAAATCCGAATGTTTTGATTTATCAGAACACAGGCAGATAGAACAGAGGGAGCCTAGGTGGAGCTCTGTTCCTTTTCTCTGCTGATGGTTTCAAGACTTAGCTCCCAATATCAACGTTTTATCCATCCAGTTTTGGTAGGTCTGTAGCGTCTGGTTATATATGAAATAGATATATATTCACTTATATGTGGATATATATTTTTGTATCTATTACTTAACAAGTATTTTATTTACACAGAGTTTATTAGCTTTTAGGGTGTTCTTTTCTCAATTTATTTCATAAGAAATTTTTTTTCACTGCCAGGACTGAGTATCCTGTATATTGTTTTTTTCACATTTTAAAATGTTTCTAAATCACCTTTATCTTTTAAGAATTGTATTCCCTGGTGGCAAATAAAACACGTGGGACACTAATCTGTTTAGTCCTAATCTCAAGATTTGCAGGATATATATGAAAGTACAGTTTTTCAGAAGATATAAATGTTAAGGAAGCATATACAAGCCAGAGTAAGATGTTGTACATACAGTCTTCCAGATATAAAGCTAATAGCTATCATTCTGTCACAGAATAACTGGAACAGTTGAAATTGCTTTCAGTGAAGTTGTTGTGGTGAAATTGAAATTCCATTGCAAATGTTTATTTTTGGCTTATTCATAGATTAGTGAGTGGATAAATGAGGGAACCTGCTTTAAGCCATGTGTTCTTACACGTTTGTGGTTAGAAACATAATATCATAACGTTCTTGGGTTTTGTTTTGTCTTTGGTTTTTGGGTTTTTTTTGCAGAGAGTATGAAAAGCTTCCTTCATGTAAAAAGTCAGATCCATTATCTCCAATCAAAGATAATATACAGCTCACTCCAGAAACAGAAGAAGAAATCTTTAATCATCTGGAACGTAGTCATGTTCAGAGGGCTATATTCCAATGAACACTGTGCTGTGCGCAATAGGATGCATTTTTAATCATTGTCAAAATTTACTTTCTGGAAACTTTATCAATATAGAGAAGATGCTTTGAAAACCAACTATATATTTTACTCTGACTTGTGATTTGTCATCCTTTTTATGCAAATGTGAATTGAAACGTACAGTCCTATACTGACTGGAATAAAATCCTTCAGATGCCTCTGTTCTCTTATTCAAAGTCCCATGCTCAACTTCTTTCTAAACCTTTTTCAGCTGCCCCTGGGTGTTTTATATAGGTCTCATTGCAATCCAAGTTTCTAGAACAGCTATGGCTTTGTCTTTGCACAACAGCAGCAGGTTTGTTTTCTATTTTAATTTTTAATATTTGATCATTTTTTGTCTCTTCCTTCTTTCCTCCTGAGCCTAATCTGGCCCCAAGACAGAAGTAAAACTATTGTTTGGTGTTCATAACAGCATTCTCTATACTTCCAGCACTCTGATACCTATTTCTTTTCTCTGTAAGGTAAGACCTGCTCTCTCAACAGTCAGCTTTCTATTTGATACAGTCATGTTGTTGGTGGGAATAACTTGGAGACTGCAGAAAAGAATGTTATTAATCCTCAAATTCTCACATTAATAGAATGATCTCTTAAGAAATATGTGTTCCTCTGTTTTATCTGTCTTTCCATGTTTGTAGTTTTATCCAACAACAGACACAAAACATCAGTCCTCATAGCTAATGGTTACAAAACAGCATTGTCCTCACAACAAACCAAGTTTGTGTTCAACAGTCGTTAAACTAAAGGGAAAGAATCCAAGAGACTGGGGTCTTTGTTTTGGATCACTGAATTATCATGACGTAATATGATGGAACTTCATACTTCTACCTTTAAAATCAAGATTTAAGTCAATGTAAAGATATGTCTAAATGTTTTTCTTTTTTTTTTTTTTTTAGAAAAGTATAATATGTCTTTCTGCAGCAGATGAAGGTACAAAAGGATATCTTAATCTTTGCAATGTAGCCTTTCCATCCCTGAGATGAGTACTTTCCCTTCATCTTTGAGCTTTTTGCAAAAATTTAAAGCTTGAAATAGACCTATGTGAAGCAGGGTGGTTTTTGTTTTGGTTTTTTTTTAATTGCAGTCTACTTTTTCTCTTTAATAGAATTTGCATCTATGAAACTAAGGTGACTGGCTGATTTAAATGACAAAGCAGCTGCTCACAAGAGTAGGTTATCTGTAAGTTTTTGTGAGCAGTTCTCTTATTTCTACATTTGATGAGTTGAAGGTATGGGATATAAGGAATTGAAGCAATGGTGCTCTAGGACAGGCTTCTTATCCTTTGTGAACCACGAGAAAACCCCTACTGCTGAAAAGCAGGTTTTTTAACATTTATCTTCAATGAGAATTTTTATCTCTGGTATGGTGCTACAAATAAAGACCTGGGATAGATATTTCTATATCCATATTGATACTATTTTGTCACAAATGGGTGCCCTGTGTTGTTTTTTTTTTTCNAAGGAACTATTGATGCAAAGGTACTTCTTGATTGTATTGCATTGTATGGTCTTAAAGTTAAAGTAGATATCTTAAAAACTTTTGTATGACTTCTGGTTTGTGCTTTGGATGTCTTAGGTTCTGACTTAGGTGCTTTCTGAAAATAATTACCTCTAATAGAGGCATTGTATACTTACAGGTAATGTAATAAATACATGTAAGTGTGTAAGAGCATATAAGTTTTATAGTCAAGTGTGGAGTTCTTTAGTTGGTGTATGTTTTATGAAAGATACTATAACATGTATGCAAATTAATTTGTGCAAGACTTTATTCATGAGTTAAAATTTACTCTTGGTAGGGTAATATTCCATAGTAAAAATTGTTCAGTATCAAAAATAGGAGATAAAGCAGCCTTCCAGTACTTAAAGAAAGGTCTACAGGAAAGATGGAGAGGGACTCCTTATCAGGGAGTGCAGTGGTAGGATGGGGGGTAACATTTTTAAACTGAAAGAGGATAGATTTAGATTAAATATTAGGAGGTAATTCTTTACTGTGAGAGTGGTAAGACACTGTAAAGGTTGCCCAGAGAAGTGTTGGATGCCCCATCCCTGGAATTGTTCAAGGCCAGGCTATATGGGGCTTTGAGCAACTTGCTCTAGTGGGAGGTGTCTCTGCCCATTGCAGGGGGGTTGGAATCCAATGATCTTTAAGGTCCTTTCCAACCCAAACCATTCTATGAAATTGTTACAGGTCATGCTGCGGTGTGTGGGGGGAAGACACAATAAAACATCTTGGAGAAAAGGAGGGAGATCTTAATTGTTTTAAAAAGCAAACATCTAAAAGTTGGAGGATATGAGGGTGGTTGGGAAACATGAACTGAGTAGGAGGAAATGAAGCAGGTGGCAACCTCGAGGCATAAATCTTTGTGTGTTGATTGCTTTTAAATCCAATGTTCTTTTTGTTCTTTAGTTTCTGTAACTAATATGCTCTTATCTTGTCAGCAGGTCTTCAAAGTATTCTTACAAAGTGAATAGTGTTGCTATGTCCTGTTAAAAGGGTGACCCTGGCCCAGGAAAACTAAATTTACTAATGGTGATCTAATCAAGCTTCACTTTTGAAAGTGCCAACTAGTCATTCCTTCAGCAGAATGGTTATATAAACTGTAAATATTCAGTATCACAGAGAATTAATATGAGGGTCTGCGATCATCCAAATCATGTAATGGTTTTGAAACTGTAGGTAAGTGACTTTTCCAAATTCACCTGATTTTCTGCTTGAATCTTTTTGTTCCAATTACAACAGTTAGTATTAACCACACTCGCTCACACAAATCGATACAGTAGTTAAAGACATTTTTGTAGGACTGAAGGATATTGAAAGACCATTGAGCTTTGCAGACAAGTTGTAAAAACAGTTGCTACATTTAAATAGTACTTTAATAAGATTCACAATACTGTGGTATTTTTCAAATATTATTGACTTACTGTTACTTTATGAAGTACTAAAAGCTCAGACTATTCAGATTTCGTGTATTGATTAGAGTCTGTTCATTTGGTTGATTAAAAAAGGTTACAGATCTGAGGCAGTGAAGCTAAGAGACAATTCTTCACTCTTACTACTGGCCTCAAAGAATAATTACTAGCTGATTGCTTTAACAACAGGTCTGGGTCTAGGAATGATATTGTACCGAATTCAAATTATCAATGTAGGAGGGAAGAAAAAGGGAGGAATCCCTTTCTGAAAATTCGACGTAATTTCATAGCAGTAACAGGCCTGAAATGGACTGCAGCAACCCGACATTCGATTGTATCAGTCTGTAATTAATGAATTGTTGCTTCTATGGTTTTCTCATGTTATTACATACCTTAGAGTTTGGCAGTGAAACAACAGGGTGTCTGAATATTTATGCCAGCTGAGTAAGTAATGCATAAACCAGGCAATGGAGTTTCAAGAGCAGAGTCAGGTAGAGCAAAAGGTCCTGATAGCAAAAGGACAGGAGACAGAAGGTTTGGGGAGGGGAAGACAGGACTAAAAACAGTTCCTGGATCTGTTAGCTCAAAAGTGCTGTTCAGTTATACGATGAGCTACTGTTGAATTACAATTTCTTGCTGGAGTACAGGGATTTAAGTACTCTTGAAGAAAAATCTGTCAGAAATATAGCCGTTCTTGTAAAATACTGATGAACTATCTTAGGAATTACGGATGGCAAAAACAAATTATATCAAGAATATTAGAAAGGGATTTAGATGATGAGGCACTGAATCTCAGTTCTTTATCTACTTTTTTGGTGGTATTTGGTAAATCATTCCAGCTTCCATAGCCACAGGATACACCATTATAGCATAGAGACTTTTGAATACATAGAGTAGGCATGAAATACAAGACAGAAGCTATAAATCAGTAGAGATTGTGTCTGCACTGTGCCAGAAATAGAATGAATTCTGCACACAAGAAAAAGTTTCACTAGATGATGAAAACTGGTGACAAGGAAGAGGTGAGGAAAAATGGTGTAACAGAACTTAGCTTAAAAGGAAAAACAGCAGGGAGAGTTAATAACACAACTGTTGTAGGGAACAGAATTGAAGGGGTGTTGGAAATCAGAAGAGGTGGAGAACAGTTGCAGCAGGAGGTAATTATGCTGGACAAACATGCACATATATCTGCATATCTCTATAGGCTTTTAAAACTTGTCTCCTTCAAGCTCAGGTAGCAAAGTAACTTTGGAAGTATTCAGAGGTTTTAGACAATTCTTGGCTGATGTAATAATATGCTTTGAATGAAAGATCAACTTGAGAAAGGGTTGCCTCTTCTGGTATGTTTGAGTTTGCACAGTGAAGTATCAAGCATAGGGGGAATTCCTCTGGTACTACTGCAGGACAGGTATTAAGCAGGTATTTTTCTTAATGCTACAAAACAGCCTTCTCAATTCAAGAATAGTCTAGTAGAGACAGGAGTTCCATGCTTGAGGCATATCTCAAGCTGTTTACATCTTCTTTGTGTCTGAAAAATGTGTATTCTAAGCACGGAGTGAATTTGTCAGATTTTATAAGAACATAATTTTTCAGGTACAACTAATGCCTCCTATAAGAAACAGGTTGGGAGGCCCCTACTGTGCCCTGCATAACTTCTGTAATACAGTAAAATATACCATTCCATTGCTTTACACATATGCTGCATCTAAATTACTTCTATTATAAATTCTTGATGATCCGTGATCTCAACTAAGTTTTCACCTTTACTTTAGACTGAAGAATAACGTTCTGTGGTGAATGACCTGAGTGACTGCCCTGTTTGGAGTAGACCTTTAATGTTTTCGTTGAGTTCAGGTGATGCATCCTACAAGGTACCGTCTGAGAGTACTGTTGATCTACGGTTCTTGTCTAGTCCTGCTTTCCACAGAGATTTTATTCCTTCATATGTGAGACTGTAGGAAACATTAGGTCAGTAAGAGGAAAGTGCTTGTCAAGGGGAGTTGCCTTGTGTGAATAATTTCTGTTCCAAAAACTCTCATTCTCCCCAGTCTCCTGTGCTCAAGGCAAGAATCTTACTTTTAACAAATGTAAAATTCTGGATTTGGAATGTGGCATATACCTGTGTGAGGTCCTGTTTTGGGAAGGAATCTTTAATGGCTTTACAGCAACTGTGCTGAGTGTTACAAATGTATATATGACCTGGAGCAAGGCACTCCAAGTGTCTGAGGTCCACATAGAGTGGACAGATGAGCTGGGTTTGGGAAGATTAGAAGCTTTATTCTTTGCATTACTTTAAAAACAATATATGTTAATATGAACTACTCTACAGCCTGTGTAAAACAGGAATTTAGGATTTTTAGTTTGTTTCAAGTCTAGTATCTCAGGGAGAACCAGAGTTTGTTTTTTAGAGAACTTCCAATATAAGTACTTGCAGTGAAGAAGAAATCATTGCAGTACTTGCAATAGCAGAAGCATTAAAATGATGGGTTTGCTTTTTAGTTTAAGTCTAGCCTGTCTTTAATCCAGTGGCTTGTGTATTTTTGTCTACTGTGTGAAAGGCAGTCAGTTCAACAATATATCTGTTAGCTACCTCATTTGAGAAAAACAAGGGAGTGACTAAATGCATTTTCATTCTTAGCTCATACTAATTGGATTTAATTATACGATTGATTTCTCTGAAAGGATTATTATCTTTCCTCATTAATGACTTTTGTTAGTACTCAGCAGAACTCAGTATTAAACTTCCAGAAGTGCAGTAGAGTTTACCACTCTGAAGCCAAATTAATTTTTGTCAAAAAATTTTGGCAGCTCTATAGCTGGAAGTGGGTCAGAAGCTCTTGTCTGGTCACTTCACATGCTTGCCAAAAGATGTCTGTACCCCCATAGTAGCAGAGGAAAGAAACATGGCTTAGATATTATAATATTTTATGAGGTGTGTGTTTGTTTGACACTTTTTCTTAAAAATAAACTACTTGTGTTGGTAGTAACAAAAAAGCAAAAACAAAACAACCAAAAAAACCCCAGCTGTGTAGCTTGCCCCTTGCTTCCACTCTAAACATATTTATGCTAATTCACAGCTGGTTACAAATGAGATTAATGAACCTGTTTTACACAGACCACTAAAGTTTTGGTTGTGAACAGCAGAAAATTTTCTTACTGTCTTAACTGTTTGAAAGTTTAATTTAAAATTAAGAACAAAGTTTCTTCTATATTCCTACTAATTAGCCCTCTCCAAACAGTAACTTTAAATCTGTCAAGTGAGTGGAAAACAAAGAGTCAGATTGCACTTGAAAATGCATGTGATGTGCTATTTTTCTTTTAAACTTAAGACTAATAAGACTTATTCATAGAAACTTAAAAATTCAGCTGATATATTTTTAATTCCTGCAGTGCATTTGCTAGCATATTTTAAGAAAAAAAAAAACTTACCCTTCTTGTTCCCTGTACTTGAAAGCCTTCTTGTTTAATCTTACTTTTCAGGGAGCTATGCCAAAGCTTTTTTCTTATACTCTAAAGTGAGCAAAGTGCAAGTAAAAAGAAAATAAATAACATCTTAACAATATTTCATAGTTAACAAATCTAACAAGAATAGCATTGGCCAGGGCATTTTTCATGTTTACTCCAGTTGCTTATTGCTTCTTTTCATGATGGATAAATTGGAACAGTTTTGTATACCAGTAAATTTGCCACTTGTGTCCCTCGAAATTCCTGCTTTGCTGCTGCCATGTAAGTCACCTTGGGCAGACTTAATTTCCCCATGCTTTGCATTGCAGCTTGTGTAATGAGAATAAGAAATTCTCCAGCTGTACTGTCTACATCTTTGGAGATTTGAAGTGTGTTTGTATCTAGAGGCACAAAGGATTTGAGGCATATTCCAAAGCATGATTACTTGGCTACTTGTTTCTAACTCTTTATAATATGGAGTCTAAACTTGTTTTCCAAAAGTGACCCAGTTTTGAACTGCAATAAAGTGTTATGCTGGTAGGTGAATTATCCTAGTTTATACTAAAGCAATTGAGCTGCAGTGATGTAGAAAGCAGAACTGAAATTGTCCTTGTCAACATGATTTTTCTGACATATCTAGCTCAAAGGGAAGCTGCAAGATTTAGGATAAATACATACAAAATTTATGAAATCATGCAATTCAGAGTATCAGTTCAAGACTAACACAAAGAAAAAGGTAAACTTATATATTTAGTGGTGTGATTATATGCTGCTGTGAGTTATGTTAAAGTATACAAAGAATTAATGCATTCAATTTCATATAGGGTACAGTGAAACACCCAAGGCAATTAATTGTGGTCACTTAATGGAGAGGCCTATGTTTCAGCAGGCCCTGTTACGGTTCACTGCAAGTCTTAGTACAAAGGATGATGTGCTTTCACTTTTTTTTTTTTTCCTTCTCATCAGGTCTTGAGATGAAAGCCCACTTGTAGTAAACTGTTTATTCATTTCTTTAAAAGAAAAAAAGTCTGATATATGGAGCCTCTTGACACCATTGTATTTTTACAATAGTTAAGGACTTGATTAAATACTTGACTAATGGCAGCATTTCCTACATAACCACTATTATGTTGGTGCAAAGCCAAGTGATAGACAGGGGAGATTCTGCTCTGTTGTACCTGGACAGACACTTCTGTGCACTTCTTCACCCAAGTACTCAAACATAAGGAATTTAGGATACTGCTACTCATAAAGCCAAGAACTGGCATCATAAGGACGTTCAGCATCTTCTTAGTATTGGTTCCATCTAATTCATTCAGTTGGAGATTGCACATACATTTATTGTGTAATAATTATTTAATTAGTTATTGTAATTCTTTATAGTCAAGACAAAAAATATTTATATCATATTTATACCCATCAGACAAAGAGTGAACTCTTCTCAACCTGAATAAATAACCTTTAGAGTAGAGTTATGTGCTGATTTGGGAAGATTCTGAGAATCAAGAATGCAGTACCAACTTGTTAATTTGGTTAATTGGTGGTGTTGTCACACCTGGAACTGCTGAAAAAGTTGCTATGTAGAGGCTAGTAATACTGGTGAAAAATACTGCATTTTAGTACAGAAGGTAATGTTACTAAAAATCCAGACCATAGCTGTCTTGTTCATTATTCCATTATTTAGAATTTGTGACTAAACTGGGAAAAATGCATGTCATAAAAAACCATTCCTGTGACACAAATAGAAATAGTTTTACATGGCAAGTATGCTTTCAGCAGGTAATTGTTCATTAAAGGCATTCAGTGAATGCATGTCAATGTGGATGTTTTGAGGTCAATTAGCAGCCACGTTTTCATTACTAGCATCTTTTTTTAAAAATAAAACAGTTATTAGCAAATAAAATGACCTTCAGTTTTCACCTGAGTTACAATGGACATTTAAAACAAAACTTTTTAGTTAGAACTAAATAAAGTATGATTTATAAATCTTTCCCAGACTATATATAGAGAACATCGACTTCTGAGGTTATGGTTGCAAAGGATAAGAAACCATTAGATTTTTTACGAGGTAATCAGTATTTTAAAAAAAACAAAAAACAACCAACCAAGAACTAAAGAAAAAAGCAAACAACTTCTTCTTCTGTCTAAAAACCTGATCAAAACTAAGCTGGATTGTCCTGTGTCTAAAATCATATGAATGTTCAGAGACTTAAAAAATTAAGCTAATATTTGCATTGGCTTAAAAATCTAGTTCTTGGAGGTCAGTCACAGGGAGACCATCCATCATCTCACTAAACTATAGAAATGATACAATTTTGGAGGCTTCTGTGGTTTGTTTTATTTTTCTTGGTTTCCTGTGTCTGGCATGCACAGTTTGCAAATGCCAGAGTCCTGAAATGATACCACCCATAACTTGACACTGAGAGATGTGTGCTCACAGGAAGCAGAACTCACTTGTCTTCTCTGTTACCACTTTCTGACTAACTTCTTGCAGATCTGAGAGCAGAACTTGGTCTTAGTGGGACTATTGCAGCTTCCGTTTTTAATACAGAGAGAGGCTTATATTAAACTAGAATTTAAAGAGCAGATGTTTTCAGGGTTTCGTTTTTTTGTTGGGTTTTTTTTTCTCAAATGTGCCAGTGAGGGGATGTTCCAGATTTGTGGATTCTTGCATTGCAGTTAAGTACATTTGCATGCTCTAGCGTACATTGCAACTAAGTAATATTTGCATTAATTTCAGTATAGTAATGGATAAAACCAGGGTATGGATAGGGATTTATGATCATAACTTCTATTTCTCAGGGACTATCAGAGCTGTCTGCCAAAAGGGTGTGTTGAGATGGCAAGTATAATTTTATTATTTTATACACATCCCCACCTCTCTGGACCTAAAACCACTGCACAATGAGCACATTAAAAACAAAAAAGCTTTTTTAAGAAATGCTTTATAATCTCAAACCATAAGATGGCAGGTGGTGATGTGGGTTTGGCTCCTCCTTTAAAACTATCATCTTCAGTCTTTCTGATCAGACCACCTTATCACCAGCAACTCAGTACATTTCTCTCTGACTTTCCAAGCACTTTCAAGACACAGGAAGGAAGAGGTGGTCAGGGTGACTTCAGTGGATCAAACCATGCAATCCCTGCAATGGTATTGTGATTCATTTTCTTCTGCTCTGCTCTTACCTAGCCAAGGATGAGACAGGTGGGAAAGAAATGAAAGAAAGCAATAAAGAGCACCCTTGTGAAGAGACTCTTCTGTGGTAGAAAACAGAAAGGTTCTGTCTACAATTTCCGAAAACCAGATGCCTGTGGATTTGAACCTAATTTTTCCCCTGTGAGTGAATAGGGTACTTCAGAAAGATTGTGTCAGACCTTATCTTACGTTTATTACATTGAGTTTCTTGAGGTTTTGTCCCATTTTTGTGTACTTTAATGACAGGTGGTCTTGATATGCCTAAAACTATTTTTTGCAGCAGTCTAGTATTATATTGTGGCTTGACATATACACAGAGCCCCAAATTCTAATCATCTTTTGGAAATCTCTTATAGTGAAGGAGCATCCCTTGTCAAAGGCAGCAAGGATTAAATGATATAAAGCTATAAATGGAACAACCAGAGTTTCTATCTGTGAGAGACAATATTTTTTGACACCAGGTTTAAGCGGTTTCAGGTTCAAAATACAATAAATGGTATTTTGAGTGAATTTAAATGTGTTTCAGAATGTGTTGTGTTGGGTGTTGATTGCTAACTCAACTTACCCATTCTAATTCTTTAGTCTATTTATTTTCTGAGTTTCAGGATCAATGAGCTGCAACCTCTGCCTTTTCCATCCCTGTAACATCAGGTTGAGAACAGAATTTGAATAGCAAAGAGCATGTGTGATCTTTCTTCCATGGGATAGGTGGGTGACCAGGAGACTGAATATGTTTGCAGGCAGGTACTGCTGCTGGGATTGCAGAGGAAATGAATGTGACCCTGGATTAACAAACTCAAAGTTAGGGATCATTATAATTGTCCCCGTCGGTACCAAATGACTAGACACGTGCTTCTACTGTGTGACTTCTACCACAACCAGCTGTCTTCTAGGAAGACATTTAAACCATATGGAATATGGTGTGTACCAAGGTGTGTGCTTGTGACTGGTTCATTCACAATGTTGGTCTGAATTTGTTAATGCCGCGTTAACTGAATGCACACTGTAACACATAATTTCAGGTGTGTGTTATATATAGAACTGAAAATAGTTAAATGAAAAAAACAATACTCTTAAAAAAATAACCAAAGTCCACATTACAACCACATACATGCAAGTAGATTTGTGGGTAGGAAGCTGTCTTAATTGCAGCCCTATGTGATAATACATGTCTGTTGAGGACTAAGGCCTCTTATCCCTCATCCTATTCAGGTGCATGAAGGATAGCAACAAAGTAGGGAATAAATTACCACTTATGTCCATTGACATAAAAAAAAAAAAACAAACCAAACAGTGGTTTTAAGTGGCTTTGCATTAGAAAAATATACATAGAAACATAGAAAAAGATGTTGAAAATCCACAAGCTTTTTTCAGTGAGTGTCTTCCAGAAATTGTTAGCAAACACAGTCCTGTTATCTATGGAGTATTCTCAGGGAGTTCTAGTGATTGCCTCTAGCTCTGTGGTAGTCAACTGTGCGAGTCTGAAGTATTTCAAATACAAATAACTTCTATTTAAACTCTTCTGTTCTTGAAATATTTCATGTCACGTCTAACACAGAACAGTTACCAACACTTATTTCTGCTGCTCAAATATTATCTAGACGTCAAAGATCTTGGTACTGAGCAAACATGAAACAAATTCACCATGTTGGGCTGATGCTTTTAAACACCTCTGTTGGTTCACAAAAGTAAAATGAAAGTTTCTCAGGCACCTAGTTTCATAGTATCTTAGCACTTTTTGTAGCTGTATGATTTTGCATGGGAAAACAAAAGTGAGACTGCAGGTCAAATCTTGGGTTTGTGCTATAGTAGAGGAAAGGTGGGTAGAATAAGTATATTTGAAATTATTAATCTACTTTTATAGCAGTGTTACTAAGCATGACTACAACTTGGAAGAAGAGAGTGAATAAAACCAGAAATTAATAGCTGTAGAGTTCAATATGCAGTGCTTTTTGTCTTGAAAACAAACAATGACGTCAAAGAACTGACTTCAAGGTTGGGTAAATAAGATTAGAATAACAATCTAGAGCCTAGGAAATTACAGAAATCTTCAGTGGACTGTATTGAAGATGTATCAATCATGAAATTCAGGGAAATTACAACTGCAGACTATTGTGACTTTTCCAGAAAATTCACAAAATTCCTTCTCTCTGCTTGTCACTTCTGGCTTAAAAAGCAGATAAAGCGAAAGAAATTTTGGTGGTTTTATATATAAATAAATCAAAATGGGGGCTCCAACAAAGAAGGGAAGTCTTCCATGTTATTTTTGCTGAGGACATACCAGAACGGCAGCCAAATCATACAAAAATTTATCTGTGTTTTTCTTAATTTTTTTTTACTACACTAACTTATCTGTTACCCAAAGCTTTTATGTGTTTTAAATCATTGTTTAACGAAAACTGAGAATATGCAAACGTTGCACTGGTGCAAATACAATGTTATTTATTTGTGGTTTTTATTGATTGAGCAAAGCACTGCCATTTGGTGTGCTTTTATTGGATTTTTTTTTCTTCAAAACCAATTGAAATTTGGCTTAAAAGTATTGACCAGAATATAGGAGCATAATGTTATTGCACCCCTGAAGCAAGTAATGTCTCAAATTCAAAGTGGGTATAATTCAGTTTAATATGAACATAAGTGACAGAGTCTCTCGGTCTTTGTTGTTGGACAGAAATTTGTCCAACAATAAACAGAAAAAAAATTCCATGTTTGCTTTGGAAGGAATATAAGAATGTTTTTCTGAAGTAGCTCATGTAAGACACGATGTTAACACATCATGACGCATGATGTTAAGTCACTTGGTCATGCCATGTAAGAAATCTGCGGAAGAATAAGGAGTAATTTATCTACAATTAGGACATTTTTATTGCTGTTCTACATCCTTCCTGTCTTCTCTCACACCAGGAAATAATTGTGAAGTTTTGTGGGTTTTTCGAATATTATTTGAATAATTATTTACACTACATTGCTCTCTATAGAGCATTACCTAAGATTATTTTGGTAGACCAATTATAAACAGGAAACAACAAATTGCTACCTCTATGGTATCAGAACTAATGATGAAATCCAAGTTAACAATAATTTGATTGACTTTAATGAAACAGTGTTTCAGCTTAAAGGTACATAAAGGTAGCAAGGCTTTCTACTCTCTAACAGTGGGTGCATCTCAGAAGGTAGCAGGGCTATGATGTTGCTCTTAGGCGAAGCCCTTCTCGTCTTTATCTGTCTACCTGTGTTTGGAAAGATAGCTAATACTTGTTGATATTTTAATAAAATACAAAGTAGGACAGTTGGCATCTATCTGTGAAAACCAGGTGTGCCTGCCAGAGGATCTATAATAAAGGGACCATTTTCTACAGTAAATCACAGCAAACTTCTGGTTTACTGTCATGCCCTGTAATAAAGCAAGACAAATGTTTACAGCTTTCTGGCCTGAAGACACAGATCACAAAACTATACCTGAACCCAGCTTTCACAGGGAAAGATTCTCTCTAAATTTTCAATTTACTAAATAAAGCAGCTCCCTGCACTTACTAAGTATTACCAAAATCAAGTGATCCTAGAGTACAGATGTTCTACACGAGGTGTGCTAAAGTAATTCTTCCCCTCTGAAAGATTCCTCCACACTGGAGAGTGTCAAGGAGTACTGTTTTGGGCACCGTATTTCAAGAAAAAATGTAGACGCACTGGAGACAATCCAGAAAGGAGTAAAAAGAATGAGCAACAGCATGAGAGAGGATGGAAAGAATTGGCATTGTTTAGTCTGAAGAAGAGAAAACTAAGGAAAGATGGGATGTCAGCCCATTGTTATGCTTCTGCAAAGAAGAAAATACCAACTATAGATGGGAAAAGTAATGAGGAAAAAAAACAAACCAACCTGCAGCAGGGGAGATTCAATATAATTGCTAAAGTTAACTTCCCTCTAATAGATTAGTTAAAGGCTTAGTAAAGTTTTCCAGTTAAATTTAGTTTTAAGTTTAAAAATTAAATACCAATATCTGGTAAAGATGTGAAGTGTGAACAAACACTGTATATAAGTTGTAACTTCTAGACATCTTCTGAAAACTTAAAAATAAACTCTCTGGAAGACTTGTTTTTTGTTGCAGTAAGTTTTGCCCACTTAGGATGACAGGATGCGAGTTGCTGAATGCAGCTAAGTTAAAGCTGAATATAATTACTGTCAAGCAGCAGCACTCTTATTTTCATTTTGGTTTTAATTTATTTTTTCAGACTGGCAGAAAATGGTTCAATCCCAACTTTTTTATTTAATTTTGTCTTTATGTTGGCTACTGTTGGCATGAGTTTTGCTTCCAGCTATAGTTGTTAACTCTGTGTAAGATCTGGTCCTCTTTTTATTTCTATTCTGTTAATATTTCCAGAATTGAAATGTGGCTTTAGACACTTTCAAACCAGTCGTTCTGAATCTTTCTATGTTTAATGAGGAAACTGATTTTTCTTTTATATATCACTCTTTAATTTTGAATGTTTTGATGCTGAATTTGCAGCCCTATCTTTCTGTTCTATTCCTACTCCTTTCTGGATATCTAAATAATAAATTCACTGAAGAGTAGCTTTTGTAGCTATAAACAAGCTGTAAGCAATCCTGGAGATTATGTGTAGATATGCACATTAAAACTGCATAAAGATTAAAGGTCATTTTAGACTTATAGCCCTCTGAACTGAAACTTGCAACTTTAGTCTTCCTGTGTGGAAGAGGAATTCATAATATTTGTAATACTCGTTTTTACTTTGTGCTTCTAGAGACCTGATATCTATGATTCATAAATATGCTTTGTCAGAAAAGATGAACAAGCGGAGCTTCTGTATTCAGAGTGCTACTGGAAATCATCAGGTATAGCAGGCAGATGAAGTTACCCCATCCTAATTGTATTTTACCTAACACATTATATTGTGCCGTACCATCTTGTCTCCTCAATCATGCAAGTTTTCTGGATTGTTTACCTGCTTGACAGAATACCATAACTGTGGCATGTAGAATTGGAGTGAGACTGACTTCGGAGTTGCAGTCAATTCTAGCGTTTGTAATTTTCAGTAGCGGATCTTAAAGCAGCAGAGGTCAGCAGGACTGTCTTTGCTTTTTTTAAACAACAATAACAACAAAACAACTACCAAACAAACAAACAAAACCCAATCCAGAAAATGTAGGACTGGGGCTGTGACAATTAGCCACTGTTCTCCTATCCAGTGACAAAGTCAAAAATATCACTTAAGTACCTTGAATCCCAGTCCTGCACTGTAACACCGAGCTAGCATTCTAAAATCACCTGAAAGCATCCCGAAAATTATATTGGCACTGATACCTTGGGAATAGAACTATTAATGGGACCCTCTGCAATGGGTCACAGGTGGTCAGAAATGAATGGCATAAATGTATAAGCCCCAAAACTTTGATTCATGACTGTAAACTTACATTACTCTCCTTTTAGGAGGTCTAGGAACACCATTGCCAGAAAAGCTCAAAAGAGAGGGATCAAATAACAGAGATGTTTAAGAGGAAGCAGGAGGGATGTCCAACCAATTAGAACACAATCCCAGACCTAATTCCAGGAATAAACATTCATTTCATTACCTCTGTCTCGTGGCCATGGAAGTTCTGCTTGTGTATAACTTTGGGTGATAAAACAGTATTCTTGGAAAACAGTTGCATTTCAGTGGGAGATCAAAGATGCATGTTTGTTCAGTGAGATACTCAATGAGTGGACGATGCCCAAGAATGCATCAGTCCAGAGAGTTCTCTGTCTAAGCCTCCATTGTCTGAAGTCTAACTTACAAGACTTGGGATGTGTACGTAATGCTGTCCTGATATGGCTGTGGCTGAGATCAGATGAACATTCCTCAGCTGCGCCTGCAGGAGAATTGAGTGCAAATATGTTAAATTTCCCACATTTATATCTGTAGAGAAATGCTGGCACAGTCTAGCAATCAGCATTAACACTTGATTGGGGTTTGTGGGTTTCTGATTTAAATGCCACTATTTTAAATGTGGAAGACTCTGGTCTCCTGTATGTGATGTTGATTTCAGATGTGAATGTGTATGTGTCTGTATGTCTGTGGAGATTAAGAGGTTGAAATGGCCTTAAGAGTTTGCTATAAATCTTACATACCTGTGGATCAACCTCGAGGTATTGCATACGTATAATTAACTCCTCCAGTGCTGCATTCCTGGACAATGACAAGGGTATGTAGGTACAAAAAGAATTGATTTCCAAAGGTTTCTATAATGCTATATCAAAGTCACACACACTGAAGCTTAAACATCAAGAAAATAAAAATTAATTAATGATTAAAAAATCAAGTTAATTAAAAAGAAAACAAAGATGACTCCTGAAGTGATGTAATGTAGTGTATTTTCATGTACACGATAAAATATTTCAAAGAAATTACTAGCCAGTTAGATCACTTTGTTGGCTCCATGTGTGTTTTTCCAAAATTAGATGTGGCATGTGCATTGAAAGGTCTATTCCAGTTGTGCTGCAGGAGAATCCATTACTTAGCATAGATCTCCTCTGAAAAAACACACTTTATTTTTTTCTTTTTTTATCCAGAACAGATTAACATTTGGACTTCAGGACTGTGGGAAGCCAGTTAGAGCAGCAAGCTCTTCTTTAATCCAAGGACTGCCCTGTATCCTGAGCACTTGTAGCACCTGGGGACTTTAAAAGTCATTCAGAGCTATCTTAGCTCTATCCATCAGGCTTGCCTAGAATGTGACTCGACTGGACCAGAGATTCTGGCTCAAAAAATATCTGTCCCAGCTAGTGTGAGGAAAAATAATCCCTAAAAAACATGGTAAGAATGATAGATTATTGGGGAGCTTTTTTTTGTTTGCATGCATGTGGCCCACCGAAAGTGGACCCATTTTGCTGGAAAATGGTTAAATCTGGCAGATTTGTTCTCCAGTAGAAACATATAATATTTTTGGGTGGTTGTTTTTTTTTTTTCCTTAGTGACTACATTTTATTTACAAACAAAACCTTATTATTTTTAATTGTTTCATGTTTGAAATTCAGAGGAAATTTGGCTTTGAGCTACTTAATGCAAGTAGCATTAAAGCTGGACGCTTCAAAAAGCCTTAGGAAAGGCCACGTCTCTTGAGTAACAAAGCAGATAAATGCTCAGCCCAATGGATTCTAGCAATGATATCTAGTACTCGTGACATAGGAAAGATAGCTAGAAAAGGAGCTTTTGCCTTAGCTTGAACAGACTGTAAAAGTCTGGCCTTATTAATCCAGAATGCTAGGTTAGCCTTTGTTCTAAACTCCCTGTGCTACATGAGAAGGTATCCTAGGCCATTGTTACGTGGCTGCTTCAATCAGGCAGATGTCTGTGCTGCTGCCAGAAAAGATTAGTCTTGTCATTTCTACTCCTCTCCAGCAGTGTTTTCCCTGCTGCTTTCTGTGTCCTACCTCTGCTGTGCACATAGTGACCCTTTGAATCAGGTGAGAGAACATTATCTGTCTGAAAACTAATATCAAGGAAACAAAAGTCAGTGCTTTTATAGGGAAGCAGGAATGTCTAAGGGTGCAAAGGCGGGTAGGACTACCACTTTATGAACCACTGTAGATTTGTACTGAAGGGACCATGTAACCATGCTCTCAGGGATTCAGAGGAAATAGCACCGACGGCTGAAGAGACACCAGTTTATCAGGGAATGCATGCAGAATTTGGGATTTATAATACCTCCTTGAAGATCATTTACAATCTCTCTCTCAGAATTTCACAGTTAAAGGTGGAGATGGATACTTATCATATAATGTACATTAGTAACCAGAGTCCAATAAAAAGGACTGGGGTACACATTTTTTGAAAGTGCGTTTGCCACTAGCCCACAAATCAAACTGGCAGGGACGTTCTTCCGTTGTGGTTGAAGGTGCAATAACCCCGTGAAGGAAGGTGTTCCAGGTGGTCTGGGACAGAGTTGGTTGTGAGAAGGGGCATGATGCTCCTGACAGCTGATTTGGATGCTTACCTGGGAAGAGAGGCTGGAGTTCTGCTCTGGCATAAAGTTGACACATTTCATAGTAAATAGGGTGTGGTGAGAGCAAGAATAAACAGTTGATGTGAAGAAAATTGAAACCTATTGAAGTTCATACTGCCAAAGTGTGCCAAGTGTGCATAAAAGCTCCCTTACTGCAAACTAGACCTGAGATGTTCTAAAATCCTTTGTAACTAACACAATAAGTTATCAATAAGTTATTGTAAGGAAAACTGGGCAGTCATCTTGAATGAGTGACTAAGATAAAGTTTTTATGACTGTTCCCCTCTACGTCCAGTAACTTTGGTATTGGAAGACAAAGTATAATAGCCAATTGTTGACGTCTACAAGATTTTAAATCCAGAGTTGTGTTTGACACTGCCTCCGTAATTAATACGTGCAAACACAACATAATTCTATTATAGTTTAAAGATATGTATTCTCTGCCTCTTAGGTGATCTAGGCTGGGAAAGTTCATTCCACATAATTTAGTTTTTCTTTTAATTTGAGTCACTTTTGCTATCACAGCAACACAAAACTGACACATGATTTTATTTATGCTATGTAACCAATTTAATGTTCTTATTACTCTGCTTCATATCCCATGACACCTTTGCAGGAGGGATGATTCATCTCAACAGGCTTAGCTGCTGAAACTCCTTAAATAACTATATGTAAAACATATGGTTCAAGACATCAAAAGAAAACACTTTGAGAGTGGAATAAGGCCAGGAATAGCAGCTGTCGCTAATACAGTATATTGAGATTTGATGTCTCCTAGAGGGTAAACCAAAGCAGACTTTAATCTCCAAAAATCTTTGAGTTTACAGATTAGTTAAAAAATACAACCCTACAAAGCATATACTACTTTTAGGTTAAGACTGACTTCTCTTTTCTGCTATGGCTCCATTAAAACATTTTGTTTTGTAAACAGGGCATTTTTCATATCTAGGCAGGCAGAAACAGCTGGGAGTTACCAGGAATATTCAGAAAAGAGACAAGCTGTCAGGGAGGAGCTGAGGTAGAGGAGCAGGAGGGTATTCTGCTGATTCATTGCTGGGGCTTAGTTTGGAAGTCAGAGCAGGTGAGACTTGTGTTTGTTCCACTCTAGCTAGTCCGAGTTTTTGTGCTCCTCGCTCCACTTTGCCATGAGGGAGGGATATGTATTTGGATGTAGCAAGAATATTAGGAAGAGAAATCTGTAATTAGGAACAAAACATATCAAGGTGAACATGTGAGGAACTATAGTTGTAGTTGAAGACAGTTTGTATCTATGAGAGTGATGGACCAAAATTTCAAGGGAGAAGGTGTTTGTTTCAGAGTCGGGATTTTTTCTGGCTCCACTTGTTCAAGGTGGAATTTCTCCCTCTGTTATTCCATTTCACGTATATTCTAAACGAGCGTATCTGAAATAACTAGACAACTTGAGGGATCAAACCATAGTATCTGCCTTTTAATCCCCGTAGTCTTCCTTCTGCGAAAGGATGAGGTTATTGCTTCCCTATTTCAGCTGATGGTGCCGCGGCTTGTGAGGAGTTCACACAGTGCAACTGTAAGACTCAGCCACACTGAAACTGTCAGAGGAAAAGGAATGGAGCATATGGCTGTGGCTATGTGTGGACTTCTGTGTTTAAAAGGTGCTAATGAGCATGACAGCGACAAGACAATGGAAGCAGGGTTGTCATGAAAGGAAAAAGGCTATGTTTTCCCTGGCACAGTTTATATTTGCTGGTTTTGTCCGAAGGAGAAATCATAGGACACAAAAGTAACATATTTTGCTCTTTGTATGAAATTTGAATAGCGACAGGTTGTTAAGTAGGAAAAACACAGAACATCTCCCTTCAATATGTCTGTTCAGCTTGTATTTTTCCATGCTATGTCAGTCCTCGTCTCTGGAACTGTCATGGGAAAATAGGAATATTAAATGACACAAGCCCAGTTCTGGAGGACCCTAAGGACATCCTAAAACATCAGTGCAAACCATTCATTGTTTCCTCTCTTAGCTTTCAGATGTAGGTGTATCTGGATGGTTCTGGATGGTAGGAGAGTGACAGTCTCCCTCTGGGGTCATGCCTGGAAGAGAATGCTAAATCATACCTGAGGTTATACCAACAGGACACGAGCAGTGGACCCATCTGATGCAGCTTGCTGGGTGTTTGAACGCCCTCTGCTCTTTGACACTGTATAATAATCTTGCATGTTGGCTCAAGAAAGGGAGTGAAAGATAACTGCAGTGGATAAAGAGACCTTCATGAAAAGCAATTCAAGAATATAAATAAATGCAATAAAACTCTGTATTTAGTTTCATTCTTTTTTTCCCCCTCTCTGCTCTTCCATCTCCTACTTCCATTTTCTTCTTGATGGTTTTCACATAGATGTAGACATAATGCAAGTTCTTCAACAGTCATGTTGTCTGACTCTAGAACAGCTGTAACACTTCATTAACACTAACTGAGGGTTTGAACTAAAGATCACTTTTCAAAAAACATCCAATCTTGATATAAAAATTCCTGGAGAGAGAGGATCTACTGTTGCTTTTAATAGATTATTCCTGTGTTTATTACCTTCACCAAACAAACAAAAAATCTTTGTGTATAGCCTTGCTTCATTTACTTCCAATGGCTACCTACTAGATCTTTTCATATGCTTGTCTGCTGACTGAAGAACCTTTGTCAGTGCTTTCTGCCTAAATTATTAAGGATTAAAAAATAGTAGTTTTTCCATCTATTATCCATTTCTAGCTAAGTTAAATAAGTTGAGTTCCTAGAATATCTCTCTCTATTTTGGTTTTTTTTTTCCCCCAACACTTGAATCACTCTCTTGGCAATTATCCGAACTTTCTCCAAGTTGCAACATCAATCCTGAACAGTACACATTAGACTGGATGTAGCAGCAGTCATTCCAGTGCCAGGTGCACAACTAAGATTAAAATTATTTTCCCTGTACCCATGTCCATGGATCGTATTAGTGTTTTTTGATGATTGGCGACATATGGTGGCTACGATAATGTGATTATTCTCATGTTCTACAAGACAAGGCCCAGTATCATCTCCTGTAATTATAGCTCTTGTTGGACTTTATATGTGGCTCTTGGGTTACCAATGTATGTGTTCACCTTCACATCACCCAGTAGCAGTGACCTGCCCTTCGCTGTTCTTTGAGAAATCTGCAGGCTTTATCAGTGATAAATTTATGGTGGGGAAGATTGAGTTGTTTTTCTTGTAGATTATTGCTTGAAATACTGTGTTAAAAATAGCACAGGCCTAGAAACATGGCTATCCAGAACTGAATTAGAAGTACAATTAGTTGGTGATGATTTCCCTAATTTCAAGAGTTTTTTGAGATCTGCTTATATATATATATATATATACATTTTTCCAGCTCCTTAATTCAAAATGCTATGTAGTACCAAGGCAGACATCTAACAGATTAAGTGGAAGTGTTAACATTTTAATACCTTTTTAATCCTAAATGGTAATCTTATTGAATGTTCTGACAGACAAGATATATTTTCAGTAAGCAGATGTAAGCATAAATATTCATGTCCTTTTAAACTCCCAGCTAATCAAGTTTTTGATATGCCCTACCATGACTGATTTCAGGCTGAAGGTGTGTGTTTACCTTCGTTAGTTAATTTACTCTTTCAAAATACTGTCCCAATATTAGCTTTCAGTTAGTCCCTTCTGAGTTTTCAAGTGTCTTAAGTGATATCAACAATGACTCTTTTATGGTCCAGCAATGGTAATTGCCATTTAACTCTTGGAAAGTCAGACCATAACTTAATTCTTTAACTTCTTAAATAGGAATGTAATACTTATCTTAATTGCAGGGCTCATTTGCATGAGTGGCTGACTGATATAAGGTACTTCCCAGTTGTAGGGGCTCTGCTGACCTCCTGGTGACACCTGGATCATGGACCTGGAGTTTATTAGGTTAGTTTCAAGCATTAATATTTTCAGCAATAGCAGCAGCACCTCATGCTCTTTTCAAACCACACTCATACACTTGCATGAGTACAAGCTTTTTGAAAGCAGATACATAAAAGTAGTTGCATGAAACTAAGGTTGTCTGTACACCTTCTGTGTGTGGTAAGTAGGTTATGGGTAAAGAAAAACTAGTTTTGGTTAATGTGTGTTTTCAGCCTAGTGACTGTAAAGAGATTTTAGTTGTCATATAGATGCATACACAGGTAAACACAAATGGCAATAAAATGACCCACAGTGTCTCTACTTCATGACAAGCAACAGAAGATGAAATTCCTCTTAGAAATAGAAATCGAAAAGTGGGGGAAAAAAAATCTTATGATACATATCCATGAGCCAGCAATGTGCCCTTGTTGCCAAGAGCAATGGAATCCTGGGCTGCAAAGGTAAGTGTCGCCAGCATGTCTAGGGAGGTCATTCCCCCCCTCTCTCTTCTGCACTGGTGAGGCCACAACTGGAATACTGAATCCAGTTCTGGGCTCCCCAGTTCAAGGGAGACAGGGAACTACTGGAGAGAGTCCAGCCTGGGGCAACAAAGATGATTAAGGGATTTGAGCATCTCCTTTATGAGGAAAGGCTGAGAGAGCTGGGACTCTTTAGCCTGGAGAAGAGAAGGCTGAGGGGAGACCTTATTAATGCTTATAAGTATCTAGAGAGTGAGTTGAAGGAGGACGGAGCCAGACTCTTTTCAGTAGTTTCCAGTGACGGGATGAGGGGCAATGGGCACAAGCTGGAACATAAGAAGTTCCACTCAAATATGAGAAAAAAATTCTTTACTGATGAGCGTGTCAGAGCACTGGAACAGGCTGCCCAGGGGGTTTGTGGAGTCCCCTTCTCTGGAGATCTTCAACACCTGCCTGGATGCAGTCCTGAGTGATGTGCTCTGGGCAATCCTGCTTTAGCAGGGCAGTTGGACTAGATGATGTCTAGAGGTCCCTTCCAACTCCGAAAATTCTGTGATAATGTAGTTAAGGTACTAGGCAGATACCAAACCAGACACCAGACAGAGAGTTGTGGAGGTCTGAGGGGACAGCGCAGGAGGTCAATTTCTTGATGGAACTGCTGAAAACCATTTAAATAATCTGCAGTGCTCATGAATTCACTCTGTCTGTTGCCCTGCAAAATATTTAGAGTCTGGTACATCTCGGCTGTCCTTACTCTGATTGCGTTGTGTTGTTTTGTTTCTTTCTATATATTTTCAGAACCCAGATAGAGAGGTTCCGTCTTTCAGCTGAAACACAGTACAGGGGAGGCAGGGTCTAGAAAGCCCCTTTCTGATACGTAAGCTGTGGCACGTTGGCATTAACATTCTATTTTAAAGATGTTTTGTCGTTTTGGCATAGACGGGCTGGACATGGCAGTAGGAGTTGAGTTCGAGGTGCCACAAACCTTTTCTCAGGCACCCATCTCATACACACATGTAGAAGTATTTGATTAGCAACCTTGATTGGTGCACTGTTGCAAATGAAAATGATAGGATAGCTGCATGGTAATACATGGTAATGCCTGTGGAACAGAAAGCATAACAGAGGCTGTCAGTATTGAAAAAGCTTTCCTGGAACAAATCTACCCTTGTGCTGCAGTGATCTGTTCAGCTTATCTTTTTCTTCAGAGCGAAAAGCAATAGAAGAAGATCCCTTATGCCTTCCATAGGTCTGCATCCCCTTCATTGTGATTACACAAGTGTGTGCAGTTCTCAGTACAATCTAGAACTTTCACTACCAAGAAGAACATTTACATGTCTAAGGAACACAGATGTCTTAATAGAAAACATAGAATTGAAGGAAACAAGGACTAGGGAAAAAGGCCTCCAGAAATCTTCCTCTTGCCCTGCGGCAGGATTAATTTAGACTCATTTTTCAGAGAGAGACATTCCACAGGTTTGCAGGCAAGTCATTGCAGCATTTCAACACCTTTTTCATTAGGAAGCTTTTCTAGCTTTTTCTTGCTGCAATTTAAGCCCATTATCTCTCATAATAGCCAATGTAAACGAGAGAAAAAGATTCCTCCCTTTCCTTAAGAGCCTTTCATTTATGAGGAATATCACATCCTTTTTCCAGCCTTTTGTTCTTGGGGTTAAACCGCCTCAGTTCTTGCATCTTTTGTCATAGAACACAGTCTAAATCTCTGTCATTTCCTTCTGAATTCTCAGGTAGCTCATATTCTTCTTGTACCTAAACTACATACAATATTTCAGCTTATGCCCTAGCACTGTTGAGTACAGTAGAAGGCTTATTGCACATGTCTTGCAGGCTCTACTCCTGTTTAGAAATCCCAGTGTAGCATGTGCTTTTTTCCAATGTGTGATGATGTTGACTCATGCTTAGCTTGTGATTCAGTATATCCTATGGACTCTTTTAAGAAGAAACGCTTACAGCCAGTTGTTTTCCATCCTGTATTTGTGCAGCTGATTATTCCAGTCCAAATAAAGTATTCTGCATTTATCCATCTTAAACAGTGCCCAGGCGGTAATGAGAGCCCTCTTCACCCTTCCTGTAAAAATTTTGCCAACGTTTTTTTGTTTCTTATTGCAAAACCCACAAGATACACAGGACTAGCTATTACATGGATTTCTTTTGCCTTTAGGATTGTATCTTTAGTTGTTTGGAAGGCATAGGGAATAAGGGCGTTAGATGAGCACCAACTCTATTAGCAAATACTTTGTATGTGGACAAGGAGATAAGAGAAGAAAATTCTCAATTTGTATGGTAAACTCCATAAATTCTGATTTGTTTAACCAGAGATTAGACCCAGATGTGAAGCAAGCAGCAGTAAGAAGAAAAAGACAGGAGCTGACATTGATTAAACCTTTGTAAAGTTCCATGACGTCAAACAGATGATTAAAATTTTAGTCAGGAGAAAGATCTCCAGCATGTATAGATTCACTTTGTGTTCTCTTGCAATGCAATACAATCATGAGTTTTGGTGCAAAGTAATCAAAGAGTTAGTTACAAAGAAAACATCCTTTTCCAATGTTTTGTGAAAATATGTCTTTATAAAGTGCTTAGCTCACCCTTAATAACCAAAATAATGAAACATGTCTTCACCAATTTATCCTGGAGCCAAAACTGGTGCTGAACACTGCTAATAATATGACAGAAATAAGAAAATGCATATAAATTAAAGTATCATTAAGTGTGATTCTGAGCACTTTTTCTTTTTTTTTTAATATCACTAATTCTTTTACTGGTAGACATAAGTATTCAGGTGCAGTAGAAACTATGGTATAAGATGCCAGGCTGAACAGGTTTAGCATGTTTGCTTCAGACCCCACAAAGCACAAGGATTTGTTCTGATGTTACTTCTACAGTTTTGGAATTAGTGTTCAAATACTCTCTGTTTAGAATTGGGAAAAGAGAAACAGGGCTAGATTTGTTATTTGGAAAAACACCTATTTTGAGCACTGAGATTTGTCTGAGCCTTGAATTCTGGCCTACTGTAGATGTTTTTTTATTAATAACCTGATTTATTTCTTCTAGTATCTCAGAACTAGACCAAGAATAACTTTGAAGCATCTATTTTTGTTCACATAATCTAGCATTGCTCAAAAAAATCTCAGTTAGTTATTGGTTAAGGTTGTCTTGCAGACTTCAGTGTGCCTTTGCAGACTTCAGACACCTTTGATAAAAACCCATAAACTCACGGGCCTATGAACATAGGTACTGTCCCCACTATCTGTACTCCTTGTAGTATTAACCTTACAGAAACCAAAAGTTTGTTAACAGATTTCCAGAAGGGTAGGCCCTATATCAAAATGATAAAAATATGTATATACAGCCTAGAAGATTCAGTTTGCAGTGTGATTGTCTTTCTTATCTCCAATTTGACTGTAACATCTTCCAGAGAGTTTACCAAAAATAGCCTACTGAGCTTCACAGCAGATGCATAGACATGTTGTACTCTTGATGCTCTGTTTACAAACATACTGAGAGCAACCTTGATTTTAAATTTTCTTATCTAAAATTTCGCTGGTATTTATAGATAACTCCATTGATGGGAAAAGTAATTCTCAAAACTATTTTCTGTGAAGCTATAAAATTGGCTAATTGCTTGGTGCTGTGGCTTTTCCTATTTTGCATTTGTCAAAGTGATTTCAAAGAAACTATTCAAACCTTCCCTAATACTGCAACTTAAGCTTTGACTTTAGTTACATAAAAACAATCATAGAAAAGATGGTGCAGCGTCTGTATCCCTGTAGAAGAGCTAAGAGGGTAATTACTTATTAAATAAGTACTTGATTTAGCTACCAAACAGTGGATTTAGCTATCAACCAGCACTCAAGATGTGTGGTTTCTGTTGCACATGCAGGTTGTGATGGATTTTTCCTGTTTCAGCCATTTGTCCTCATTCTCCTCTGTCCCTCCTCACGATAAGAGACGCTGAAGGCTATCCTGAAGTGCAGTCTCATGACATTTCAGATAAAGAGCCTCACTCTATTGCCACATATAACTTTCTTCCCTCTTTCTCCCTATATTTTAGGAACTGTGTACTTTTGGCTGTTCCCCTTCCCCTCCTTACATGAGGCTGTGTTTCAGCAGCTTACAGTGTGTGTAGGTTTTGTGTGTTTGAAGTGCTTTGGAAACAGTTGTGGAGGAGCCTGGTGGGGGAGCAGGGGAGCTTACCACTAGAATCCCCTTCTGGATTTTTTTCTGCATCACCAAATGAGGTAATCATCTAATCACTCAATAGACAAGTTAGGAAACGCAACAAGTCAAGGCTAACCTTAAGATCAGCTTATTCCTCTGAGAGAAGACAAACATACTTCAACTCTGTGGGAGTACTAAGCTGCAGACCTAAAGCTACTACTGTTTCAAGACATGCTTTATCAGTAGAGAAAGCTCTGACAAAAGCATCACAACCTCAGCCTACAAAAACTGACTCGTTTACAGCACTTTTGGAGAGACATTTTGGTAGAGTACATCTTTTCTAACTGCTCACCTTCTTCTGTTTCTTATTTCTTGTTCTCTTGGATGAAAATACATGTAGGATGTCCACTCTGTGAATTACTGTTGGCTAGCTCTGCATCTTATGAAGTATTATGAATTATTATAGATTTATTTCCTCCATGCACTGGCGAACTTCTCCCTGCTGCACTTTTGTGCTGTTTTTTGTAGTGTTACATACAGGTACTCCACTATAGCTTCTTACCCAGTATTGCAGTTCACAAATCATTCACCAGAAAAAGATCACAAAACAACCTGACCAAAAGCATGTGGATCTCATTTACATGCAACCAAACCAAATCCAGAAAAAAAAAAAAATCCTCAAAACACAAAACTTCCTCTGCTAAAAATTAGCACAAAGTTCCACCTTATTTCAAGGTGAGGAGATATACCTAGAATTAAAATAACCCCAGTTTTGGCTTCTCAGTATTATCAGAGTGCCTGTTCCCACATATTGCAATTTTTTTATGGCAATCACACAGGTATAACTGTATAGTCAATATACATTTTCTTTCATTCACCTTTTCCCGATACAAAAATAAGTTAAGCTTTAGATTTTCCCACCTGACAAACTAGCATAAGTAAAATTAATCTGATGGGCAGAAATAGAGCAGTTTAAATTCAGGAAACAAGATACTTGGCAAAAAAAAATAATCCTATTTTGAAGAAAAACTTTCCAGAAAATTAAACATAAAACCTTTCATGTCTGCTACAGTGCTTGACCTTTCCTTTTTCTCCCCACCTCCTGTGGGTAAGTCCTTCCTCCCATGAACTATAACATGGCAGCTCTGCAGCTTTTATGGCTCCAGGCAGTAATTTCAGTGCATGCTCCAGCTTCTACTGGAATTGCTTCATTTACTTTATAAGGTTTTGCCTAAATTTTCCACTAGTAAAACTGAAGCCTCTCACAGATCTTGCAGTTGGATAGTTATTTTCAGAGAGGAAAGGTAGGCTGCAGATCCAGTTTGGGAGCTGGGTTCAAGCCCCATAGTCACACAACTCCACTGTCACTTCACCTACAAAGGCCCTAGCTTCTGCCTGCAGAAAGTTGATTTTCTGTGTTGGGTCCAGGAAGACAGGAGCCACTGGGGGCACACAGTGTGGACTGTGTGGCTCAGCCTCTTCAGGGAGAAGAGGGAAACATATCAGGCTCTCCCTCACTCTTTGTCCGTTGAGTTATAAAGGATGCTTCTCTGTGAAGCACGACAACCTTGCTCAATGTTTGCCCAATGCACCAGCTGCCTTGGATGTTACAGCCCAATATCAGGACCTTGCTTTAAGGTCCTGACATGGCCTTGTCTGCAAACCCATATCATCTTCAAGATGTACCTATACCAGTAGCAGTTTTCCTCCTTAGTGTCTTGTACTGCACACTCTCTGCACCAACCCCTTCCTGGAGATTCGTCACCTCCCACCAGCCTGCCACCAGATGAGCTCACGCGAAGCATCCTCCTCCTTCCATGGCAAAATCACCTGGATGAGCTGGGGCACAAAATTAAGCTGCTACATTAACCTACCTTTGCCTGTAGCAAAAGTAGTTCACACTGCTGAGCAAATCTTAAACACAGAGCTGTTCTTCAGTTGATTCAAGAAAGAATGTGACACCTTTGTCTCAACCAAATTCACCAAAAGGGGGGAGCTACCTAGAAAGCAGTAACAGCCTCAGCCATCCCATTTACACTGGCTGCTGCAGACCCGACAGAGGCTTAGAAGCCTGAGACACAGCCAAATTTTGTGGCTCCAACATAGGCTGAATTACAGTAACAGAACAGCTGTGAATTCTCATGCAACTTTGTTACATGGCAACTAAGGGCATATTATTTATAGTTTTCAGCAATCTTGGAATCTGTACTCAGGTTCTACAAACACAGAAGGCCTGGTCCCTTTCCAGAAAAAGAAATGGGAACAAAAGCTGGTGAGCATGAGGATGGCTGGGAAGAACTGAGGGTTAAACCAAATCCAGCTGCTTCCTAAACAAAAAAAAAAAAAAAAAAAGGCAGTATTTCTCCTGCAGTCTCTCTTGACAGTTTTGACAGGTTTATAACAGAGCCAATATAGTTTTGCGTAGCAAAATTATCTTCATAACCCCTGCAATGCTTGGGTTATCCCAACAGTCTAGACAGCAGAGATGTGTCTGCACAAAGCTGGCAATACTACCCTCACCTGTAGCACAGCAGCTGTTTTTCCTATCGATAGCTCTTTTATTGTGTTGATGACTAATGCATCAAGCTACTGGAAAACCAGTTACTCTTCCTCAGCCAGTCAGCATTCAAACAGGCAGCTCATCACTATCTGACTTTTAATTTTCAACCACAGATGCAGCATGTTAGGGGAGGAGCGCGAGACAGAGACCACATTCATATCTATCACTTGACATTAGGTTTTTAATCTCCCAGAATAAGGGCCAAGTCACTTTAAGAAGTAGTGCCAGGGCCAAGAACAGAATTTCTTCACTTGCCATGTCTTCCTTTCAGCACCCTCCTGTGTGGTTTTTTCCATTGACAGTGTTTGCTTTTTATTCAGGAAATGGATATATCCACCCTCCATCTGTGAGCATGTGTTTTCTCATAACTTCTCTTTGTGAGCTAATGGGCATAATAGTCACCCTAGTGAGGTCATAATGAGGCTCAGGCTTTCCAGTCAGTCACAGACAGGCTTGTGAAGAATACACAGCTGCAGCTGCTGTGGATGGAAGCACTGATATCCAAACTTAACACTTTGCCCCACTCCATCCCCTCTCCTCACCCACTGGTTGGCTGACCTAAAGATTTCCCTGCAAATCCATCTATCAGGCCATAAAGTCTTGGCTTTACTCTTGACAACAGGACATAAGCTTTGGGTTTTACCAGGGATCTATTGATCAATGGCAAATGAACCTGGTTCTTTTCGCATCAACTTAAGGACTATGCAATTAATAAGCCTTCTCACCTTTCTGACATGTAACAAGCTTGGGCTGAAGGTCTGATTAGGATCCAGACTATTCTGTTATACACAGAAAGTAAAGCCAGGGTCTTGGAATACTCACAAAAATAAACACCACCAGCAAAGCCCACCCTGCAATAACTCATAAGCAGCCTCATAAAGGCCCTTTAGAGTCCCTCCTGGACATGATGTAAGCGTTGAGTGGCCTGAGCCAGCCCCTCCTCAGTCCTTGCCTGCTCTGGAAACTCCACGTGCACCCAGTTGGTCATACTCCCTCCCTCCCTCCGGAGAGTCTGTCCCCTTCCTCCGAGGGGCAGAAGGGACAGCACTGCTCTGCTTTTCAAACTCTGGCATTGACATTTACTATATGGTCTTCAAAACCCATCTGGACTATGCTGCTACAGTTGTGTGCCAGAAGAACATTACAGTCACAAGAGAGGCATCAGGTGAAAAATAAGAGGCAAGAAGTGATAAAATCATCACTTTCAAGAGAGGAGCCTTAAGGGCATCAGCCACAGTCGTTAGAGTTATATTGATGTTGCTCTAGACCAGGGCCAGATTTATTACAGGATCTAACTGCCTTTGCATATTGTGGACTGTATAGGAAGAAGTAGCAGATACCTAAGGAACTTGAGCTTTTAAGAAGCAACCTGAAAACATATAGGGGGGAAAAAAGTGAGTACAGCTACCGTTATGAAGCATCCTAGGAAAGCAACAGAAACTAAGCACATTCTTCCCTCCCCCACCAAAAAATTGACATGGTGATTCAAAACTGTATGAAGAGAATGGGATATTTTAGAACTCAGGTGCGTAGTTTAGAACCCTCCCTGGAACACTGATCCTTAGAAGAAGTGTGCATAACATTAGAAGTTTTGTAACATACGAAATTGAATTTCTCAGTTACCTTTCAAGGATCCTCTGGACGTTTTTCCACAGAAACCCTCCCTATCTCCACCTCCACTTCAGAGTCCCTAAGTTCAAAACCGGCTTCCTAAAAATAGTGTATCTCCTGTGGTTAGGTATTTTTATTTTCTCCCCATAGTACCTACAGGGACTTTCTTGAAAGGGGAATACAGCAGTGCAATTAGATGCTGAAGGTTATATTCTCTCCTCTTAATTCATTCGATCTTTTTAATTTACCGTCTTACATATGCAAAACAACTCTCTGAAGAGGAGGGGACAGTCTGTCACTTGGTACATTTAACAGTGTATCTTTACTTTACATCTTTTACACTGAAGCCACTACCATCTGGAAGTAGTTAGCACAGGAAAAAAAGCAAGCCCAAAACATCTAAGTTCACAAGACTTCCCTGCAGTACTTGAGCAAGAAGATTAGTATCCCCATTCAATCATTTACTTTTTTTACCCACATGCAATGTTAAGTCATTTTTAAATCCAAACAGTTTGAAAAGCTCCTGCTATTGCTTATGCACTGAAGCCCAAGCTGAGGTTATCATGTTTACCTTGCAACAACAAATTACAATTTGCACTCCATAAAGCATTGTACACAGTTTGTAGATGGCTGTAGAATGTCAGCTGTGGCAAGGAAAGTACAGAGAGCTGAATCTCTAGTCCCAGCAGGCACAGAAAAAAAAACAAACCAAAACAAAAAGCCCCCACAAAACATCCAACCGGATTTCTACCCACTTGGAATTCAAATGCAAGACTGACCCTTTATTTACTGAAGCCAAGAACTTATGGGTTGCTGCACACAGCCAACACCTCAGGAGAGAGCTTTGCTCAGGTCTTTTGAAAACTATCCAGTTCCCAGAGCAGTCCCCACGCAAGCATACATTACAGACATGAATGGCATGTTTCATTAAAATATCACTTTTGCACAGCCTCAGATTTTAGGTGCTTTGTATTTCCCTTTTAAAAACTTCAGCAGTATCTTGTTATTAAAGTCCCAGCTCCTTTTTGTACCTTGGTGAAGTTATAAAAAAAAAAAAAAAAACCCACACCAAAACCAAGAGCAAGGACAATTTCAGCCCTCATCCCAAACTTACATTCAGTGTCCTTTCAGTTTCCTTGGTTTTATATTCAAAGATGAGATCCAGTGCTTGATCCTGAAAGGGGCCAAGTGCTGTGGATCTAATCTAACAAGATACTTCAGCAGAGCACATACGTATATAAGTGCTTTGAAGCCAGAGCACCAAACCCCTTCCAGGATTTAGTTGGTAGTCTACTGCAGAAACATAAGTATCCTCAGAATGTTTTCTTTTCTCTGCTGAGTATTTTGGATATTAAAGAACACAAGTTCATAATTCAGAGATTAAGATACTTCTACAAAATATAGCATCTCCACCTTCCTTTTTTACATTGCAGGTATATTGAAAAGAACTATAAGATTCTATAAGATTTACTTACCACAGCATGCTGTCCTTCATTGCAAAAAAAAAAAAAAAGTACCTGTCTGATAATAGGTATTTGCCCAAGCAAATATTAACTCTTCAAACAGCAGCTACATTGGAAGCAGCTGTGGTTATCTCAGTTGCTTGTGTCAGTCAGACCAAAGTTTTTCTGTTTGCTTCTCTAATCCTTATTCCTTGCACTTCAAGGGACAATAGGTTGAATTCAAAGCTTCTAGTCACACCAAAGCAACTGAAGCAGCAAGATAACTGATTTATTTGGGCATCTAACTCCTAGCTTATTATTTTAAGATTTTTGAAAACTGTCTTTAGTGTTTTTTTTTTGGTTTTTTTTTTTTTTTAAACCATTTATAGAAGGGCAAGTCTATTACTACTACCCAATGATGAAGCTTTTCCAGCTCACAAGACTTCTAAGTTCAACAGGCCAGTTTAAACAAGTTTATAATGATGCACTTTACCTGTGACTGACCTTCTCCTTGTGTAACTTTCTTGGCTGGACCTGCAACTCAGCCTGTTAGAGACCACAGCCTAACGTCAATAAATGCTGGAGGGATCAAAATTACACCTCAGCCACTACATTACAAACCAAAGAAAGTTGGCTGTCAGACATAAAACTGCTCCAGCCAAGAATCTGTAGTGCTTTTCTTTTCATGTACCAAGTATCACACAAGACAGGAAGGCAAACAGAGGAGTCAATGAAGCAAAATATTAGCCGAGCTCTTAGACTGGTAAGAGGGCTTGAACATACCAAGACTTCCCCTTACTCCCCTCACCCCGAGGTTCCCACAGCTGTTCAACATTGCTGCGTAGTGCTCCTGCCAAACAGGTGTCTGCCTCCCTGAGGGCTGGTAACAAATGACTATTTGAGATTTGTGCAATGGAAACTCTTTCCATTACAAGCATAAGTGAAATCTATCCAAGCAACAGATTCTGAGAGCCCAAAGTCTGCCTGTTTTCATAACCTATACTGACATACCCTTAGCCTTTCCACTGAGTCGGTCAGGTCAATGATCTCTTTGTTCCTCAGCTCAAGGAACACGAGTTGGCAAACACCACCTCCAGTAAGGCAGATACCCCTCTAAACCCCTGGTTTACAGACATGAACCCAGGCCTACTCAGAGCTTTAAATTGAAGATATTATTAGTGCAAGAGAACCACTGCAAAAAGCTTACATACACATTCCTTCCTTATGCATAATTTAAATACTGTCAATGCTTCTTTCTTCGCAATCTAGTAATTCCTACATTAATCATTCTGCAAATCAGTCTGGTACTGAACAGAAGAATTGCATCATATTGTAAGTTTGACCATCCTAGGCTGAAGTTGCCAGCTGATTAATTAACTGCACACTGTGACAGATTAAGTGACATGGTGTTTTTTAAGTTCAATCAGAACATTAAAGCTTTCCAATACATTAATCACACAAGACGACCAGGAAAGCTAGGTTGAGCTAGCCTTCAAACTAAGCCTTATGTCTAGGGCTCCTTTAATACATTTAAGAACCAAGTCTGTGTATTAGATGAATCAGCACCTCAGTACATGACAGTTTTGACATTTTCTAGAGACACTAGTACACCTCTTAATCACAAAGTACATTACATAGCTCTATCAGTCCTTGAAAGAAGCTCCCTGAAGTCCCTCGGGGAAGTGACAACCAGGTGTCTGTAGGAGATGGATATGACTGTATCTACAGAGACCGGAGTAGCTGAATTTAGTAGTAAGAACAGACTCTTGAACACATGATTAAACTACAGTTCAAGTCATGCCATCTGCATTTAAATTACGCTGACTAGAAATTAATTTTGCTTATTTAAACACAGTTTTCTATATTAGAGATACTCAGTGTTTCCTGTAACTGATAACAGTAGTTTATCCAGGTGTTAAACTTAGCACTGCATTTGAACCCTGCTCTAGCACTAATACAGTCTGCTTAATCTTGCAGCTCAGATATCTAGCTTAACAAACCATTTATAGGTATGGTTTGGCTCCTGTGTGACCCGACTTCAGCTTTGTTATTCCATCCAAAAATTCAGAGTGGCTGGGCAAGCAATGTTCATTTAAGAAAAGCACAGAGCTCAAATTCCCAGAATTATTCTAGGACCTTCTCCTAGACAGACTCTTACAGTCTTTCCCCAGATTAAAACTGATGTTCAGCTCAATACTTAAAAGCTTCTTTATTTTAATCTTAGACTTTGGCTTTAAGGACACCTTAAAAATCAGTTACATAAAGATTGGTATTGCAAAGAAGTGGAGGTGCAGTTCCAAAAAAACCCATAGTGTCTTCAAATATAAAAATATATATCCAAATTATTATCTAGGAAAAGTGTACCACCATTGCTGCCTTAAACTGGTCCTGCCAGCTGGTCTCCTCACCAGTGATCTCAAGAGCTCACACTGGAAGGAACATCTCTGAGGTTCATGTCACAGGCAAACTGCTTCACTGCAGCATACAGACCCAACCTTAAGTTTTTTGAAGGCATTTCATGGTTTTGCCTTGAGCAGTGGGTACAAAGCATCCAAACATCTCCTGGGAAGCATATGTCATATACACAAAGCCATCTTCATCTTTGTAGTCCCTGTATACTTCTGCCATTGTCAAGGACATACTGGCTAGGCTTTTGTTGTTCACCAGCAGGTAGAAGGCTTGTGTAGCAGTTAGAGCCATCCTGCTTCTAGTTGAAGAAGGGAAGAGAAATAGAGCATTAAACATCAACAAGTTTAAGAAGGTTTCAGCTTTCAGCTATGATGAAATACATTAAGTAGAGCTTTTGCATGAACTGTGCAAGAAGTGCTGTGTAAAGACATTATGTGGTTTAACATCTTCATCAGCAGGAAGTTAACTGTGTGCTTGGAAGGTGGGGGACTTGTGCTGCAAGAAAGGCTTACCATGAGTGCTACAGAGCCTACTAGAGGGAAGCACTGAGGAGAAACCAAAAGCTCCTGCAGTACATGATCCCAGCAGTCTGTTACACTTCTTTTAAAGTCTACCTTCAAAAGAAGGGTCCTTTTCAGAAACACTACATATGAGGATCAGGACCTAAACTGCCCAAGAGCCAAAAGCCTCTTCACAGAAGTGAGCATCTAAAATGATCTTTTCTGTACTTAAAAACTGGGCTGGAAAGAGCATAGCTTTCCTACTTTGTCAGGGAACATCAAGTACTTCGGAAAATGTCTTCCCTGTAGTGTTTTATAAAGATTATTTTAAAACTAGTTCATGCCACTCACACCTAAGAGTTGCTTTGAACTTGAGCAAATTCAGCAAGGTAGTAACAGCTGTAAGCACAACAAATCCAGAGCTCCAGTACCAAGTTCATCAAGCAAGAAGAAAGAACAGGAATCTGATACAGTATTTACTCATTATAGTCAGGGGAGACAGAAGTCTTTACAAATCCCCAAAGCATAGATCTCTTTCTGCCCTAAATGCACCTGAGAAAGCATCTGCTGATTTTCTTTTACCACTTGCAAGAGAGAGAGGCCATTACTAATACCATCCTCCTCCCCACCAAAGAAAGCAAGATGTTCCAGCAGAGCACTCAGAAGCACCTGCTTAGAGAAGCACAAGCAAGCCCCAGCCGCAGCACAGACCCCCAGGTGCTCGCTGCCTACCTGATGATGGTTATGAACTGCGTCATGGTCAGCTCCTCAGGAACAAGAAACTTGGTTTTGTCCAAGAGAGGAAGGTACTTCTCTTTATGGTACCTCTCAACAATTACCTGTTTTAATTAGAGTCACACTTAGCAAAACCTAAAGCATTCAGCTCCCTCCCCCCCTCCTCCCCTCTTTACAGAGAGGTTCCCAGCATTTCTTTTCAAATAGCAGCTATAACCTCCGATAATACAAAAATAGAGATTTACCGGGATTTTGGTTGGGAACGTCGCCCGGATTCCTGCTACTTCTTCCAGCCGGGTGGCTGCGCGGGAAGAGAGGAGAAGCGTTACGCGTGCGCGCAGCCCACCGCCGCCGCGCAGCCCCGCCGTGCGCCCGCCGCCCCTACCGAAACTCTTCCTCAGCTTGAATGGCCTGGCCGCCTGCGCCCCGGGCATCGCCTGCATCTTTCTTTCGTCCCTTCCGTCCTCTCTTTCTCCCACCGCGCTGCTCCCACTACTGCTCCCGCCACCGCCGCTGCCTCTTATGGAGGCGGGTCCCGGCTCCGCCCCGCCCTGTCCGGGGCTGCCGGCAGAGCCCGCCCCGCCCGGCGGCTGGGGGCGAAGGGGTCGCGCCCCCCGGAGGGTCTTGTCTTCGCTCCCAGGCGCAAAGGAAAGGTGGAACATGCGACTGGCGAGCCTGCCGCTCTAGCTTGTCCTACTAGCATCCTTTCTGTCCTCTGCTTGCTTTCTTCGTTATATGTTACCCAAACCGCAAGGTACTTTGTCTACAAAACAATATAACACTTTGTGAGGGGATTTTTGACTACCCTACAGGGTTGGGAAAGGGCAGAGCCCAGGGCGCGCCTGTCTCCATCTGTCATCCAGATGGCCAGTCCAGAAGAAGGTCTGTCACCTTCTTCCTACTTACAAACTGCTTTCAAACTGTTTATTTTGTTTTAGGAAAAAATACAAGAAGAACAACAATAACAAAACCCCCATGTCAGTTTTTGTATGTCAGTTTTCATGTCGGTTTTCATATCCTCAGGCTACCAGTTTGCTTATTTTCTGAATGACTTGGGAGGTGAACTTTAAACTCTGGTTTTGTCTCTAAGGCATGGTCATGACTTTAAAGGTTTCCAAGCAGACTTCAGGGCCATCTATTTGCCAAATATGATAAGACAGATTCCCTACCTTTTTGATTGCTTTTTCACTGGCTTTTACTTCATCTGTCAAAATGGCTTCACAGCCAGACATGGCTCAGCAAGGAGACAAGTTAACTCGAGGCTGGTTGGTGTGTGTATAAGTCATCTCAGTGGATGGCTGGAATTTATCCCCATTACTCATTTGCTTTGTTTATACCTTTAAAATACAGTAATTTTCATTTTATTTGATCTGTCAGGCTAAGAGAAACTGGATGTTTCTAAGGTTTATAAGCTATGATTTGAGTTATGGGTTTCACTGCTTTTTCAAGGACCTAAGATAATTTTGAAAAGGAACATCTTTATTATAGTGTGTGTGCAATATGTATGTATATGTCATGATTTTCAACCAGCCTTCCCAGAACAGTTTCCAGTGGCTAGAGATGTTAGTTGCTGCTCAGTTGCCCTTTCCTCTTGATCTGAAAGAGACGAGTTTTAGTCACAGCACAAGCTCCCCCATGTGGCACTACGGATTTAACGGCGCAGAGAAGACAAGATCTTTGCTTTTGAGGAGCAAGGAGCTCTGAACTCGGAGAAAGGACTTGAGCCTACGGGGAGTGGTTTGGAGACAGGTCTTCATGAGCAGACCTCTCCATCAGGGCAGGTAAGCCCAGGGATTGCTTACAGAGCTGGGTCTAACTTCAGTTCTTTTGAGGAGAGGTGGGTTGACAGACATCAGTGGAGGAGGACGTGTGCTGCAGAAGTGGCACAATGACATAACTCAGTCAGGTGAGACACATGTTTAAAAAGATTGAGGAACAGAAGAATAACTAGAAGGGTAAAGAAACAGCATAGACCTACATATAGCACAGGAAAAGCCTGTAGGAGGTGGGAGGATGTGTGGAGATTACAGTTTATCTTTGGAGTTGTGGTCACTGTGGGGCTTCCCAAAGGTGTTCGGGAAGTGGACTGGTTCTTCCACACACCCTTGCTGGTTTCTGCTCAGTGGATCCAGTAGAGAGATCTGTGATCCATTGTGTGCAGACACGGGGGAACCTGCCACACCAGGGCTCTGCTTTCCGTGTGCCCTCTCACTGCATCCGAAATACAAAAGTGTGGCTCTGTACAGACAGAGGTGATTACCCTTCATAACCATAAGCTTCTACAGCAGCTGCTCGTAAGAAAAATGAATGCCTGATAAAAAGAGCAGACAAACAGGAATTCCCAGGTGATCAGTTACAGCTCCAAATTCTGTGAAAGCGAAGAGTGAGCAGAGAGACAGGTTTTAGTTAACAACTGCTGACTAATTATGTAATGTGTTTCACAATCTGCAGGTAGAGAGACTGGGAGGTGTAGTGTCTGACTACACGGCAACTGCACTTGCTCTTGCATTGAAATACCCAGTTTCACACCCAAATGTGGAATTTATTCCTTCTTCTCTCCTTTCCCTTGTAAGTTTTTCTTGCATGCACAGAACTAATTAACTGTTAGGACAATTTTTTTGTGTATGGAGTGCCGTTTTTACTGCTTACCTTGTTTCTTGCAGTTTTCCATCCCAATTTCCCTGCACATTTTGGAAGTTGGGTAGGGAAGCAGGGGGAGAGTGATGAATGGCCTCTAACGTAAGGCCTTTTTCTTAGATTGTTTTGTTTCATTCATGCTCATGTTGCTAAGAAAAAGGTCTTTATCAGTGTTAGAGAAAGGGTCTGAAGAGTTAGAAAAAGTACATTTCCCCAAATTGTTCTTGTTTGCTAGTTACTCATCATTCAAATTATATAGGTCTGTATAGATATGCAAGTTTCCTTGTGCTAAGTCAAATATAATCAGCTCAGAAAAAAACCAAGCCTGCTCTGAAGAACTTGAAATCTGAATTTTCCAGACAAGATAAAATGAAGTAGAAATAATTATGGCGGCTGCAAAAATTCAAGACGCAAAGAATGCGTGCAACATTTTGAACACGTTTTCATGAGGAAAGCTATGGTACAAATGATAACTGGTTCCATATTTTTGGAGCCCAAACACATTAAGTTGACAACCCTGCCTCTTGCAGAAATTAAATAAATAAATAAATAAATAAAGAGGCAGACAAATAAACATCAATATTTTATATGTGATCTAAAAACTACTAATCCCTAACCAGCTGTCTTTACACAGCTGACTGCTGCGTGCTAAAATCACACTTCTGAAGGTTTCCACTAACTGCTGCAATAAGAAAAATGAGATAGTACAGAGTGCTTAAGCATAGAGGGACAAGTTGCTTCTGAAAGGGTGTAGCCCCAACACATCACAAAGACAGGAGGCACCATAATGTTAACCTGTCCGGTGTGGCTCTGTATGGATGTCCAGTTGCTATCTAGTGGACCTCTAACTTAGTATTTCCTTAGAGAGCAATGCTAAACACCTCTTTGAATGGTAAATTCTCCTCTGTTCTTTCCTGCTCTGAAGCTCAAGTTTTGAATTACGCTACTGTAGCATGTATGAAAGTTTGAATAACATCTTTGATCTGCTGTGCCTTGGGTTGGTTATAATAAGCTCTGTAACAACAGCAGCAACAAAAATTTGTAAAAGACTCTGAGGCTGTTTTTGTATCAGTTATTGGAGTCTCTTCTTCTCCCCTGCAAGTGCTTTTGAACACTCAGATGTCGCAGAGGCACAATGACATACTTAAAGGCAGGCATCTTCTTTTCTCCAGGTGCTGTGAGACAAACAGCTATTGTGGAGCTGAGGAGCAAGAGCTCTCTGTGTTAACCAGAGGACTGAGATGCTCTGATCAGACTGCTCAAGTAGTATGTGTGAGTCCTATGAGGCTCTAGCCAAGATTTTGTCTGTTGCAGGAAGCATACAGCTATAATCCATTAACTGCATGGCATTCACCCTTCAGAACTTCTCTGGTGCTCCTGTACCCTCGTGGTTAAAAGCCCTGTGAGGTTTAAGGAACAGGAGTGATCAGAGGGCTCCGACTCCTGAGCTTAGTGAATTTACGCTGTGGTGGTTTAAAACTAACCACCTGGCTGCCTGCCCTTCCTTGTAGCTGGAGGCTGCTTCCCCAGCTGGTGCAGCTTGTGCCAGCGACCCAGAGCTGACCCCCTGCTTGGTTAATGCGCAATGCAGTGGCCAAGGGTGGGCAGGTGGAGCTTCAGCACCCCTCCATGCCGGCCACTCCTGCCACCAGGGCAGTAACATCCAGCACATCGGTAGAGTAGGAGCAGATACCCTTTAAAGTGCCAAATCTTTACCTGCCAGAGCTCAGGAGGCAAGGCTTCCAGCCCGAATCTGGACAAAAGCTCATTAAGTCTGTTCTGCCAAGCTAGCTGAACAGTGCAACGCTTAATGAAGATAGACCCAAGGGTCAGACTTAACCCAGAGAAAAACTCAACAAATGTAAAAATGCAGGTGGTGATAGAAGTGATTCACATTCCAGCGAAACAGATTCGCTGCACTGTTACATGGTGAAAAGTACTCTAGTCTGCCATGAACCGAGATTAGTTTTCCTTCATAAGTCAGTACGTAGGTGCTACTGAGTTAATTCCAGTGTAGCAAAACAGAGATGACAAACAGGACTTTGCTCTGGCTCTAAATTCCATCCAGCACTTAATAATCCTGAGTGCAAGATGATGTGTAAGCAAGAGAGGCTGAGGGATTAAATGCAGAAGGCACAAAATAGTTATGTGTAGACTAAGAATTTAAATTTGAATGATGCAGCGCTAGAGGGACTGAGATTTATTTATTTAAGCAGCCTAACTGAATAGGGAGGGAAACTGCAGCATGATGTTCTAGGGAAAAAATGTGCCTTGGCAAAATGAAGGCTTATTTGTTGCACTGAGAAAGCATGTGAAGTTCTACAGTATTATGCATCGTTATCTTAAATACGTGCCTTCATTAGGGTTGTCTATAAGTGAAAATAAAATAGTCAAGTCAAGAGAGGTTTGAAAAGTCCTCAAGCAGTTAGGCTCACTCAGCCAATTTAATGGGTTTTAAAAGAGCCATCCTGAATATGTGCACGCAGTCTGAACATGGCTGGTTACAGACAGGAAATCCTTTGCCTCCTTCTTCCCTTCTGCAACTCTGAACCTGCCCATTTCTCCACCTGTGACACAGAAGCAAATCCATATTCATGGGTAAGCCTGAAGTAATTCTGGGCCAGTAACTGTCTGAATTCATAAGTCTTTTTACCCTAAAGCTAGCTGGAGTATTATGTTTTGGTGGATGCTTAATCCCGTATCTCAGATTTATGGTCCAAACTCATCTGCTAAAAGACTCAGATCACCAACTGAGCTCCTCTCAAAATGGTAAGTTTAAAGTCACCAGTGGTATTTCTGGGTCAATTGCCTAGTGTTCATATGTACTTTTGGTTCTTTTTCTTTGTCTCCTGATTTTTTTAACCCTTATATTGAACCTAGATCATATTTCCGGTGGCTTTTTGGTGTAGTCATAAGGATTAGAAATTAGTTCTGTTGCTTTTAAATAAGTGACTACATGACTGTTTTGCACCAGAGCTTGGGATTCTGACCTTAAAATATCTTCTGCAAAGGAAACTTCAGTTAGGCTTTTTTTCATCTCTTCACTCTTTCTTACCTTTTATTGTCCTGCTGGTGTTCCGCTCATTGCGATGGAGAGTTTCTTTATGCTAGTTTTTGGTTTCAAGTGCACTAATCATGTTTTTCTTGAGTGCTCTATCTTCCATTTAAAGATTTTAAGACCTCTCTCAACATTAATTCATTATATTTTAAGCCATATTGAGAGTGCTAAGTAGACTGAGATAGAGTGAGATATCCTCAGTAGCTTTTAAGTTCTTCCACATGCTAAGTGCTTCTGGTTTAGCATTTTAAATTTGAGAAGAATTTGAGACCTAGATTCTCAGCAATTTTCTGCAAATTGGAGATTCTAACTAGATAAAAAATATCAGTGACTCTTTTTGAGGAAAGCTGGCATAAGCTGGTCAGTGTCCCTGCAAGTCCATCATTGCTAAGATGCAATGTGTTATGTTTTCTATCTATCTGCAGAAGAAACAGAATTTGTGTTGTTCTTGCTAGCCAACCTCCTTGCTCATCTTTGAGAAACTGCAGAAATGTTCCTCTGCATGGACAAGACACTTAGATTTGCCTTGAGCAATAGTGCTCCAGGTAATGGGTCTCCCTTTGTAAAATATCATAACCTTCGGTGGTCATGGTGGCTTGACAGCTAGCGATAACTGAAGAACGCTGTTCAGAGGTTCTTGATAACAAGACCCTCCTGTGGGATTGCACCTGATTAAGCCTGTTGCTTCATCATTGGCATTTTTAGGAGAGTGTGTGTATCTGCTGGCTATAAGGGACTGCAGTTACTACATACATACCAGCAACAGTAATGCAAATGCATGATGAAAAGGGAAAAGCTCCAAATTTATCTCCGATTAGAATTTACTGAGCATCTGTTTGAATAAATCTGATTTTTTGGACATCTATTGTAGGTTGGAATGCTGAGAACACAATTTCCCTCTTCTGTTAATGTGTCTGCCATTTGACTTCGTAGCACATTTACATTCTGTCTTGCTGGTTTTAGTAGTGCTCCTACTCTGAGCACAGATCTTGGCACTTGCGCGTTTATGAGAGGCAACAGCCTCCCATGCTCTGCAAAAATGGATTTTAAAGTGTTGTTTTGTCCATATATGACAGTATTGTTTTTAAGAGGTCTTTCCGTTCACATAGCATTTTAAAGCATTTTCTCCAGTATGGCTGAGTTGTTTTCAGATAGGATGCCAGTGGCTTTATGTCCAGCCTGTTTCTGGCCTCCCTCCTGACACTGCCAAGAATGTGTCAGATGGTGCCAAAAGTAACTGTTGGGTTTTGGTTTGTAGATGCTGGAAACTGGTTTCTATTTTAGGCTTCAGAAAGGACGTTGTAACTGACAGAGAACAGAGGATTTTAAAAAGAACTTTAACATGTCCCTATGAAGCTGGCAGTTTTGTTGTCATCCTGCTGGAATGCCTGCCAGAAGGGTCAAGAGAGTTCTCTTTCAGGGTCAAAAGTACGCACCTCACCAGGAGAGCAATGCATAGAGTTTCCAAGAGTGGCTGGGATACTTGCATAACTCCCTTTTCAGGTGAATGCTAAAGATGCCTGATGCATACTGGGGAATTGCTCTGAAAATCTGGACTCTTAATATGCCCATATTAGATACTCAAAAAATGTGGCTCTTGGGACTTGTAGTCCCTTTTAAATGCTTTCAACAGAAATGTTGGAGGCTTAGACAGGTCCAAACCCCAAAACTATAGAAAAAACCCATCCAAATATAAAGGGAAGATTGAGTTCCTGCTCTACAAATTCAAGATTTTGTCTTAGAAAAGCCTCTTCAACGCTTTGTCTTAGAAATCCTTTTTTAGGGAATTTTGTAGGATTTTAGGGGAAATGCCAAAATTAATGGATGTCACAGAGAGGGGTGCTGCTTAGCTATTTTAGAAGGGGGACCCCAAGGTGACTATTCCTAGTGTCTCCACTGAATTGTATGATCCCAAACAAGTCCTGAAAGCGTGGCCAAGCCCCTGAGCCGCACCATATACTGAGCTGCAAAACGAATGAGTTGTGCAGCTCAGTTAATATTCATGTGCCATGAACAAAGTTCTGTAGAAATGCCAACAATTTATTGAGTAAGAAAATGGTAACGAATGGTTTGGACTGATGTAGGTAGGTTTGCTCAGTTCCTTACTGCTATCAACTGAAATTGTCACAATAAGTTATACCAATATAATCCAGCCTATCTATTTTGCATCCTTAATCTGAGTTGTGACAAAAATGGTTATACAGAGTGTGCCTCATACCTTAGAAAAAAAATACAGCCTTGTACTGCTAACTAATTACGGGAAATAGATTTATAATGAAGCACTGAGGAATACTATGTGTAAGATACGGGTGGGATGGGAGACAGAGGTCAGCTTGGCAAACCCAAAAGTGCAAAACACTGGCTTGTTGCACAAGCTTTAGTTTGTGTGACTATCTTGTATGCAGTAGATAAGCCAATTCTTCCCGACCTTTGTAGTACTGTGGTTGCAGTGGGCAATCTTTACAAAGGGATGATAGTTCTTAAACCCCAGATGGAATATATTGCACCCGAGGGGGCTGTTGACTATGCAAAATGTGTGCCACTGTCTTGCCTTTTGTCTTCTTGAGCAGACCTATCAGGTTTGGAAAGCAGGCAGCTTTCATCACCTATTTGCTTTCAGGTTCCCTATCCTCTTTCAAACAGTATCTTGAAAAGCAATGCCATGCTAGTTTCACAGTGTAGCAAACAAGAGCTGAAGGTGGGAATAGGTCTATAATTGTTACTGGTGGTGACTGTGGTCACACAGCAGATGCCAGCAACAGAAAATGGCCTTTGCCCAAACACCCCTGTGACTGTAAAGGAAGACTCTCGGAAGAATAAGAATCCTGCATAGGAAATACTAATCAAGAGGATTTTTTTTCTGTGCTTTAAAAGAAAGATGAAGTAAAGCAGATCTGAGACCTGGTGAAAGTCCCACCCTATATAAACAGATAGGTAAATGGGATAGATGTGATAGATGGCAATTTTGAAGTATTGAATGGCTCCTGTTGGTGACCTTAGGGAGCCCATACTTAAGGATCAAATGACTCAGAGAATTGCTATCTGGGCTGTTCAGTGCCCGGTTCCCAATATGGATCTGGCTTAGTGTCAATAACACATATCAATTTGACTGTGATGAAGACTATTGGAACAAAAGCATAGGATACTGCCGCTTTAGTTACTACTGTGCAGTTTCCCTTGAGTAGTATCATGTATGATAAAGGGGGTGAGCACCAAGTGCAAAATTTTCCTCTAATTTTAAAGAGCATTTCTCCGACACAAGGTTGAACCACACTTAGAAAGTAGTGATCCTTCACAGGAGACAACTTTATCTTAAATTTCAAGAGGGGATTGCTGGATTTGCCTGCTAGTAGTTGTGGGCAAGCATTTGATTCATGCAGTCTTCTGCCAAATGTAAATCCTCTCCCCTCACAGGCACACCTAGCTGTTTGCACTAGCATGATGGATGTTTTATGCTGCTACCTAAAAGACCTGTAGTCTCGTGGGCTCACTAGCCAGAGGTGTTCACCTTTAAAACTGGCTCTGCTTGCAGGCTGTGATTTTTCCTTCCTCAAACCAAATAGCTCCAAGAAGGCTGTGATCAGACTCTAGAAAGACACATTGAACTTTTAGAAAGGAAAAGCAAGTGTTGTCTTCCTTACTATGTTTCAATATACCCTTAAATATTTAATCTAGTGCTTTTCTACGTTACAGTTTTCTCTCCAGTAAATAGCTTTACTTTTTCCTTTAGTTCTTCATATACTGGCTTACTACTTAACATTTGCATGAGCAGTATCATGCTACGCTGAATTATGTTGAATATTATATCACTGAAATACTGCAATGTATTTACATACATCACTAAGACCTTATTGGGAAAACAGCTTTGTAACAGCTGAGCCATTCTTTTGCATCATCTTTTCACTGTGGACAATGAAAAATTCATCAGACTTACTCTTGTTAATTGTACCTGTCCCTTATTTAGCATTAGCTCCATGAAACTGCTAACTGCAAAAGCTGAAAAGAAATGATTTATTAACATAAGAACTATCCTTGCCTTCTAAATGTCAGTGTCCTCAGTGAGTCAAGTTAAAAAATTCTCATATTTTCTTTAATGTAAGATGAGATGGTGTAATCACATCAGACACTGCAAGGTTTTGTGTGTATACTCATATATAAAAATATATATTAGTATATACAGTTCTATGTATATACTTATACACTCAGTGACATGTATATTAGTATGTTTTTTCTTCTTTTTCATTGAAGGCTTGTAGTCAGATATACAAAGTAGATTAAATAAGTTGCTATGGATGGAAATGATACTAAATGATTAAACAGGCCAGCTGTCTGTGGTCAAATGCAGCATCTCACCAAACACTTCTCCAAAATAAAAATTCTTCCAAGGAATGATTTATAATTTAGTCCTGTAAGAAGGTTTCCTGGATAGCATTTGTTTCCCATATGTAATGCGGTTTGAAATCTACTTTCTGATCCAACTTTCTGCAGTTGTCTCTGAAATGGGCTTGGTGATGGATGGTGGCAAACTGCCTAGAGATGACTAGATATTTTGCCTCTAACATATGTTACTTGGTGTCTAGCATCATGTAAATGTCAGAAAGTAAAGGAAGAGGAGTGAAGGAGTTGCTAATCAAAAATTTCTTTAGCTGGACTCGCAGAAGAAGAGCTAGGAAGCCAACTGCCCAACCTGGATCCTCTTCTTCCATCAAGCCTTAAATCTCTTCTCAGAGGACATTGTGATTAAGCACAACAAATTTTGGGTTTTTTTCCTGAACAGGAGCAGAATCAAAACACGTTGAAAGCTTTGATGAAAACAGATGTGTTGAGAAAATCAAAATGCAGCGTGGGTCAGGGTGAGGTAGATTGTCAGTGTGGTGGTGGGACACTTAGTCTAGGATGTAGAAGGTTCGGGAGCAAGTCTCTGCCCAGAGGAACAACAGCAGAAGGTTTTTATCTTTTATTATTTTCAGTGTCTCTTTTTCAGACCCTCGGTGTCCTATGCATAATAAAGTCCTACTCATCAGGATACAAATACATGAAGCTTCCTTTCCTCTCTCATGCCAACAAAGCCTCCAGTGAAGTGGAGCTTGGTAAGTCCCAGTGAGAATATTCTTACCATTAAACCCCATGGAGCTGGGCATCTTGCCACTTTTGTGTGGCTCTTTCTTTCTTTCATTTCCCATGACTGAAAGGACAGGTAACTAACTTGGGCCAGTCCCAGCTTGCGGTCTTTGAGATGGTTGTAAAGTTCTGTCACTATGCAATGACAATTATAAAATCATACCTTTTCTACCAATGGAGAGTTACTCAAAGAAAGGTTTGCCTTGTGTGAGGCTCAACTCTGAGACTCGGGATTAATTTCCCAGCTGTGCTACAGCCTTCCTGGGTGATTTCAGTGCCTCTTTCTCTTCTTGTGGGATTTTCAACCTATCTACGGGAGAGATGTGCCAAATCCCTCATTTGTATTTTGTGCAGTGATTAGCATAGTACTACTTTGTCCGCATTTGGAAGAGGCAACAACATGTTAGCAATGATTCCCACAACCTAGCCACATGTAGTGTGAGGACCCACCTCCATTTGTTCTTTCTGAACCCCCTGGCTGTTAATAGTTTCATCCAACAATCCTTCATTCAAATATTGAAGGAAAGGAAAATCATCCCCTGTTCACCTAGTCTGACATACACCTCATCTTCAGAAATGCTCCTGCAGTGTGAAAACAATCCACTGATTTTATTTTTAGGTGTAAAAGATTAAACCCAGAATTTTCTAACTTGGATGATGAAATTAAGTAACAAGAAGTGGCCTGCCTTTCCACAGCATGCCCCGCTATTCTGCAGCATCCAGGTAAGACTGTTGATGTAGATACAAGCTATTGTCTCTACTTTCTCAATCTGAGTGCAGAAGTTAAAAGATTTCTTTGCACTTTTTGGCCTTCCAGTGATATTTAAAACAAACAAACAAACAAACAAACAAAAAAAAACACCAAAAAACAAAAGGGAGGTTACAGTTTCCATAATATTACCAGCACTGACTCAGACACACAAGGAGCAAAGGAGGATGTCTGCAGAGGGAGAAGGTGTAGTTTTCCATATGATCTGTTTTCTCACTGTAGCCACACTGTGAAAGGCTGGAATGAAAGCTCTAAAATCTTCAGTCAGCCTCTGGCTCTGTTCAGAAATTCTTGCCCTGTCAAACCTACAGGGGACATTTGTTTGTTCGCCTGATAGGCAGAACACCATTTAGAGGCTGGGAGTTTATTCATTGTGGTAATTGCACCTCCAGAAAGATATGAACAAAATGTGAGTGTGCTCCAGACCAATTTGGGCTCCAAACATGCGGTGAGTAATATCTTTTTTCTCCCAGCTGACAGTAGAAAGTAGGGCCATAAAAGGTCTGCCTAGCAGCAGATTATATGAAGGTCTTAAGAAACACAGCACAAAGCAATTTCTGCACCATACAGCATGTCAGATGCAAGTTGAAGCAATCCAGTATAAATGTGCTGCAGCCTAAGGTTCAGGCATGGTTTATTTAGGATAATTGCCCTCAGGGATAATTGTCCCTTTCCAGAACACACTGGAAAGTCCAAAAGCACTAGCAGTATCATCTTGCAGTATTTCTGAGTATGTCTATCAGGATGATGAATATCTTCAATTTTCCCTGGCTTCATTTCTGTGTTAGAAGTCAGCAATCTGCAGGACCTCATTCTCGTACTAAAGAGTAATATTCTTACTACAAAGTAGCTGGACTGCTAATTAAACAAAAAATCCTGTACATCTCCATAAATAATATAGCTGAATATATAGAGAATTATATATTTTGGTAATGATTGTAATGGGGAGGGGGGCTATTATTTGTATTTTCTCCTTCTTTGCATCAGCTGACTGCAAGAGAGCCCTCTTGTGCTGGGTGCTATACACACCCACTGTACAAAAGGACATAAAGAGAGGACACTTGTGTTTGTAAGGAGGCAAAAGAAACGGTAAGATGTCTCTGGGCAGTATGATGGATGGGGACTTTGGAGTGCAGCCAGCTGAAGCTCAGCAACTCTCTCCAGACGTCACACTTGAAGAGAGACCAGAAAAAGGTTCCTGATACTGAATTATGTTATGGGAGTTTCCATAAATTGAAACTTCAGCTTCCATTGTTGTTAGTGCTATTGTTAGTGCTATTGCATGACACACAGTTCTGTATCCAGCGTCTTTCTCCTTTGTGTTCTGAAAAGTGATGCCTTAGAGCTTCTAGATGAAGAGATTAGGTTTAAAGTTTTCTCATGGAACAAATTTTATTTGATAGTTTCCATATTTTAGAGACTGAAATGTCTTGGTGAACTTTTGCTGAATGTCCAGAGTCCTGAGGTAACCCCATCTCCCCGTCTCAGATGGCTGTCCCCTTGGAGACCAGCCAGGGAGTCAGGGAGTCTGGGAAGCCCCAGGCTTTAGTGACACCGACACCTGGCTTTGCTGTTGCTATTAGGATGGAGGCAGTTTAGCTGAGCTGTTCCAGCGTCTGAGTAGCTTCCTGCTTAGTGGAGGACTGGAAAGAAATAAAGATTTAATCTGATTCAAACTGAAACCCAATTCTGCAAAACATGAAGTTTCCTGTTAGGAGGAAAACCCCTTTCCTGGCTGTCCTCAGCTCTAACTTGGAACCTCTCATCTGAACTCAGGATGCCTGCGCTTGACTTTTGTACTTTCTGTACACAAAAATGTATAAAGACAGATTAATATAATAATTTTTGTTAATGGCAAGTGCAGAAGGGAATTATCTGCATTTAAATTACTAATGTGTCTCATAACACCGTTTCTCTTTAAATCACTGGGAAAGTCAAATTAGATTTTAACAGATAATGTTATATATTTCCAGAAACAAATAAACTGACTACTGTGGTTGGAAGGGAATTTACACTGTCAAAGTCTAGGTAGGTTTTTAAGTCAACGAAATATATGTGGCAATTTCAAAGATTCATAGAATGCGTAGGCCAGAAACAAAGGTTAGATTTTTCACTCTCACATCACATGTAACACAGACAATAGATTTTCACCTGGTTTCTCCGGTCTTAAGCCTCTTTTTAGATGACAGCGGATTCTACCACATTATCAGGTAGCTCTTCAGGTCTGTATTCTTCCTTGCCAAACTTTCAGGTCTTCTTGTTTTTTATACACTTGTGCGTGTTTCAAGTACCATCACCATAGAGAATGCGGAATAATATTAGATAGTGCAAGCTTCACCAGAATAACTCACTCATTCTTCCCAGCACTGCTAATGAGGGTACTAAAGTAGTTCCTCTTTGTGGGAGTCTGACACTGGACCGGGACCAAAACACTCTTTCACCTCTGAACTTCAGACTGTCAACTGTTGCACTGTGCTAAGTTTTTTGAAAAAGTTATCGAGTTGAATTTTTGTAACTGTAACTTACAACTCTGTTCTGTTGGGGCTGTTAAATGTGTGATGAAGTGGTGTCTTTAGTATACTTTCCTGTGAACATGTAAATTTGAGAACAAAATTGCTAGATTGGTATCAATATTTGTTATGTATCTTTTACTGCCTGGATGCTACTAAATCTCATTCTCTTGGACTTCTGTGCCCTAAGTCCCAGGATTGCCACACAGGAAAATCCAGAGGAGACTTGTTTTCTCAGTACCTTCCCTGCACCATGTAGAAGACCCCAGACAGGGTTTTATCCAGGGACACTTCTTAAGCTCACTGTCTACTGTGGCCAGTGTCAATGGCTCCCTGTGCCAGCACTCCGGATCCCAAGGTCACGTAAGCGAGCTGCATTTTCGTAACTTTCTTTGGGGTGGGATCTGGGAGGGATGAGTGAGCCTTCTGGTGGAATTAGGATTCCTTATACCACTAGTCTGACTGCAAGGTATGACCAGGCTTTAAAGGGAGAAGTGCCTTTAAGCTACAAGTTGCAGAAGAAATCTTACTCAGAATATCCAGCTGCATGAGGATCTGTCTCCCCGGTCCCTCCTTCAATGCACATAAAACCATGACCAAAGTTGTGGTCCAAAGATGTTCCTTGGCTGCTCCTTCAAGATGCTCAGCAGGTCAGATAGCAGACCTTGGCTCTTCTTGATGCCACATCAGCAACTTCTAGAGGAGAAGGCCCCTAGAAAATGATGAGCGTGGTAGCTCCTGTGGGAGAGGACAGGGGGCTTCCACACGGCAGAGCCAGAGGGCCTGGAGAAAGAGGAAGCAGCTTGGCTCCCATGCAAAAGGGGAACTCAGAAGTTGCAATTACTTCTATTTCCTCCCAGAACAGGCTGGGAAGAAAAGGTGGGTCACCTATCTCCAGGTATCAGTGTCAGGCTGGCAGACGTGCTTGCCAGTCACATTGACCAGATTTTCTGCATTTTAATCCCCAGGTGACATTTTTGTCCCATAGACAAATTTCAGTGTATTGGTTATACTGAATCCTCCCTATTCCAAGCACGTTTCTATTCTGCTGTTCCCGATTTGAAAAGTTTTCAGTTGGTCCTCAGATCCTATCCCTGTTTATGTTCTCACACATTATCAGCCATCTTGTTCACCCCAAGTAATAAAATTATGCTGTCTCAACACTGCTGATCCACAACGTGCAGTTCAGCTGGAGGCTTTCCCACCATCCAAACTCAAAGCCTTTACTTAAAGCTATACATTCCCTCAGAGCTGTCTTTTTTCATGAAGGAGAAATTCAGTGGGGTGTTGAAGGGTTGATGGCCCCTCAGGAAAGTGGGAAGGGTGCCAGTCACTCTGAATTGTTTTTAGTCTTCCCATGGGTGATAGCCATGTAGAGAACTTGGCTTTTAAGTGCTTTGCACATAGAGAGCAAAGATATATTCTAGGACAGAAAAGGTTTAGCTGCAAGGACTATCTGGTGAAGGGTGCATGGACTATGGGGTGCTGACGGCCCATCAAGCGGCAGGAATTTAGCAGACCTCACCAAATAGTTTTAGCCAGAGCTGAAAAGAGATGTGAGGGGGGTGGTACAGAAGCTCTCATCTCACTTAAAGAGAGAAGAAGGCATCTCTCAATCTTCCATGGCCAAATCACCTTTTTCCTAAGCCTTATCAAACTTCCAACTCCCAATGTGGATGTTGTTGGCTTCCAAGGCAAGGACTCTTCCCTCACCCTCTCCCCCTTCTGAGCTGCATTCCTCCTCGCCTTTGGCATCCTCCCAAGAATGATCAAGATTTTTTGGGTTTCCTGAAGATAATCATTATGGGCACACAGAGTATATGAAGGCCAAAAAGGGCACAGAGAGTCAGGGAGGAGATTCAGAATAACCATGCTTGTTTGAAGGACAATACGCTGAATGACAAATATGGGGCCTGAATAAAGCAGACGAGCCTTAAGGGTGAAGGAGGGCATCCCTCCACCCATTTGCTAAAGTCAAGGAAAAATGAAAATGACATTTTGGAAATCTGTTCCCCTTTAGTGAACCCCTTACATTCACCCAGTGGAAAAGCCATCGCTATTTAAGCACATTCTCCTTCAGCACACTTCTGATCTGAATGCACAGCATGTTTGAACCTCCATTTGTGAGGACACATGGCATCTCAGACACAGTTACCATCCCAGACACTTGTATAGGGGTAAAGGGCAGTTTTCACAGTGCAAACAGACATGAAAACCACAAGAATGGTCGTGTTTCTGTTTTGAAAGTAGACATTGGCATCTTCATGAAGTCTGAGGCTACGGTTGCAGGAGCCAAGGGCATCAAGTGTCCTTCTGGTGAAGCTTGCTAAGATCAACAATGGTAATAAAATCAATAATGATAAATCAATCTTGTGCTAAAACAGGCATGGCCGTGGAGAAGTAGCCCTTGTTGTCACAGATGGCTGGAGACAGGCCCTGAGTTCATGGATACCAGCCACCACTGACTCTACTGCAGTTTGGGTATCCATAGAACTCAAAGGCTTGGATGACTCCCACATGCTTTTTGAATGGAATCTACTCTGCTTATGGGGGATTTGACCACCCCAAAGTGGTTAGTAACCAGTTGGGCTTCATGTGGCACCTCAAGGTGAGAGCCACTGTCACAACAGCAAAGTCCTGACAACTGCTCATAGCAGACAGCAGTAATCGTGTCCCTTCACATCTGAACAATTTGTATCCAATGCTCTTTGTGACGGATCCTGAGGCAATGTGGTCCCTCAAATCCGAACTCCTGTCCTGCAGCCAAGGCCACCCATTGCCCTTGGGCAAAGTAGTGGCAGTGGGAATGACACCCAGGCACAGGCAGATGCAGGGCTCCTGCACTGTGCTGTGGGAGGTGAAGGCTGTGGAGTACTCAGCTGTTGTGGCAACAACAAACCGTGTTGTTAGCACCAAGAGGTGGTAACCATCAGCTCTAGGGGTCAGAGGTAAGCGTTTGCTGCGAAGAACTTACTTCATGTCTCATTCTGAACCATTGGTAACTCCCCAAATGTGGAGGTCTTGGGAGTGATTTACATGCTTTTTGCCTTGGGGATATTTGTGACTGGGTTTACAAACACAGGCCAATAAATGAAAGCAAATACATGAGACATTACTGTGGCACGCTACACGTTTCAATTTAACGACATTTTGGTTTCAGAAACCCACAGAGTTAATCTTGATTTTATGCAGTGTAAATGCTTCATTTATTACATACTTTCCTGGAAACACAAGCTGTCAACATAAAAATTCTAGAAAGCTTCCTTTCACTTTTGTTCCTCCTGTTTTGTAATCCCTTCTTTTATTTATAAAGCCTTCCACCATCTTATGTTGAAGTTTAACAACAGAGACAGCACAGTGGAAAAAGCTCTTTAACTAGAGATTTCTGAGAGGCAGAAGAGAGTCACAGAAGCATCAGTGTTGGTCTTTGTCTACTGGAACCAACTAAAAAGCCCTGATGATGGTCCCCCTGCATGGCTCTGCCGCTCCTGGAAGCCAGGAGAATAGTTCTTACCAGAGAACCCATTTCCTTTGAAAATGTAAAAGACCAAATACTGAGGATAGTACATAAGATGTCAGTGATTCGCCTCCCTCTGCTTGTATGTGATTATTTTTTTTCCATGCTGCTTTTACCCCCACCCTCGTATTACTCAATAGGCTTTGAACTCTCTCATTTTTCCCAACCGGACAAGCTCCTAGGATTTCTCTGGCTACAAATTATCTCAGAGTTGTGGTGCCAGGATAATCAGCAAAATATTTCAAACTTCTCTAAGAGAAAAAAACACTTCACAGTCTTAAACCACTTCTTTTTTTCCTTTTTTTTTTTTGTCAGTGTTTTCAGCATTATCATCATGTGAATGAAAACGGAGGACTCTTGCCCCCGGGATGCTTGTTAGAGCTCTCAGCAGGTACACGACTACCTTTGCCATCAGCTCCTATCTATTATGGAAATGGGACTAAGCCTAAGGATTTTGTTGAAAATTACCAGCCACTAAAAAAAAATAATAAATCATCGTCCCAAATCAGGTAAAAAATGTAGGTATTTGCTTTGTGTTACATTATAATTTCTGGATCATCATTTGTATGTGCCATTCACGGTACATTGTAATTCTCACTCCCCTTTCCCAAAGAGTTCCAGTATCTGTCATCCTCTTTCCCTCTGGCAATAACCTACTTCTCCTATTTCTTTTGCACTCCCAACCTCTTCACCCTGGGAAAAATAACTGGTTTTTATACATTGAATTGTCTAGGTAATATGTATTTAATTATATCCTTACCAATTGCTTTTACTTTGTGCTCAACTTCGGAACGTGATGCTTATCTTTTTGTAGATATTCTAGTTGCTCTGATAACAGCTCTCACCCGTTTTGTAAATCTTCTCTTGTGTATAAAACAGAACATTTTGCACAAGCTTTTCCTTTAGCAAGGGGCACTTGCATTTGAAGGGTCCTTCAGCAAGACTCAAAAATTGTAGGTTAATCCCACTTTCATAACCTCTACATAAACTGAATTTTCATGAAAGGAACACAAACCAGAGAAAGACAGGAATAAGGAACAACAATTTGAAGAAGACATAGCATCTCTTTATTACTTTAATAACCCTAACTGCAAAGAACACAAAGTCTGCATTAAATGACAGAATGTAGCAAAGTGAATGTAATACGCAAAGAAAAAGACACGGCAGCAGAAAATACTGAAAAGGCAGTCACAGTAACAATTAAGGTTAAGGAGAACTACTAATAACACTATTGGTAACTGGAAGTTTTCAATAGCAGTCGAGTAAGTGGAAGCATCTGTGTAAAACAGCATAGAATAAATCCAAACATGAAATGTTTCATTAGGTATTTGATCCTATTTGATTTTTGGGACACGCCTTGAGAAATGATAATGTGGATAGAAGGAGAAACACCATCAAAATTTGATTATCCTAAGAATCTGACTTGGCATGTATACTGGGAAAGAAATTTTAGGAAAAAATGACAGCCAACACTGATTTTCTTACAATGGATGTTTCATTCAGGTACTGGCAGAAAACTTAGTTTGGAAAGTTTTGCTTTATCTGGCCTTGAAATATTTCACAAAAAGATAAAGTACGTCAATGATGTTCCCCTTCAGGGACAACAAGACTAGACCACTGGAAAGGTTGGGTGATGCTGGTTTAAGGTTCAGTTGACAGAAATGGAAGTTTAATGCTTCAGGCTGAACAAGAGACAAGAGGCAGATCTAGCAGAAATGCTGATTTATTATTGGTTACTAATTTATCTGCAGAATAAGAACTTGAATAAAGCTATATTGAAATGATATAGGTTGTTGGAAATCCTATGTCCACTTTGGCTGCTGAAACAATCTTTTTAAGACTTTTATCATAGAAAGTCAGTTTCCTGACTCTGTCAATAGCCCTGATATAAAAAATATCAGCACTGTAATTCTTTATAAACATTGCAAGGTTCTCAAATATGTTTTGTGATAGGGGCTTAACCACCCAAAAATTTTGAAAAGGGAGCTAATGATGTGTAATCCCCACTTCAAGGTGAGGCATGATTTATATTTGTGTATGAACAGCCTTGGCATACCTTGGCACTTTTTCCCATTTCTTTGTCCTGGTGGTTACCTCCCATTTGGGCGCAGAAGATTTAGCCAGGTCCCCTATAAATTCAGGGAGACATATCCTGTTGAGATGGACTCGTACACCTTTAACAATACCAAATTTCTTTCTTAGTTCATTGTCTTTTTCCCAATGTGCTTCTTTTCCATTTCTGTTTTGCAAGCCTTTTTTGGGTGGGAACGCAGACTTGCTGAGGAACTGCAAAAGGAAAGAGTAGAATGTGACTATGTGAAAGTGAGTGTTGGGTGGCCGCTTTCCTCCCATCCCAGTTTAACTTCACAGCTGGTTTCTACAGTCTCTCCTATTTTAGGGGTTGTGGCTTTGCAATTTAATTCTTGCAAGCCAGCCCTTCTCTCTTCTTTCACTGTTACTTTAAAATGTGATCATGATGGCAGTCATCACCTGTTTTCAGAACCGCCACCTTCTCCCTTGGGAAATATCTTGCCATTATACTAAATTCTTCCCTACTATTCTCTAAACAGCAACAGGTTGCTCCCATTAAGGGGAGTGCTTTTCTACCTGTTCAAATGCTAAAAAAAAATCTTTACTTACCTCAAGATGGAGGGTTGGAACTAGATGATCTTTAAGGTCCCTTCCAACCTAAACCATTCTGTGGTGATTTTTTCTGATCATAATTTAATTTAATTATTAATTAATTATTTTCTTTTCTTTTTCATTGATAAAATATTAACGACCTGGAAGCCTTATTTTCATTTTCTCTGCAGGGCTAGCATCCACTGGACTTGTGTTTGCCACTCATCTTGCACAGCATGTGTCCTGTTATAAATATGCTCAATAATGCACCTTGCATTCAGCCGTATCTAACAGCAAAGTAATTTACTCTCCATACACAGACATTCCTAGGTCTGTTGATCTAGGACTATACATAAATACATAAATCATCACCGATTACTACCTGTTGTTTTTTCCTAGTAGAATAGGACCGTTGCTTGGGCTGAGAGATGGTTGTCATCCCGTGTGAAGATAAACGTGTTGCATTTGAAGCTTTATCTTGGAGGGCAGGGGGAGCAAGGCTTGTAAGAGGGTTTATGTTCTGGTTTACAACATATTCTCGAGACTGCGCTGGATGTGGAGCTTTGATCATTATATCATGGATAGCACTACATGCAATGAGCCAAACTATGGTCTGCCTAAGCAACACAACACAGCCATGTATTTCCATTTCTGGTGGCAGATCTTCATATGTCATTACATACAGAACGTAGACTTGCCCATTATATATCACTACAGCATTTCCCTTAAAGAGGGGAATTTCCAGTTGCTTTCCAATAGGACTGGGAGATGAAAGTGGTAACATATTCTTATAATCCTTATTGTTGAAATTGGCCAGTGATTTTAAAATTCCCGAAACAACACTGTTAGATGACTTTAAAATAAGAGGGTATGATCTTGCTGTCTTTCTGTCTGGCTCTTCTTGTCCAAGCTCTTTCACTGGTGTTAACTGGGAACATTTCTCATCTTCAACTACACCAGCAGGACTAGAACTTGTTAAGTTTGGGTTGTCTGGTATTGAAGACTTTCGAAAATTGTCCCAAAAGAGGCTGGAAGCCTCTTCTACCTTTATTACTGGCCATACATAAGTTACAGTTGGTGTTTCTGTCGCTTTCCTTATTTCAGAGACATTTTTAGCTCTGGCTGACATTACTTGCTGCATTTTATGTGGGAAAGATGAAAGTGGTATGGATATAATTTTGGCTTGAGGTGGTATCTCTAGATCATGTTTTAAAATTTGTGCTTGAGGTTCTTCAGTAACCTTAAGAAGTTCAGAGATTCTTGAAACTGATGTTGTGTCTTCTTGGTCAGCATGAGTTAGTGAGAGGCGTCTTTGCAGAGAGTGCTTTTCAACTGAGATTTCAATACTCTGAGCATTGGAAACTGTTGAGAACTTTTCTGTCTCAGCAGAGGTCATGCCAACATTTCCTAGAATGTCAAAATCTCTAGTAGAAATATCTTCTTCAATTGCTGATACTGTAGCATCAGAGCAGATGTAGTACTGGCTTCTGTCTTCAGAAAAGCATTATGGTTTGAGGTAATCTATTCTGTTTAGACAGATGAGCTACTGAGATCACGCAGTTGTACACATTGGCAAGGCTTCCAGAAGAAAGAGAATGAAAAAGGAGTTTCAGTAGGTCTCATCTATCTCTTTTCCAAAGTGCTTCATTTATGCAGCCTGATACACTTCAAATAAAAATTGATATAAATTAAAATGTGATTATCTATTTGTAAATGCACAGAGTGGTATTTTTTCCTAGTTAACTCAAAATAAATAAATTTAAAAACAGAAATATATTTGTGATTTAAATATTAACTAAAGCCCCTCTAGCCAGCAGAATTTTTCTGCAATAATAATTTGTTCTGAGATTCTTCCAGTCTCAAATTAAATTGGCAGTGAGTGTGTGCTCACTTCAGCAGGCATTTGCTCAATTGTGCAAACTGCTGGTGGAGAGGATCTATTTTGTTTAGACATAGTATTCCCTCAAGTAAGAAGATGCGGTCTTAGATACAATGCGATTAAAATCAGTACGTGTTTCTAATAAAAATGGCCTTGATCAAAGACCTTTAGAATCAAGTGGTAGTATGCAGGTTAGCAGCCTCTAAAGGGACCATGTTCTGCTAATAGCAATCCCTCCTCCAGGAACTGAACATCAATGCTGTATCTAAATCATAATGGAAAACACCCTGGGAATCAAAGCCTGAGTTGGTCTTCTGTCCTACCTCCAAAGCCTGTGAGGACTCTCTTTCATAGTTTTTATATCTCCCACAACCCTGCTGCTCTCTTGTAGCTGAGGCTCCCCTTCCTAGCTCTTTAAGCAGGGCTATGACTCCAGCACAGAAATTTCTGTGTGGCGGAGCAGGGGGGAGCATCTAACATCATTTACTTACAGCTCAGTGGTCTTGCGAATGTTTACAAGAGCTGAATAGTCACCTCACGAAATGCACCATTATATTGCATGCAGTTCACTGCCCTGTACCGGTCATGCTGTAGAGGCCTAACTATGTACAACATGCGCTAAGGGTCCTTCTAGCCCAGTCCCTGTCTCTGACTGTGGCCAAAAGTGGAGGCCTGGCAGCAACTCAAGAAGAGGGCATGCACATGGCGATACTTTCTTGAATATCCCCCAGACTCCAAACAGTCAGAGGTGCGAGGCCTTCCTAAGCCAGCAATGGCTTCTCGCTGAATTTTCTGCTAGCACCCCACCCTGCTGTGACACATCACCCACATCCATGGCAGCTTCTACCCCACATCACTGCCCGCCTGGATCACATACAGCTGCAAAAATTCCTCAGTCCCACAGTTTTGGGGACAAACTCTGACAACCCCAATAAGGCTGGCGTGTGCTGGGCCGGGCTGGCAACGGTAGAAGGGTGTGCAGTTTAGTTACCATTACAGTACAAGCGCAGGTGTCGTGCTAGAGCAGTAACTGTTGAGTGCTGTGACAACTGCCAACTGTGAACAACCTCAGAGACCCGGAGGGTCACCAGCACTGGTGCCGGACACCAACTGCTGCTGGGCAAGACGGTGTTTCAACGGCCACTCTGGCACCAGGTTCTCTTGGCCCCATCTGCCACTGCTGGTGCCTGCTGGTACTTGGACTGTGCCCTGCATGGCTGTACCTGCCCCACCAACCCAACCAGCTTTCCTTCTGTGCCTGCCATGTCTCCTTGCTGTGGGACAGGGCCTTTTGTGCCACCTGTACCATGGTGCAAACACCTGTGTCCCAGTACCGAGCTCCGTGTGGCATCTGCAGGGCTGCAGCAGAGGGGTCCCCACCGCCTCAGGCTGGCAGCTTCCCCTGACTCACCAGACTCACACTCTAGGTCCATACCCTGCCTGTGGGGGAGGGGGGACCCTCTGCCACCCCACCCTCAGGTCCAGAGCACCTCGCTGCACCCTTGGCAGGCCCTCGGCCTGCAGCCAGGCCCTCACCCGCTGTGGTGGGGAGACACTGCCCAGCCAATACCTCCTTCCTGACCTTTCCTCAGTATTGTTTTCCCCGCCACTGCCAGGCCGTGTTCAGGAAACAGAGGAAAAACAAACTTGCCCTGGTGTGTGCAGAGGCAAGCGCTGAGGCCTGCAGCCGGCCCACCCTCCATACCCATCATGTGAGGTGAACGCCTGCTGCCTCTGGCTGCCCATAGCTTCAAGGTTGTCAATGTTCAGTCTTCGCTCTTTCTTAGTGTCTAAGGATGCCTGAGAAATCAAAGCCACTTCCTTCTAGTCAGGTAAAAAGATAGTCCTTGCCACAGAGAACTTATGAAGCAGAAACTTCAGAGAGAGAATAAGGACTCTTTTCCCTGTTTCTGCTGGACTACAGTTTTGATAACCTGCTGTGATAAAGGCAGGAGCAAGGAACATAAAGCACGAATGTGCCTCTAGCACAGATAAATGCTTTATTGTGGGTAACCCCAGGAATGACCCTGATCATCTTCAGTACTCTCTCTGAGTGTGACAGGACATTCAACATTAGGCACTTAGGAGCCTATCAGCAGATGGGAATGAGAAACAGAAGACAGAAAGGAAGGCATGGGCTGAAGAACAAGGTGAATAACAAAGTGAATTGCTGACAATTTTGCTCTTCCTTCTCATCTCCTCTCGGCCACCAGCTTTTTTTGTGTGAGCTGAGAGATAGCAAAAGTAAAGGAGAAACACTGGCTGGCTGTGATGTGCCCACCTGCAGCTTTCAAAGGCAAAGAAGTATTTTAGGGAAGGTGGGAGCTGTGGTGCAGCCTGACAAAGGGTGGGGAGAAAAGGATGCATGGATGTTAACCCTAGCTAGTGACACCAAAGTGGGGACCAAAGGGCAGGTGGTATTCAGATTATGTATGTGTGTATAGGAGGGAGAGATGTAATGTGGGGCAAATTTATCTGTACAAAAGCCCTGCATTGTACTTCTGCTATCTCTCAGCAGGTGCTTATCTCTTTAGATTAAGTAGAAACCTCTGGCACTGCCTTTTCTTACATCCTGCAAAGCTGAATTTTGTCTTTTGGTGCTACTCAAAGCTCAGTCAGGTCAATCATAAATCAGAAAGAGAGACGTGGCAGTAGGTTGTCTGAAAACCATTTTGCTGTAACCCTTGGAAACCGCTACTTGGTGCAATCCCAGCTCATTGTTGTGGCTTGTCCCCAGCCAGCAACTAACAACCACACAGCTGCTTGCTGACTCCCTGCTGATGGGATGGACGAGAACAGGGAAGGTAAAACTGTGAAACTTTGTGGGCTGAGATAGACAGTTTAATAGGTAAAGCAAAAGCTGTGCACACAAGCAAAGCAAAACAATGAATTCACTCACTGCATCCCATGGGCAGGCAGGTGTTCAACCATCTCCAGGAAAGCAGGGGTCCATCAAACGTAATGGTTACTTGGGAAGACAAACACCATCATGCTGAACATCCTCCATTTCCTTCTTCTTCCCCCAGATTTAAATGCTGAGCATGATGTCATATGGTATGGAATATCCCTTTGGTCAGTTGGGGTCAGCTGTCCCAGCTGTGTCCCCTCCTAAACTCTTGTGCACCCCCAGCCTACTCACTGGCAGGGTGGTGTGAGAAGTAGAAAAGGCCTTTACTCTGTGTAAGCACTGCACAGCAATAACAAAAACATCCCTGTGTTATCAATACTGTTTTCAGCACAAATTGAAAACATAGCTCCATACTAGCTACTGTGAAGAAAATTAACTCTATCCCAGCCCAAACCATCACACTCATGGATCCTGTTTCCTCACTCACAGCACTTTGTACCTCTACCCTTGTAATCACTCATGACCTTATGTCTTTGGCAAAAAAATTACTTTAAGAAGAAAGAGGCAAAAAAATGTCAGCTTTCTCTGATAAGTTCTTATAACTCTATCCTTCTGGTAAGAATGCTGCAAACAAGAAGTCTGTGTTCCTTACTTGCTCACAGCTTGGAAAGAGGGGAGCAACATTGAGTTGGGAATTTCCTAATCCGTTAGGAATTAGTTCAGTGATAGAGCATGTCACAAACACTGGGCAGATGTTTGACTTAACCTTGATGATATTTTTTTTTCTGCAAAACTGTTTTCTTTAAATGCCTAAGGAAAAATTCCAGTTTCAGTGGGTTCTGGACCACGTCCTAGCATATCAAGCACTTGCTAATAATACACTCGGGTTTATTTATCCATTTCGGATGCTGATCTGTGACATATATATAAATATATATGATATATTGCACAGATTTTGAAAAGAGGTGGCCTTCTTCAGCTTGTGATAAATCCTGGCTGGGAGCGGTTCACAACCTCAAAGGGGAAACTTGAGAGATGGGAAAAGGTAAGCAGCCCTCCACAGCCGGTACAGCCCAACAGAGAAAGCCCTGAACCCCCTGCAGCATCAGAACAGAGAACACCACATGGAGATGATCCTGGGCCTGCATGGAATCAGCCAAAGTCTGGATAGGCCTCAGAAAAATTAAAAAAAATAAATAGTTTGTATTGTTTCATATGAGCAACGGAATGCTGCCAGCCTGCTGCAGGGCACAGTGTGACACCAGAGTGCATGAGCTCTGCTGGATGTGAGCTCTGCTGGATGGAAGCTGTCCCGCACGGCTCGGCGAGTCAGCACACCCTTCCCTGCCTCTCCTGCCGGGATTCTTTCATCACCCCGAACACCTGAGCTCTTTCCTTATTCTGTCCCTCTTCTTGGGAAGCTGTAATTTGCGGTGCTTGCCAGCAGGCGGCACAAGATACTTAGTGGTCTGCCCGTAGTGCCTTGCATAAAATGGACTTCTTTCTTAAAATGTCTGGCTAGCTTCTGCTTAGTCCGTGCTCCTCATATCGCTGTCGAGTGTAGACTCCATAATGAACGAAGGTTCTCCAGATTGCTTATGGCACAGTAGTAATGCTTCTTTACACGCACACAAAAATTATTAAATACTGATCAGATCGTGTCTGGGTAATAAAAGATGAAAAGGAAAAAAAAAAGTATTGAAATGCCAGCTCTTTTGAGAGCAATAGTGACAGAGGAACTCCTGTCCGTGTCAGAAAGAGTAATTATCAAAAGCCAGGCTCTCATGCACAGAAAAGGCACCGTTCCAGCACTTAAATAGAACTGTTAGTGACATATCGAATAAGGGCTCTTAAACATATAAATGCATTAATACAGCTGTGCATACAACCTAGCGAAGCAGAGACTGAAGAAGCTCTATCCAGTGAACCAGAATTAACTGTATCTCATTGCTCCTATACATCTTGCGCAGCTGAACTAACTGATTGCAGTCAAATATCTTCCTTTTTAAATGCTTCTGCTTATTCCATTTCTTTGCTGATGCCTGCTCCTCATCGATTTTACCTGGCTACAGTCACTGGGTAACTAGATACTTCACGGTCAGCAGCTCTGTAGTAAAGATGAGGGAATTACACCTCACACTGGCAGTCCCTTGGGTCTGCGTACGGCCCTGAACTACTGGGTCAGAGGAGTTATCACCAGCTTTTCATAGTCATAAATTCAGCTTCTTGTGCTTGGGCACAGCAGTAGAGCATGACTCAGTAGCACATCAGAGCATGGGCTGAGCTAAGGACCGCTGTTGTAATCTCCTCTGTAGCCTGGGACACAGCAGGGCTTTGCTCCATCTGTGTGGTACAGTTTCTAACCTCTGGAACAGAGCCAGCCATGCAGATGTCCTGAAGACAAAATGCTGGAACAGCAGGAAACTGGAAAAAGGGAGGGAAGGGCAGCTGAGGATGGACTACATACTAGTGCTAGCAGTTGTGACAGTTCTGTGGGGCTGATGTACCCTGCACCCCCAGCTCAGTTCTCACTATTCAACAGGTCTGGAAACTCCCAGGGTCTGGGTCTGCCATTCCGGATTATTTCTCACTGAGCTATAGACAACTGCATTGATATATCTATGCTTAAACCTTTTATGTCTCACTGGCATCTGAATTCAGAGGTATTTCAGCACTGAATTTACTCTTGCCTTAGTGTCTGGCTCCTAGGAAAGACCGACACAGCATACCAGGAGAGATAACAGTTATTATCAGCCTGTTGTATACAGTGCTGGTGTTGACATCAAGATTATTCTGGCCTCAGGGACCACAGGGCGGTAAGGAATTTTGAAACAGAGCTAAAAGAATGAAGATAAAAGTCACATAAAGCTTCATGCTCTCTTTCTGACTATGTTCCTCCAGACACCCACCTAGCTGAAGTGTAATTACTGTACGCTAGGCTTGGAAAAAAACACCGGAGCAAGAAGGTGGTAAGGTTATGCCAAAGCACAGAGAGGTTTGTGGCTCCCCTCTCAACTCGCAGAGCTGAAGGGAAGGCAACTGGCACCGGGGTCATGTTTCCTTGTAACGTAATGCCATCTGCTGGGACTTGCTATTAGCAGATGAGGAAGTTCAAATGAACTTGGGATAAATCAGTCCAAAACACATGCTGCCTTGCAGCCACCTTAGCACAGACTGAACGCAATCACACTCTCAACAACATTTGTATGGTTTAGTAGAGGGAGTTTTTTAGAAATTTTTCATTCCTTACTGCCAAATACATTGCCATGGAGCACGACATTGTGTATACATCCTACACTGTGTCCAGGCTGGCTATTACTGTTCTAAGTTTTTTTGTTTGGAGAGAAAAACTGAAGCTGTTTTGTCACGACAGGGCAAATGTAACTTGCATGGTGATGCTGCGTGAAGTACTACAGGTTGCCTAACAACATGCTTCCCCAAGGACTAGCAGAAGCAAAAATAGAGACCACAGCACTCGCACTCAAGATTGTTTCTTGAATGCAAAGGCTGCCTGTTGCATGAGGACACAAACAGCACATGGCTCTGTCGTTGCTGGTGCTGACCCAGCATGGGGGACACTGACACATCGCTTTGGTTCCTCCATAGCCCTACTGATGTGGGGAGAACAGCATAGGCTGCTCTTCAGAACTGGCCATCTACCTTGTCAGAGCACCCAAGATGCCCTAATGAATTTAGGCAGTATGAGAGAGAGCACCCACTACACCTGAGGTAGCTCAAGCCACCTTCAGGTTAGCTTGTATGTTGTGACAGTAGGGACCAGCGTAAGATTTTGACCTCATTGGGGAACCCCTACACTGTTTCATACAAATTAGCACACGTGGGAGAAAAGCGTAGCTCGGTTCTTGTCTCCTGGGTTAGAAGGGGCATTTGCCCAGTCATTTATTGTGCTGTCACTTCTCCTTGTATTTGGCACCTGACCAAATATAGTCAAAGTATTAAAGAAAAGGAATACGATGTATACTGTGAGTGTGGCTGCTTTACATTATGGAAACAGGGAAATGCAAGGCTTCAGAGACCTTAAGTATGAGTCAGATGCCGGCTTCCCTGCTGTGCCACTTGTAAGTCAAGGACACACTTAACAGTGTACTTGTCATTCCTGTGTCATCCCTGCAGCGGACAGAGAGTGGTGAGAATAGACTTGCCCATGGAACTGATGTTCTGACCACTAAGTAGGATTTCCTACTCACCATGATTCCCAAAGGGATGATCCTGGAGGAGTGTTTGTGATCTGGGTTTGCTGGTTGAGTTGAGATCACTAATGTGATTGGGAGTGTATGATGCCTGTGCCAGTCTTGTCAGGGTTCAAATCTTATCCTAACATGCAACTGCCATGTAGCATGAGAGCTGGGAATTTCCCTGAGCTGTTCCTGTGACGGGTTAGTTCCTATAAACTGTGTCTGACGACAACAAACTGGAAAGAAACCACCCTGAATGCAGGTGTTGTAGTCATCTTCTACTTTTAGTTCTTTTAGTTCCTGGGGAGGCATGGTTTTAGGAAATGTGGATGTTTGGGTTTGGGGGTGGGGTTTTTTTGGTGTCCAACTGCTTCAGGTTTATACCACTGTGTAGGTTGCTGCTGAGGCTTGATTTGTCCCCCATTCCTCATGTGCGGTACTTAGTGATGTATGGGCTGTTAGTCTCTCTGCAGTGGGCATATAGTGGTGGATCTTGATCATAGCTCTTCGGGAGGATAAGCCTTAACTGTCTTACCAGCCTCTTTCCTGGTTTTGAATGCATGTGTGTTGGCTGGAGACTTAAGTTCTGTTTCATGTATTGAGGTAGCAGGCACCTGTGCAAATACACATTTGAGCCCTACTTCACTTTTTCAGTACCTGCTGCAGAGAGGTATAAAAATCTGGCTTGAAACTGTAATGGATATGCTGAGATAAATGGGGGGTTTTGTGACAATGGTCTTTAGGGAAGGAACTGTTTTGCCCTAAATTCCTATGTGATATGTTCTGTTTCCTATTTTGGAATATAATTTCACATTGATGTGCCCCATGAGAATCTTATCAGTGTTGATCTGAGTGATGCTGAGTGCCTCAGAGGCATTACCTTGATTGCAAGAGGGTGACTGAGTAGTCTAATATGTTCTGTAAAGTTTTCAGTCTCTTTCAAAAATAGGTCTTTGAATCCTATTCCTGCCACCTGATGCCTATCACACCGGGATATACAATAACACCTACAGGTGGTATGTTCTAGGAAAAAAATTGCTTCAGTCCTGCAATGGATGTGTTAATTTTAATTGTGAAGATGACAATTATTTAAAAAGAAACTTGGGATGGCTGTGCATCTTTCTTGCTTTGAAGTACCTTTGTACCCTGCAGATCCCATGGGAAACATACGCTTTAGTGACTTGTCACGCTGAATGCTTCAGGTTGATTAGATTTGTTGTTTCAGGCTGGCTAAGAGGGTGCTTCATTGAAGCTGAAATCATCAAGAAAGAAAATAGGCCTATAGTATATATAGCATATATGACCATGGCCAACTCGCATTTAAGTACTGAGCATGATGTCTATGGTATGGAATATTCCATTGGCCATTCCAATGTTCTGTCTATGCTCCTTCTCAGCTTCTATGGGAAATTGAAAAAAGTCCTTGAATAGCACAAACCCCACCTAACAACAAAATCAATGTGCATTGTTCACATTCCTTTCATACTAAATTCAGTGCAGGAATCTTACTGGAGGCATGACTACATCCGGCTCGTAAGTGACAACAATGCACTTTAGTGAATTAAAATGAGATTTTTGTTCTGGAGCATTTATTCCCCACGAATGCTGATATCTACTATACCCCTTGCTCCTGCCTAGACAAATATGACAAATAAGACCGAGAGAGAGCAGTTTAGTTTTTTGGAATACTCCTCATTTTTGGTCAAGGTGCACAGTGCTCACTTTTGTTTTGTGGTCATGCAGGTAAAAAGTGATTAATAAATGACATTTACTTGTCCTAACAGCTAATAGTCAATGCTAACGCATGGCAGTGTGTGAGACTGCATTCATTAGAGTGCCAATTTGCCAATTTTCCAAGCTCTAGGTAAGGTTTCTGAGTCATAGCAAAAATTCTCAGATTTTTCTTTAAACAATACTGTTTTAATGCTACTGTCAAGTACGATGGGTAGCAGCAAAGAGGAAGGCCTGATATACAGGTGGTTCCCTCCAAACTAACAAATACATTTCTCTGGTATTTGGGATCATTGCTATTTTCCTTAGGTCCTTATGAAAGGCACCTCTTCCCCACTCCATTTTGGCAGTACTAGGAAGCAGTGAGAGAATAGAATTGTTCCAAGAATATGACCCCCAGAATGGATGATCTGGATGATCTCCAGAGGTCCCTTCAAAAAATGGCACAATCTCTGGCATGCCCACTCAGAAAATACCTATGAAGTTTTCTTGGATTATAACTTCATGCTTTTTATTGCCTCAAGATGCCTGAGTTTTGTTAGAAAGGAGTAGTTTAGTCCTTACTGCACACCTGCAAACATCCCAGGCTGGGTACTCTCCCTCTTCAAAGGTCTGACCTGGAAAAGATGCTCAGACTGAAGCAAGCACACGTGGCTTTATGCAGAACACAGCTCCTGGTACTTCTTTGAACAACTGCTGGAAGGGTGATTCTGCCATCCTCCTCAGTGGCCTGTCATCCAGAACACTAGCAGAGGAGATCTGGCTACAGTTCTCACCTTTCCTTGCAAGGATTCAAATCACAGCTCCTGCCTTCCATCTGTAGCTGCACTTCCAAGCATTAGGAAGATAAATCAGCTTTGTGTTCACTCTTCACCAAGAAGGGGAAGGAGGCAACCCCCAGCAGCCCACAGGCTTGACTCGCTACAAAAGCAAGAAGGCTCAACATTTGCCCACTCCCAGCAGAAGCTCTCTGTGGCCGTGGGCAATGCAGGAAGGGGTTATGGCCAGCGTGCTGCACGTAGTTTAGGGACTGTTGCTCTAGAGGTTCCAGCCATGGTGACTACATCGGGTCTGGAATGGCACATGGTACACCACCTTAGTTGTACTGGACCTGCCTGTGATGGAAATTCTCCCTAAGATCCTTCGGGGTTCTTACTGTGATGCATTTGCTGCCTTCTTAGCAATAGCCATACCTGTCATTAGGAGACAGTTTTCAAGCAATACCAACCTTTGATTGTGTGATACTTTAGGTGTGATGTGCAAGTTGATCAGAAAAAGGACAGGTAGTCAGCCTTACTTAATTGCAGTATCGGTTACTCTTGACATTTATTTCCTGCAGTTAACTGTTAAACAACAGCTGTCCCACTTTAATGAGCTTTAAAAAAAAAAAGAAAAAAAAGCACAACAGCTCATTAGTTCTGTCTTCCCTAACAGTCCCATTTTAGAGGCCTTCACTTGTGATTCATGCCAAATGGAACTCATTTCCATGACTATTAGGATAATTTGCAGAGTGTTACACATAATACAGCACAGGTTTACAGTGAACTCTCTCTGAAAGCTCATTTTTCTGCTGGGGATAGTCTGTGTCACAGCAGCACCATGACCATCTGTGGATCTCTCTGCATCTGTGTGAACAGAAGCACTGCATAAACCCAAAAAGGTTAAATGAAAAGATCTACTGCCAAAAGAAACCCCTTATTTCTTGTGAGTAGCTTTCTTCTTTTTAATGTGGTAACTCCAACTCAAAATTGGATAATGGTAGGAGCCTTTATTTTGCCTCTTATAGGATATGTATACATACATCCCAAAAAGAAAGTCCACTTCTGATGCTTGAGGAGAATGAGTCTGTTGGGTGAGTCAGAGAGAATTTTGCTCTGAATTTTAAAAATGGCACAATCTCAAGTTTAATCCTCCAAATACCCTAACACATAGCTATTTCCAATGCAGGACAGGGCATGCACACAAAAGGAGAAACATTCCGGGCTTCTGGGATTCTCTCTTTGGAGAGCAAAGAGGGAATTCAGCTCAGTGTAGACTCTTGCATGGGGCAGAGCTGCCGTGAAGACTCTTACTCTGTAACTATCCCCAGATGGCTGGGGTGAATGTGACGGAAAGGTCGTACCTAGTCAGTACTGATGGGTGAGGGTTCATCATGCTTGCAGCCCTCATTCTTTGCTTTGAGACATGCACTGTGCAGACTTCAACTTCACCTAGAGGCAAGGCACTCTGTGCATTTAAATGACAAGCAAAGGCAGGATTACAAGTCAGCACAGCAATAAGGAGGTGATTAGCATCATTAAAGGGGTTTACAAACTCAGACTCAACTTTTCAGTTATTTAATGAAAAAAATTCTTGAATTTCCCAATTCAAGAAAGACAGGGAACTGCTGGAGAAGGTACAGCAGAGGACTATAGCGATGAGGGGCCTGGAGCATCTTGCAGATGAGGAAAGGCTGAGGGACTTGGGTCTTTTTAGTCTTCTGCAGAAGAGAAGACTGGAGGGGGGGAGGGAGCAGAATCTGATCAACACCTATAAATACTTAAAAGGGTGGGTGCCAAGAGGACAGGGCCAGTCAGTGACAGGACAAGAGGAGATGGGCACAAGCTCAATCACAGGAAGTTCCACCTAAACATGAGGAGGAACCTCTTTACTTTGAGAGCACCAGAGCACTGGAACAGGCTGCCCAGAGTGGTGGTGGAGTCTCTGGAGATGTTAAAAACCTGGACAAGTTCCTGTGCAGCCTGCTCTAGGTGGACCTGCTTTGACAGGGGGGTTGAACTAGATGATCTCCAGAGGTCCCTTCCAACCGCATATCATTCTGTGATTCAGTTTCTATTAAATCTTTCAGATTGCTTACCTCAAGATACTGAGGGGTGTGAATAAACGGGGATTTGCTTGGTCACTGTTGTGATAAAAGAGGGGGTAGCTCTGACCCTGCACGTGTGAGTTACAGGGATTTACTTTTAACTTGGCGAAGGAGAATGAGGCCCAAGATAACCTGTTGAGTTCCCGTCCAGACTTACTCTGACGTTTTGGATGGTTTCCCCTGTCGCGTCAGGACTGAATATGTCCTATAGATTTATAGGTGCAAAATACACATGGTGTTATCTTGGCCAACAAAGGATTTCCACCCCCCCCTCAGTTTTTCTTGTGCTTTCTTTGCCTTTCATTTGTGTTCCTCCAGAGCCTCCTGCTTCTTGTAGCAGCCCTCACCAACACCAGCTTTTCATTATACTCTTTCCTACAGACTAATCTGTTGCCCAGAGCAGTAACCTGAGCAAGTCTGAGAACCGAAAAGGGATCCAGAATTAAAACTGCCTTTGTTCTTTCCCAAAGAAATGAAATGAGTGTATCCTTGCCAGAAATGAAGGAATCCATCCCACTGAGAAACAGCATTGCTGCTGTCCCTCACCAAGGAGGCGCAAAGGGACCGAGTGGTGCTACAGGCTGTGTGGGACCCTGGTATGAAAAGCAAAGCCACTGTGCCTTGGTCCCTGCTTCCTCGCTAGGCTCTTAAGGGAGTACGAGAGCTCAGGACATCAAGCGGAAAGCACTCCTGTCATTTTGAAGCTCAGGTTTATTTAGGCTTCTCCTTTCATTTCTAATTCAGATCCTAAGCTTTCCCACGGTACATAATATGGATTTCTTTGACAGCAATGCATATACCCAGGCCAGTCTGCTGCACATGCCACTCTCCTGCATGGTAAATTATCATGCTGAGAGAAGAGCATGTTTCTGCTAGGAAGGCCATTTTTCAGCAGCTTGCCAGGGGAAGGAAAGGACCAGCCCATTTTTTTCCTCTGGCTCAAGAGCTACTTCTTCAGAAGACCTGCATTTTTGGACAGGAAATAACTAATAAGGCAAACGAACCATTCCCCTCTCTCCCTCCCGGAGCTCTGTAACCGTGACTGAAAATTCACCAGCGCCAAGTCAAGGACACGGGCACTACAGGCCCCTTCCCCGCCGCCATTTCGCTACTCGCGCGCGGGGCAACACCAGGGCGCGCTTCACAACATGGCTGCAGCCGCGCGCCCAGCCGCACGTGCCTGCCGTGCTGGGGGGGCGGAGCTTTCCTCTGCCGCCGGCCCCGCCTCAGCCGACGGGGCTACGGAACTTTCCAGAGCCGCTTGTGGGGCGGTACGGTACGGTGGGAGGTGAACTGTGGTGAAGCGGTTTCCTCCGTGCGCTGGTAATGTGGAAAGTGAGCCGGGAAAGGCCTGGCTTCTGTTGGGGGTTTTTGTCCGGACGGTGCGGTCGGGGAGTGGGGCAGGCGCCTCGGGAGGGCTCCTGGCTGTCCCCTGTGGTGCCGCGAAGTGAGGGGGTGTTGGAGGCTCGGGGCTTTTGTTGGCTGGCTCTAGGGAGTGGGGATTTGTCCTTAGTTTGTACAGCTGTTGACCGTCAGGCAATACCCCTGGGAGAGAGGTGCTTGTCTCCTGAATCCGTGGGTGCCGTGTTCTGAGTGTGTTTGGTGTAGCAGAGCCGGTGGTGCGCTGGAAGGTATGAAGCGTTTGAAGATACTTTCAGGGGCATTGCAGGCTTTTATAGGTCTGATTTGCGCAAAAAAAAAATGAAGCGTTTAATTAAAAATACTGAACCCCTTGGATTGGATCATAGTAACAATGTCCTGTGGCTAAGTTGACCTCTGATGTCACTGACTTTTGATTCCTTCATTTTGCCAATGCAGTGGCTTACGGCAGGGTACAACCAACTTAGCACTTCCATTTTAGAGGTAAGAAACCAGATCGGTCTTCGCATCTGAACCAGTAAGAGACCTCTGCACAGGAATAAGTGTGGGGCTATGTTGCTGAGCTTATGGTCGCTGCTTGTGCTTAATTTCTCTGTTCATGATGTGTGGACTGAGTGGAGCAGCAGTGGGCAAATCTGCTGAAAAATGGGAAAATCTGTGAGGCATCTCCAGGTAAAAACTCCTGTGGGTCCCTGCAGAGGCAGAACTGAGACGCAGTGGTACCGATCTTGTCAGTGCCTAAATGTGCAGCTTTGAAGGTGATTGGGTATTCCTTTGTCATTGCCCGGAGGGAACATCATCTGGCCTTTTCCCCTTCTGCTTATTTCAGAAGAGCTAGGGATGTATTGCTGATGTGCAGGAAGAAATGCATTTATGTTTCAAATGAAAACAAAATGTAGTTGTATCCCCCTCCAGTTTCCCCCGCCACCCCCAAGTTGCTACATAATATTTGACAAATCATGTAGGAGAGCCAGGTTTCTCTGAGAATCTAAAGTGAGTAAATAGCTGTGAATATTGAGTATGTTTCCTGCAAAGTTACCGATGTGGTTGCTTTCTTCATAGCATAGATTACCTTCTTGGAAGCTCACCTTGTGATAGGAGTGTGGCTGCCGTGCAGTGGAGGTGCTGTCAGGCAGTAGGAAATCAAAAAAATCTCTTTTTTTTTTTTTCCTCATTTGGCTTTACCACTTTACTTCTGGAGTCTTGTGCTAGCTCTGATTCCAGGTTATTTCCCTGCTGCTCTATTGGTTGTTACACATTATAAAATGAGAGAGAACCATAATTAATCTGTTTAAGGACAGGCTGCAGTGCAAATTAAAAGCTGCCACATTTTGCAGAATGTTTACAGAGCTTGTTGAGGAACTGAGAGACCTGGATGTCAGCCTTTGTGCCTTTGTTTGTAACAGGGTCATAATTTCATTATTTTAGGCTATTACTTTGTAACACTGACTCCTAGAGATTTTTTTTAAATGGTTTTGAAATCAAATGAAACAATAAAGCTCTTTCATGGAGACAGGCAAAAGCCCAGAGGCTGATGCCACATGGACTCCCATCCAGCCTTTTTTCTTCTGTAGGCACATTCAGCCTGGTAGCCTTCTGCAATTAGTTGGACCATCAGAAAACGTCTTGAGTCTGAGCAAGTCTGTGTTGCCTTATTGCTACCTCCCCTTACCCTGGGAGCTAATAGGTGTAAAGCTTTGAGGGAGTGCACTTACGAAGACTGATGTTTGCAGGCCTGTGGGTGTGTGCTGACAGGTGAGCGGCTGAGTGTAGCAACTGAACAGTACTGTACAATGCTGATGAGTAGAACCTTTTCCTTTATTTGAGCTTGGGTGTTACATAGGATGAAGCAATATAAAAATACACAGTGCCAGGCTTGGTTGTGATGTCATTCTTCTCAAATTGGCAGGTTTCTTTAAATCAAATTCCCTATAATTTCCCACTGTTATTCCAGGAAGGGGAAGCTTGTTGGAACAGGACAATCAAAAAAATGTGTTTGGGAGCTAAAAGTGTCTTAGTAGATCTTGTAGGATTTGAATTGGACTTTTTTGATGATGAGGGAAGTAGTCAGTCTCTCTCACTGAGCAATGCGAAAGACCTGTTAAAAGCTACATGACACAAGGTGATGGATTTAGTGGCTTTGTAACTTCTTTGCTCATTGCCCACGATGCTGCTTGTACAGAGTAATACTGGTTAGCTGTAGGTTTGCTGCTGCTGGAAACATCAGCAAATTCGGGGAAGAGAGCTTTACTAGCAATATGTAAGTCTAGGAGAACAGCTGGCAGCAAATTGGTACCTCTTGCTGTAGAAAGATGCTGTAGAAGGAGATGTAGTTCTAGGGTAAAGCAAAACATGTAAGAATACCTTTGTGCCACCTGGCTAATTCCTAAATACTTTAGCATGCTAGACTGCTCTGTTTGTACTGGACATGACACTATGGTAATTCCTATACACACTGCTTCAGTTTCTTTCTCTAATGGTACTATTTTATGATTCCTTTTCTACAGTGTACAAAATTTTTTTATTATTTGTACGAGGTGACTTCTTCAAGTATTCTTGAGAGCGCCAAAACGAGCAGTGAAAGCTTGCTCTCTGCCTAAATTACAGTCAAATCTCTAATGACTGGTACCATGAAATGTAGTCATTTTTGTTTGGGTTCTGAGCTCATGTTTTTTATGACCTGCTGTAACCCAGAGCTGGCACAGGTAGTTAATCAAAGGATGTGCGGTGAATTCACTCAGACTTTTGTCATTGAGTACTTGTGTGGTGACAACCCAACCTACAAATTCCTGATGTGAGCTGTTGCTCCGTTGAGCTATGGCGACCTCTCAAGTGTTAATCTTCAGAGCAAACAACTTCTAATTGAGCAGTATGATGTATGGTGTCACTGGGGCTTGGAGTTCCTGTGCACTTTGTCAAGGTCATTGGGGCAACTGGGACTTATTTTTGATTGACTGATGCTTCCAGGTTCTTTGGCTTGACCTCAGAGTTGAGCTAAAATGTGAAAATGATTATTTTTGCTAATAAATGACTAGTCACTCTGACAAGTGAAACCTTTCTGGTCCTTGCAGAGAATACCTGTTGTTGGTTGTAGATATTTATGGGTTCTATTGAAACAGTAATTGGTGTCAGGCCCAATCTGAGGGCTTTCTTCCTCAGGTCTTGGCTGTGTTAGAGAATCTGCTTTATTCTGTTATTGTACAACAGGTGCACAATGTCAAGTGGGGAGAAGATCAAGCAGGATCATTTCAGCAGTGTCTTTATATTAATGCTTCCCGCTTCCAGATGGGAGCTCCTGATTCTCTCAATGATTTCTTTGCTATTATTATCATTCCTGTCCAATTCCTGTACACATCCCAGAATCCATAATGATAGTAAACCCCACTTCCATGTTACTCACCTTGGTGGAATTACAAATAAGCACTACTACAGGGTGTATAAAGAAAACTTGTGGGAACTGATTTTTCTGTTTCTTCCTTCTAAAAATGGCAGTGGCACAAGTTCCATCTTGTTTGACCTTCTAGTCCTGGCATTTATTGTTAATGTGTTTGGCCAGAGTGTGCCAAAGGCAGCAGTGTGCATTCCTGACAAAATGGACTTCAATAAAGAACATAATTTTACTTTTTTGTTCATTGCTATGTTTTATTTTTATATTATTTTAATATATATATTTTTACTTTATATTTACAGGAAAACCAGGCTATTTAAAAACATTTTCCTCTAAGCAAACTTTTTAGTGGCTGTTCTGATCCTTTCATTTGACTCTTTAAAGGTAAAAAAGCCAGTGTCTTCAAGGTGTTTCATCCTTATTAAAATTTTAAGTCTCTACTTAATCTATTGTTGTATTGCAGATATGGCTGTAGTCAAAATAGAACAGTAATTGGCTTTTGTAGCCTCTTTTTTAACTTGGCTTTACCCTGTCGAGTGTTTTAGTTAAAGAGCTTTCAGGAGGGAGGGCTTGGGACTCGTGGCGTGTTTGGGCTTAGTAGGTTGCTCCGCCATGAGATCTAGAAGTGTTCGCTGAAGTCTGCCAAAGCAGCTTTACCAGGGCTGGAGTTGCTGCTGTCGGTTCATCAAGCAGGATGTTAACTGCTTCTGTTCTGGGGCTGTGGGGCCTCATCTCGCAGGGTTTAGTCTCTCAATGTTGTTTCTGCTACCAGCTCCCAGTATGGGAATTCACCAAGAAGAGGGTTTGAAGAAAACTGTCCTAAAAATGCCAGGAGATCAGACAGACTGGGACTAGGAATCTTACTGATTCAACTTTTTTCCTCTGAGTTCATGATTTTTTCCACTTCCCCTGTTATGCCAGTCTGCCCTGCCTTTTGTTCCTACGGATTCCTCCTTCGGATTCAACTTTTTTTTCTTGGGTTGCTCTCTCACTAAAGTTTAATGCGTTTGTTGCCCTCTAACATAGAGGTTTTTCACTTCTGAGTGACTTCCATCAAGTCACCCCAAAGAGGAATGCCTCTCAAACAGCTTCCCTCTATGACACATACGGAAAACAGTGTGGAGGCATTAATACTGACAAGGTGGTGTAACAGCAAAAAATGTGAGACGTGGAGATAAATTTCACCCTTTAGTGTGAAAACTGACTTCTGCTGTATAGACTTAGGTCAGATTATGGATCAGCAATGGAGTAGAGGTCTTTGTTCCCTTGCACCATTTCCTTTCGAGCACTGAGATAGGGATCTGAAGACGTCAGGTTGCAGCATCCAGCTGTTCTGGGAGTGCTGTGACGTGGCTGAACACTTTATATTGATTTAGCACAACTTTTTTCTCCAAGTCAGGTGATCAAAAAATGGTTTTAAAAGATGATTCTGTGTCAGTTTGATATTTAAAAGCAAAGTTGGGGAATAGATCTTACAGGGTATTGTGGTAGCTACAGCTTGGAATGCTGTTTTGATTGCATATATTATTGTTAGGCTAGCGCCACAGGCTCACCCATCTCAGTTTTTTGTGCTTGTAGATCAAAAGAGGTTTTGGTAAAACCAAAAGGGTTCAGGAGTGTATTCTTGGGCTGAAAATCACTAGGTGTAGGCTTTGCTGCTCTTTTTCTCCATAAAGTACTTACTGTGCTGCTAGTATAACCACTGTCCACGTTGGAGGGGCCATCCCTGCAAGTTTTGAGTGTTTTCAACCCTGAATGCTCTATCAATATTAGCAGAAACGAGTGTACTGATCCTTTGGTGCTCCCTCGAGTTACCCCATGGATTTAAATGGCAGTTTTGTTTAGAAATGAGCTTGTATGGCCAGGTCTGTAATTTAAGCATGGCCCTGCAGATGTTCTTGGACTGTACTGTTATGACAGTTCCATGGGAGCTGAGATGCTTTCAGCATTTAAAAGCCCTTAAAAAGAGCTCGTTAAGCTGGTTCTGCTACAGAAGACATGACCTTTCTACCAGAAAGTCATAAACTCTTTGGAGATGTGTGAGCATTCTGTTAGCGGGCTGAACGTAGTCTTTGGGAGTAATATATTACACTCTCAGTAAAATCCATGTAAGAAGTTACTGCCATACTGGTTTGCTGGTGGCATAAAAAGGTTAGAGTAGTGACTGGAACATGAATGTGACCTTTTGGTACTGAACTCTTATTTGTGATTTCAATTCCATTATCTGGTTTATGTATCATTAAAACATTTTAAACTTTGGGCTGCAGAAGGCTCTCCCTTCTCTGTCTTCAAATAGCGCTTTATTCAGAGGAGAATGTTGAGACACCGGAGCACTGAACTTCTTTCAGAGTTCCTGTGCATCATATTAGGGACACTGTTTTACCATGGGTTGTGAGGCTCTAGGAATGAAGTGATTTGGAGGACCAATTCAATAAAGTAAGCGATAATTCTAGGTCACTGTAGATCACTGTAATGAGCCAAACACCTGTTCCGAGCATTTTTCTGGCTGGCCCATTGAATTCTATAATCCAGTTCCATTCACCTGGATTACTTCAGCCTGATGCTTAAAACCTGGACGATGTTTAGCGGAGTTCTCTAAATGGACCAAAATTTCGTGTTGGGGCATCAGATGTATGCAGTTCAGGAGTCAGTTAACCAGGAGAGACTGCTCCTTTAAAGAGTGTAGTACTAAGAAGCCAGGGTGTGAAAGAAAATGGCCCTTGTTTGTCAAGTTGCTTAATGCCAAAGGTGTTAGCAAAGTCCCAGAGCATACAATAGCAAACTGGCTGTTGCTCTTCAGTTGCATGTGCCATCACTTGCTGGGTTCTTTCAGTGCAGTGTCTTGCTTGCATACGTGTGGCACTTGGTGAGAAATGTCTAAAAAGGTGGTATCCTTCTAGTATTAGAACGGGCTTCTAACACAGAGAAGCTCACGCTTCAGAGACTTAGCTGGAGGTGGTCTGTTGGTGTTGCCAGGTCTGTCTTTGGTACGTGTATGGTCAGAAGACTGGGAGCTGGGGTTTAGTATCTATGTCAGTGCTGATAGAAACAGACACTGATGGAGACCAGACAAGAAAGAATGAGAAAACCATTATATATTGAAACAAGATTCTTTTATTTCAGTGCAGTACAAAGAAATAGGAGTTACTTTGCTTTGAATGAAAGTACCAAAACTGAAAAACGTAGCAGATGAAATACATTCTTGTAGTACTAGGAATCTTGGATATCAAAGCAGTGAAAAGTGATAGCTGCGATGTTGCAGCATTAAATAAATATTTACATGTCTTTAAACTAATGCATGACTTCCTTGATTTAGTGTTATATCATTGGTAACTTAGTTCCCGGCAGTATAATAGATTCCCACTGACAATGCTGCCTTAGCCATCAGTCTTTTAGCCAGTGATTTCCTTACGTTTAAAATGTGCTGGTACAGCAGCAGCACTCTGTACCAAGCCACCTCTCTGAAACCTCTTTTGTTTTTTCTTTTCCCTAAGAGACAATTCTGTTAAATACATTGAACTTTGGTAACTTACGGTAACACTGTAAACAGTGGGCCCAGTTCACAATAAAATCACATGAACTCATTGTATTAAGCGTGAGAAATTACTGTTAAAAAAAGCAAACACAAGACTGCTACATTGTCATCCTGCAGCACCAAGCACAACAGCTGCTCAGTTTTGAACTCTTCCAATTAGAGCACTGTTTTTCAACTTGAACCAGGAAAGTTCAACTGTTTTCCTAGTAAGTGTAGATGAATTACATTTTCAGGGGTATCAAAACCTACTGACATAGGGGTTTGCAGCAGAGTCAATAGCCCCATTTATAGACTCGGTGATTTTTTTTAATTTTTTTTTTTATTAATGAGTAACAGTTAATAACACAGATACTGCTGTGAACCAAGCCCATTGTCTAAAGGAAGTGCATTTCTTGCCAAATTAAAAGTCTTTCCGTAAGAATATGGTTTTATAATGATTTATAAGGGTTCGAATAGCTGTGTAAGTTATTAAAATCCTGTGTCTGCCTGCTTGCACTTGGTACCAACACAAAGAATGGATAAACATGCAGTAAAATGAAGCATCATTTAGAAAATAATGTGTAAAAAAACCATTCGGTATCATATATTAAAGCATTTACACTGCATAGTCATTCATATAAGGTTATAGTATAATAAAACTCATTAAATATACAAGCATGCAGCAGTTGCCTTATATTCATAGTTCTAGAAATGACCACACATTGATTTCCTCAAATATAAAGTGGATTATCCAAAATAGATTTTGCAGCCACTCTGCTTTGCAGTGGCAAACTATGTTCTCATGTGCATTGCAGATACTGACCTATATAACAGGCCTAAGCTATGCCACCGTATTGTACACATCTGTGATAAATACTGTGTTTTGAAATAGGAAGGATAGTGAGAAGTTACCCGTACTTCTCATAGGAGAACTTGGAGACGCAATGCTTGAATTGAACGAAATATCTAAGCATATTTATTGTATTCTCCTTAGAGAGTAACACTGCAGCCTTGCCACACATCTAGCTACTGCATAAGCTGGCCATGCAGTTTTCAAAATAAGTTTAGACGTATTTTTCTACTTAATATTCTATTCCATCAGAAGAGGTATAGTAGTAAACTTATATAGTACATACTGATTTTGCTCTGCAAACTTTGCAAAGGACTCCTACTTTTAGATTGTGTAGAGAAATACAATGCGGTGCCAAAGTCACAGTTTTACAAATGTGTTTGGAGAGAGGTTGTCTGTCTGTATTTACTCTTCTGAGGGTGGTGGTGTTATAAACGATGGTGAGCTTGGACCATCTTAATTGTCACAAGATGACAGTGCCCAGATGAGATTCCCCTCTGTGGCCGAATGCCGCAGAGCATAGAGTTGAGGTCATGTGGCTTGAAGTTGTCTGTGGTTTTGACTTGCTTGTAATTGCCCAGCTTGGCAGGTTAACGTGGTGTGTAACTCCAGGACAACAGTGAACACAAAATACCTGGAGGCAAGGCTTGTGTTAATTGCATGAGGTTTGCAAAATTGGGCTCTAGATCCTGATAGAGGTTTCAGTGTGCCGAGGCGAAATCAGATTGAGGAGTGTGACTTAAAACCCTTTCCCCGGCCAGATACTTTTCCAGTAGTGCCTGCATTCTGCCTTAGTCCCACACTCCCCTTGTGTGTCTTTAACCATGGGCATGTACATCCTTTACCCTAGCACTTCTGGTAGAGCTAGTGGAAGTAACCTTGTAGGATGTTACAGCACCAACGATGCGAGTTGCAGGGATTCGTCCCTGTGTACAAAGCAGCAAGGGTTTCAGAAACGACCCGTAGGAAATAGCTTGAAAAGGAAAAGAATCAGAGGCAGAGTGGGAGATAACGGAAACATTTGCCAATGGAAAAGGGGAGTGAGGAAAGGAAGGAGAATTGGGGCAGGCAGTTGCTGTTCTCTCTGTTTAAAAAAAAAAATAAAATAAAGTGTATTCCTCTCTGGAATGTTTACTTTAAAGAGAAATATTGCCCTTTGTTTTTTTTGTTTAAAAAGTGAGTTTTGGCACATGGGAATGAAAAGGCCAGTAGATGGCTTTGGTAAGTGTTATCAGAAACTGTTGTATTAATGTACTTCTGTGCTGTGGCCAGGAGTTTACTTGTGTAGTTCATTATTTGGAGCTTATGTGTGCATATTCCTGTTTTCTAGTAAAGGTCACGTAGTCCTTTCCAGAAGGAGGGTACTATTTCCTCTCAGTCTTACTTAAGAGTAGGACAGCAGTGGAACAAGTCATTGTACTAGAGCTACCCAAGCTCTTCTGACCCAGATACTCATTTTTCCTCTGAGGATGTGTCTCCGCATATGTATGTGCAGGGAGCCTCATCTCTGTATTTGGAATCTGATATAAGGACATTTGGAATATGACACAGGGGCACCTGAGTGCTTTTATTGTATCAGCTGGGTTTGCAGTTGGCTTGCATGCTGCCACAGATGTTGCTTTTCTGCCTTTCTCCGGATTTGTTCACCAAGATCTCTGTGTTGGCGTCTGAAGACACAAATGCTGTGAGAAGTGACTGGTTTCTAATGATAATTTGCCAGTAGGGTCTGTATAAATATACACAGAACCCCATTTATTTTGCCTACCTTGTAAGCTGTGCACAGCCATGGACGGACTTTGAATGCAGAAACCTTTGTACAACATATAAAAGCTAGTGGTTCATAGATTCTTCACTGCATATTAAGAGCAGCAGTTTAGGTGTAGGGGCTGTCCACAATAGGAACAGTGTTTTGGTTTATAAATTTCAGCTTCATTAATCTGAGCTACTGCACTAGCCTCTCATTGTTTTTCCAATTCTCATGTATTTCTTGAAACGTTTGCAAAAAATGAGAATGTGTTGCGGTTTTCATCCTGATTTCTTACGCACTTCAATATTTGTACTAGGTTCTTTGGGCTCCTCACTAAGTCTTCTGCTTGTTTTTATTTCCACAGGGAAAATTCTTACAGTCTAGTTTGGAAATTTCTTTGAAGAATCTGGAGATTGTTAAAAGCAGATGTCACAGCTGTCTTGAGCATAGTGAAAAGGAGGAAAAAGCTCTCCTGAGAAGCCTGACAGTTTGCCACAAAGTTTGCTACTGAGCTGTGAGCCCTAAGTTCCTGCAGGTACACACCACGTTTTGAGAACTAACAGAAGTTGGATGTGTAGGATCTTTGGGTTGTTTGTTTTGGGTTTGTGTGTTTGGTTGGTTTTATTTTTTGTCTAGAAACCTTACCAGCTCTATTTCTAGTAGCAACCTAGGCTATTCTTTGAAAAGAGGAGAGAGTGCGTTTTCCATTTTTACCCGTCTCTTCCACCCCTCTTTGAAAGTGACTACATTAATTCAATTCCTGAAGACAAGGGATGTTTGACTTCTCACCTTCTTATGCTAAAGTTGGTCACACACTTCAGTCATTATAAATCTGGTTGTACAGCGAAGAATGCTTTACACTTGACTAAAATGTAGCCACCAGAAGAGGTGTTTAATCACCAGAAGAATCTCTGCCTCATTTAAAGTTCGCCCAGTATTGTTCCTACCCCTACTCCCAATCTCTTTTTCTTCCAAATACTGCCTATGTGTCTCTCCAGGTGAAGAATTATGAGGTACCTGGAATGATGTGTTTGATCTCCTTTATTATGCTTTCTCTAGTGTCACATTGGATGAGGGAACTCTCAAAGGGGAAAAGCGTGTTGAGCAGCCAGCAGTTTTCATAAGAAGCAGGTAACTAAAAATTGCTTCTCAGGCAATGACAAGTGAAAACCTGGACTGGTTGCTGAAGAAGCAGGAGGCAGTGAGGGGACAAGTGAGAACAGGAGAGCAGCTCCCTGACCTTCAGGAATAAACAGCTGTCACTTCCAGAAGCCTCTTGCTTTTTCTGTCAAGTTCCAAGAAAAACATGAATGCAGGTACAGTGTCATTTGAGGAAATGCAAATAAGGAATAATGTGGAGTAATTGAAGACTGAGCAAACCTACTTGAAAGCATTTGTTAGCAAGTCAATCAGTAGAATGTTGTTCCACATTTTTATGTGTTGTATGCAGTCTTGCTTAGACCAACACTGCATATAATGGTGCATGACTTTAACATAAAGATTCCTTTCCCATTAAGATCCCCATTAAGTCCTTCAAAGTTACATTTGAAAAGAATTCCAGCTTCTAAGTAATTTATGACCTTTATGTAGTTTGCAGGGGTTTTTTTGTGCTTTTTCATTTGAGTGTAATTAAGTTGCCAAATTTGATTGCCTGCTACTTGTGTGTTTTCACCAGTTTATTAGGAGTTCAGAATGGTAGCTCTCTGACTTGACTATATTGGTATCTTGAGAGAACATATGCAAAATGCTGTATATCATGTGAAACTTGCAGGTGTGTGCTGTGTTGTAAATCCTTGCTTATGTAGCACTAGGAACTCCTAATATTCAACATTAACACCCTTCATCGCTCTGACGTGAGCGAGCCCCATTTCAGGTACTGCTTTACTTCTCATTACTGCTACACAGCAATGTATGGGCTTTTATTTATGCCAATTTCTTCCTGCGAAGCTTAAGTTTGTCATTTCTAAAGGTTCCCTTTTCATTCTGAACGTGATCATGGGACTTCACTCATATATAGTGGGGCAAGGTGGATGCATAAGAAATACAGGATTTTGCAGGGAAGGGAACAAAGTAAGAACGTAGCCCAGAGCTTTTAGGCCATACTCAGACGCTGAATGCTGCTGTTGGTTTGCCTCTGTAGCCATCTGTCCCCTGTCCTCTCTACCCTTACTACGTTTTATGCTGTTGCAGGAGGGACAGATGTTACTGTGTGAGATGAGTGCCCAGTTTGTGTTCATGCGGCGCTTTCGCGGTACATAAAATTTGTCTTTTTTTATGTTTGTGGCTGTGCAACATAGAAGAGCACAAAATAATCCTCTGGAATGCTATAGTTGTTGGCCATTTTATTATATTTTGTTCTATTCTGTAGCCTGAATCAGCCATAAGCTTATTTCCGTTCTTAAAGCAAAAATTACCCTGTAAGCATTAAAAAGATTCATTGAGCGTCCGTGTAAAATTGCAGTGTAGCATTTGTTGTGAACAAAATAGAGCCGTTACCTGTAGCAGAATAATTTGCAGCCAAAATTGAACCATGCTCTTAAAATTTAATTTTTACAAGGTTTTCAGAAATGGGCCACAGTAGTTTGATTTTTGCCCTGTATGTATTTTAAATTTTAGGGAAAACCTAACCCTAGTGTGTTAATGCAGTTGGGATATACGGGTATGGAATAGAAACGTGTTTTCACAAAAAAAACCCCATTTAAGTTACTGTTTTGAACCACCTGGTACAGCTGGATTCTTCATTCAGATTCTCTGTAAATTCCTGATCTGAAGAGAATTCAAACACACAATTCTCACAGCCTTTTTCTTTGAAGCCCCTGCAGGGCTAATCTAAACAGGAGGTGCAGTAGACAGCTCTGCTGTATTACAAGACTGGAGTTTTTCTACTGACTTCAGCATCCACACACTGTAAAGCACATGAGTCCTTCTTTTCTTGTCTAAACTATTTTGAACAAGGTCTCTTACATGCTAGTTTGGCAAGCTTCTAAGGCATTTGTGCAAAGTGATGATGCAAGAGCAACCTGATTCCACACTGAGAAATTAATAAGTAACATCCAGCAGTAATTAAAATGAAAAACTACAGCTAAGAAAGCAATCATTCTAAAGTAGCAGTTGAGCTACTATACTCTGCAGTGGTAAAAGTGGAATATGTTTACCGGTGCATTCAACTAGGAGGTATCGTCGTGAATTTTAAATATACCCAGGATTCATTCTCTGTTTTTTTACATAGATTGAATTGGATTAACAGTGATTAAAAAAAACATGAATATATACATATAGAAAGGATAGGAGTGGAAGAAAAATACAGTGCCAGAATTCTGGACCATTTGGAAACATACGATACTTGTGGTCAGTATTTTTGTATTAAAATGAAAGGTTAGTTTTGAAGTCCAAAATGGTTTTAACGTAATTTAGCACTCTCTATAAGGCCAGTCTCAGGCGTCAAGCACATGATATTCAGGATGGGGATGTTTATAAAGGACTTCAGTTTGAAGAACTGGAATAGCCTCTTAATGAGGAGCTCTGCGCTATTTTCATTAAGTACACACTAAAGTCACAAAAAAAAAAAAAATATTCCTATGAATCCTTTGTCTGGATTTCCCCATAGATTAGGGTTAAATGGCAGGTAACATTCACACAGAGCTTAGTTGCTCCCTTTTCATGTGTGCAGAACTTACCACAGTAGTAGAATTTAGGTAGCTAGTAGTGTAACAAATAGTGGGTGGATCTTAAAAGCTGCATTCTGAGACTTCTTAAATCTGTTTCTCAAGCTCTTCTCAGAACCACCTGCAGAGCCCAGATTTGCTGTACTGTGACAACTTTATACAGCACAGCCCCAAATTCAGTTCAAAGATGCATATTTTTTTTATTTTTTTTTTTTAGAAAAAAGCGAGGAGAAAAAAATTCGGACAAAACCTTGAATCTGTTCCTGTCGGGGTACAGCTGTGGCCATTGTGCTCTGTCACATAATCCATGCTTTTCTGGCCATCAGAGAGAGGGTGGGTACTAGTTCATGCTTCAGGAAGAAAAAAGTGGTAGCCAGCCCAAAGTGACTTGGGACTTGATTTGTAAAGTAGCCACCGTGTGATTTTTGGACTTCATCTGTGCTTAAAGGAGTTTCTTTAGTTATGCTCTTGAAACCAGCCAGGTGTTGGGAGAATTCAGACTTCATTTAGTTTTACACCTTGGCAGAACAGGTGTAAAATTGAGCTGCGTTTTGGATTAGTTGATAATGAAGACAGGAGCAATTTGTGAAATTTAGTTCTAGAACTGGGCTTGGATAAAAATGGTTTAGATGTGCTTGCAGTTTGGAACATCTCACCTTCAGTTCTTGTCTTTTTGTGACTCTAGTTTTAACCTGTAAACATCACAAGACATATTCTTACTTAGGAAGTTCGCTGTACTCCTCAGTACCAGATAAAAGATCTTTAGTAGGACTTCACATGAGGAACAGTTAAACAAAAACTTGTATGAATAAGGCACTAGTCAATGCTTGCAGCAAATAACATTTACAGTCGGTATTCTTTAAGGATAAAGCTGTTCTGTTCAGGAAATTGCCTTTAATGTGACAGAGTTACCAATGCCAGTTAGAAGCGGGTTAGAGAAAGTGCATCTTTTGGATTATGCTTGTGAGGTCTGTGAGAAACTGCTGAATGCACATCCCTGTTAAGTTTGGAAGCAGCCTGGGCAGCGGTGCTACTCGGAAAGCTGAAGCAAGAGGAAACTGATCTAGATTCTGATCCCTGCTAAACCAGCGTAAAATTCACTGTGATATGCTCCAGATTTATTTACGCTGGTAGAAGGGTCTGAAGGCAGCATTGGGACCGCTGTAGCAAATCTAGTGAAACACTAACAGTTAGCTTCAAATAAGAATTTGGTGTTTTTCATTTCCTGCTTGCTGAAGTCCAAGAATGCACTTGGTCTTTCGGCCAATGTAACAGACCAAAGCATTCTGTACCACTTTGGAGCTGTTGCCATTCTAACCAGTTATTAAAATATCAATCCGTACTTTATACCAAAGGAAACTTGAGTCTGCCAGTCTAGCTGTATCATGGCTGACTGTTTTTTTGCCTTACAAGTTGCTCAAAAAAACACCCGTACTCTTCCATTCATAAAAGCAGAATATACAGCCGCTTCTGATATGTACTTTGATGTATCGGCTCTTTTGGGGGGTTTATTGAAGCACCAGAATTTATTCCTTAAGCCAATAAGAATGCATTGGTAAACTAATGGACCTGGTTAATATTAATGACTCGATGTCCCTGGGATCTGTCCCGTAAAACTACTGGATCCAAGTCACTCATTTGGAATGCTCCCTGGAAGGTCAGTGGTAACTCCACAGTCTGATTTCATCACTAAATCCTGCATTGTAAACAGACAGCTTTGCTTTATCACCTGACAAATTTCTGTTCCACTCAGATCCTCTATTATTTCTACAAGATGTCATTTTAAAAACTTAACACATTTCTAGTATCCATAATGCAAGAGGGAAAAAATTACATTGATTCATTCCTGTATATTATTGCCATCGGATGCTACAATTTACAACTATGGAGACTGGGGTTTTTTTGTATCTTAATACTGAGTCCTTACATATCTCCAGCTTCAAGATCACCCGTGCATGGGGACCTCAGAACCTTTACAAATATCTCAACCACTTCCAAAAATGTGGTTGAGTTTTTTGTTTGTTGGTTTTGAGGGTTTTTTTTTGTTTGTTTGTTTTTTGGTTTGGTTTTTTTTTAGCTTTGACTCAAAATACTAAATTCATTGATGGTGTAAGTTGGCTGAAATTTTCACCAGAAATTAAATCTGGAGTAATATTTATTTAATAAACAAAACAAAAAAACCCCAGCAAGTAAATTAAGTGCTGGGGAACTCTAACCTGTACTTGCTATACATATTCTAATATTATATACATAAAGAAGAAAATACAGAAACTTTTCTTGACAAAGATTTTTCCTTCACAGCAACTCAGGAAACTTTTTTTTTTTTTTTTCTCTTTAGGTATTTGTTTCTTACATGACTCTCAGAAGACATGCTTTTCTCTGTGGGTGGGCGGAGGGTAATAAATGGCATGTATTTATCTGAATATTAGGAAGTGTTACTGAGTGTTAGAGCTGTGCAGAATCTTTTCTGTAAAAGATGACAACTTTCAGGAAGATGATATAAATCCTGGCAATTGCAAAAGAAACAAACATTCTTGGTCAAAAGCGTGCCTTTTGCAGCCATAACTAATTTTGCAGCGTGTCTCTGTCTCTGGCTGGCAATCTGAAGTTGTGCATATGTTACCTTACAAGAATGTCCTCAGCTGTGCTTACTTTAAAATAAATTTGATTTTTTTTTTTTTTTTTTAGCCTTGTAAATGAAACCTCTGTTTTGAAAGTCAAGATGGGATTTTAAATTGTTCTTAAGATTCAAGTGGTACATTGGGACATGGTTGGTTTCCTTTCTCCCTTTGCCCACTGCTTTCAAAGTGTGTCTTCAGTAACATACAGCCTGGTGAGAAAAGTCTGCATTTTGGAAAAAGTTCTGTGAATATTCAACAAAATACAGAATGCAGTTTTCTTTCGTGGCCGCATTTCTTCAACAGAAGCAGAAGGATGCTAGTTATTACAAAACAAAGCTATTACAGCTCTGACTAGAGAAAAAACTGTTATCAAATATATTTTTTTTTTCTTTTAAAGAGCAAATTCACGCTTATACGGAACACTTGCTTCTTGTTGCAACTGAGTTGTGTTTGTAGAGGCACACTATTAACACCAGCTGAAACTGTGGCCTAAATGAAGGCATCATGTTTCTGTTTGTGCTGATGTGCTCACCTATACAGATGGCATTTTAACAAAAGATGCCATTTCACAATTACTGTTTTTATAAGCAGAAGTTAGGAATGAAAAAGCTTAGAGGTATAAAATTAAACAAAATGACTAGATGATTGTTTAACAATAATTATTGCATGATTTTGCATAACCTTTGACCTCCCTAAAAAGCAGTATTTGATTTTTTTTTTTTGTTTTTTTTTGTTTTAATATGCATTGGTCTGATAGCCAGTCATCACACAACTGCTGACTCCACTTGATAAATATTTACCTTGGGGAAGAAATTTTCTTGAGATTATTAAAAAAAAAAAAAAATCAATGCGAGGTCTTAGCTATTAATATAGAAATTTCCATTGTTAGATGAAACATGGTGTAATTGGAAACAACATGTTGAAAGGAATCCACATTACTTTGGTTATAAATCCATTTATCTGGGAGGCTTTAGGAGTTACGGTGAATTTGATGAGGCCAACCCTAATCCCTCAAAACCTTCTCATACTTTGAGGAGATGAATGAATTACCAGTCATGTAACTCTTAAGAGTTGTATTTTAAGGCTAGTTAGACATGGAAGAATGATGATGCTCAAACTCAATGCTCAAGACTAGGAACTGGGTATGCTTGACTGGGTATTTACTTAAAGGGAATGATTTATATAGGTGAAAATTTGCTTACTCCTTTGTTTTCTAATACAGTAAACCTACCATCTACTTGTATGTCAATGATAACTGATCTTAGAATACCATTTCATGGCTTTGAATCATGGTTTTACCTCAAGGTTCATTCTAGCCAGGATGGCAATTAGGGAAAGTCGTAAAACTGAAACAGAACAATTGACACATGCTGATAAATTCAAATACGGAACATTCAAATTAACATGGAAGCAGAAATGACATTCAGTGTCAGAAGTAACAAATTTCAAAGTCTTAAATAGCTCAATATAGAGAATATAGTTCAGACAGTTTTTATATAAGTGTGCTTTTTCCTAAAAACACCCCCCCCCAACCGAACTTCTTTTTTTTTTTTGCTTTTTCTTTAAGTCTTTTGTCTGTAAATATGAAAGAGGGTTACACCCCAGTGTAATTCTTCATTGCCATACTAAACAGTAAAATAGTCTTTCTAATTCACATTGCTCATGGCAGTCTTATTTGATGTCGCTTTATTAAGTTTGTGATTAAAGCAGTTTGGGATTTTTGTTGGTTGTAAACTTTTGGCATAATGTGAATACCAGTCCCTTTCAAAAACAGCCTTGAGTTGCTTAATGATGCTTGTGTTGTTCCCCGTGTCTGCTTGGTTGATAACAAGGCCAGCTCCAGCATTCTGCGTAAATGCATTTCCTACCCAATCAAAATTACCTACAAGTAAAAGCAGGAATACACAATGAGTTTCTAACATTAAAAAAAAAAAGGAAAAAAGAAGTGATTTCTGTGAAGGCAATCCAAGATGACACAGTATCTCATTCCCCCAGCACCTACCTAAGCAGAGACAGAAATAAGCTTTCTATTACAGTGGGAAAGAAAAAACTCCATTACATACCAGTGTGTAGTGGAAATTACTTTTGGAAGTTTAACAGCTCGAATCCTTCCTAAGCAAAACCAGGTTCTTTTATTTATCCAGAGCTAAGTTGCACTTTCTTTTCTACATATTCTATTATTACTCCATTTACTTTCCTCACTGGCCTTTTCATCTCTTTGCTACTGGGATTCTCCCTTTGTGGGTGCATGGGCTGCTGCTGGGCTGCAGCCTTTGCCTTTCCTCCCTGCCTCTGCCATCACTGCCTTTAAGCTCTTTGCAGTACGCTGGGTGAGGAAGTGAGCAACTGAAGCATTGAGCTGCAGCACACTAGAATAGACCTTTTCTCTCTTGGCTTTATAAAATCTCATTAGTTACTTCTTAATTCAGCAGCAGTTTTCTGATCCTGCAGCTCACACACAGCTCAAGCAGTTGGCTTGTTTTTAAAAGGTGGGTTTTAGCCTACATTCAATGAGCATTTGACTGACAAGGAATTATTGCAGGGTGTCATACGGCAATATCACTTAATACACCTTTAACTCAGAATACCAATTAGCTGTGTACCTAATGTTAATAAAAAGAGCGTGTCTGAAATGTCATTACAGTAAACGGAGTAAGACTTCAGAAGAGGAGGTTGAAAGGCATTTGTGTAGTAGTTGCCAGGATTGAGCACAGCTTTAGTAATAACATGGGAAATGGAGAGCAGCTCATCTTCACCAGATTGGAGAAATCTAGAATATGTTAATAAATCAGTTTATTCCTACTTCGTAAATATGTTGAATGTGTGTTTTCAGTCTGTTTTTAAACGCTGAAACCAGAATGTTGCTTTTGAGGAACTGATTCATAGAGAGAAAAAAAGACTTTAAATTAGAAGAGGCTCAAAGCTCATCTTCATCCAGGTTCCCAAAGAAACGAGACTATTTTAAATTAACAAGCAATTCAGCTGCAGATTCATCACTTACATATGGGTGTTATTTCAGGCTTTTGGATACAAAATAGAATTTTTTGGGATGTGGTTACTTACCAATGTATGCAGCTCCATCAGTTACCATGTATTTGTTACGATTTAATTTGGGAAGGGAAGTGTTCTTCTGTTCTTTAAGAAAGCATGCACTCTCTTCCTCAAGGTCAAAGAATTTCTGCCATAAAATAGAATGGAGTGGAGGTTAGTGAGAGCCGTTCTATAATGGACAGAAAAAATATGGTCTGTTCTCTAATCTTTATTGAAAATGAGTTAGTGCTACAGAACAGCTTGAGGTTTTAGAGCCACACATTAATTTTAATGAAACACTGCACATAGATTTCGAAATTTTCATAGTTTGTGATACTCATTATGCTGTGGCATTCTGAACTACACAAAGTGTATGGCTACAGCATACTAAAACCAATAGAGTGCCAGGTAATAAAGGCTATAAAATGAACAAAAGATCCCCATCTTAGTGTTCTGCGTGGTAAGAGCCAGGAACTTTTCTTTAGCTTATTTCCTTATTCATCAAGGGACATGGGGTTTTGAAGTCTGCTGCAGCATCCAGATGAGCAGGCACACCAACAAGCTGAATTAATACCTTTATATTACACATTGCACAGTTTCCAACAGGAAATTTGCTGATTTCAGAGAATTCTCAGAATTAAATCTGATATTGAGAGATCAAATTTAAACTTAGCAGATGAGGAAAAAGCATTTGTTTTACCTTAAATTTTGAGATTTGGTTTTCTTTCTTTTTTCTTTTTTTTTTTTTTTTTTAGTTTTATGCACTCCTTGCCTACATCAGTGCCAGATAAAAATGAGATTTTAGAGTACAAATCTTAAATATTGTTTGTTACATCAAGAAAACTAACAGCTAGACCGAAATTCCAAAATCAGAAGTAGAGAATAACATGATGAAGGATAAATTAGTATTTACTGCATGGCTGGGAAATGTTGATTGGGGTGATGGTGTAGATCCTCAGAGCAAAGGTAATTCACTATGTATTACTGATGAAAGTAACTGGCTATACATTGCATCCACTTAAGACGTTGAAAAATAGTATTAAAAAAACCATCCCAAAACGCTTTAATTATTCCTGGGGGTCTCTTTTCCATTATGCAAAATTCTTCTCTTGAACCAGTGCTCTTTTTGATACAAACGGTGAATGAATCATTTTAAGTTATGGAGATGTCGTTCCAAATTATCTACTGCTTTGAAAAGCCAACTGTAAAATGCTAAATTCATTAGTGAAAGGTAATGAACTCTGTGGTAGCCTACCTCACCACGGTGATTAAATCAAGTATAAGGGTGTGCTCATAGCACACAGGCAGCAGCTCTAGAAAGTGTTCTTTACCCAGCTGCTGGTGTAGGCAGGGTTCAAGCTGGTCTGCAGTAAACTGCTTGGACATTGCAAAAAATACCTTCTTGCTGATTACTAGGAATGCCAGCTTTAGGTTTCATACCAGTGGGTGCTTCAGAACTACATATAAATACTCATTAAAAAAACCCATAATATTTCTTCTCAGTCATCAGTTGTGATAATTACAATTTGATTTTCATTGGAGAACTCAACTCGTAAGTCCTGAAGAGGCCTATCTGCAATTAATACTACCACACCTAATTAAAATGGATTGGTTGCAGACAAAAGGTAAAGTAGCCAAGGGGCTTTGGTTTGTCTGACACTTTATGCTGCAGACTCTGTCAGAATATCTCTCTTCCCCATTGAAAAATATACTGGGGTAAATTTTATGTTGTCAGAAATTGCTTGCAAGAACTCTGTGTAAAATATCAAGGCTAGTTCAGACTCCAGGCAGTGCAGCGGTGAGGAGAGTCTCTGTTCTTGGGCTGACCCCACTCCCCCTCAAAGATGGAAGTTTATTAGGGCTGAAGCAAGTTTTTAGTGCATTAGAAATAAAATTCAAAGCATTTGTGTTTTTTCAGTGCCCAAATACTGGACAGTACTGTGGCACAGTTTTAAATTGATAGCTATTACCAAGTTGTTTTCTTAAATAGTCACTGAATTTCATATGCCTTCATGTGCTTACTTACCTGTACACACATTGTTACTTTCCACAACTTAATTTTTGTAATGAGTTCAAATACTTGCAAAACTCCAAAGATAGTTTTTTGCATTTATAAACAAACACAACAACCCAAACTTGTGAGTGGTTGCTTTCTAAAGGGCTTAACAAAAGGTTATTCTATATAAACTGTAGTATCAATGCTTTAAATGAGATTTATATTGTATATGCATGTCTAACTTAGGTGCATGGAGAAATAATACCTTTAATTATAGTGATGTTAAAAATCTTAACAGTTATACTTTAAAAAAAAAATTAGAACAAACCAGCTTAACAGCTGTAAAGGAAAGTTTACTAGACATTAGGGTTTGTGTGCCCAGGGAGCTGTTCTACAAACGTGCACCCACTGCAGAAAGTAGGCACTTGGGAAGCCAGAGATGGATCTGAATATTAATAAAAAGGGTCTTGAATTTTTGGCTAAAGCCAAAAGGAAATGTCAATGTTTTTCCTGGCACAACAAAACAGGAACAGGGGCAGCAGCCACAGGCTGTCTTGTCCCTCAGAGGTACTCACGGTAACTCTTCACCAGGACATGTAAGGTACTGTGTGACTAATAGGGCAGGGTATAGTCTGAACTAGCAAATGAGTAAAGTATTCACTGCCAGAAAACAAACTGTTCCAAGCTGACTTCTTTCCAGTGTTACAAGATTTGTCAAAAAGCTACGTCCTTGATGTAGAAATAGTCAGGCACAATGACCGCAGAAGCTTAGAGTTGTCAAATTCAGATTCAGCAGATGTGCTGAATTGAAAAACCTGTATAATAACTTTGTAAGAAAGAAAATACCGAATTGAGGCAGGAAAAGATAGAAAACTTGAAAATGTAATGTGTTCTCTGGCAACAGCAGAGCAGCAGTTACCTCCTTGACCACACAGGTCCCAGTGGGGAAATCCATCTGCTGTCACAAACAGAACACACAAATGCAGCTGAGCTGAGCAAGTGACCCAGCAGTGGCATTGAGCAGCACAGCCCAGCGTTCTCCAACATGTGCCTGCAGCAGCAGTACTATGTTAGTAATACACCACCTTCCACTGACATTTTATTCATCTTTTCTATCCTTATTTTAGGAGTTCAGAGCTTTAAAATGAAATTGGTGCTTAGGAGCAAAGTTTTCATAGTTAATTCATAACACTTTATTTACTCCTAGGGCATTTCAGGCTTTCTGAGAATCATGGAGAGGTTCAGTTTTTTTCTTCCTTTTACCTTAGCAGGAATACATCTCACTACCACTCAGAAACAGATTGATGTGGAGGCTCAAGAGCAATTTGTGCTGTGGTTACATAGGTGTTTTCCCTGCTATGCCTTCCAGTTGCTACTGTTAGTTATAGTTCCTACTTTCTGTGGCCCTTTATAAACATCAAACATCTGCCTTTCTCTGGTCACGCTGCACCCAGCAGAGCTGGCACCTTCACACTGCTCTTTCCAGAGTCAGACTGAGCATTCTTGCACATAACATGTATTTACAAGGTCAAACCCACAAAACTTAGGGAATACTGGAATTTAGGTCCCAAGAGGCACAATAGTGAGCTCTTCACCTTGAGTTTACCTTATATGATTGAAGCTTTAATTTCATGACCACATGTGGTTCATTGCATGGGAGAGATTTAAGTTTCATTGCAGAATGAGCAGCAGGCTGGTATGCATTTTACCTCTTGGCATTTGGCTGTGTGCTCACAGCATTTATTCCTTCCTCAAACAAAGCTTTTTCCTCATGAGTTCTTCCCAGTGATCATTTTTGCCCACTGATGATGCTAAACCCAAAGGTTTCATAGCTAAAAGGGGAAAAAACCCTCTCCTTCTAGATAGAGCACATTGTTAGAATTCAGCATTTGCAACTAGGAAATGATGCCTTGTGGACCCTGCCTTCCTCACCTCAGCACCAGACTGAAAAATCAGATGCACAGGGGTTGGCAGCTGTTTTTACTCAAGGCGCTGCCAGGCATAATGGATTCCTAACTATACTCTTGCAGTTAGGCAGTTAGCACAATTTCCATTAGCCTGCTCAAAGACCAAAGGAAGAGTCCCATTGAACAGAGGCAGTACATCTGCTCAGCCTTCTCCAAGATGACCTCAGGCTGCTGCTGTGAGCAAAACAGTGTATCCTGTAGCTGAAGCACACCTGGAAACTTCCTAGACAAACTGGCCTTGCCTTGAGCTTAAAGAAAACAAAGATGACAATCATGACAAGGCATATCACAGGGTCAAAAGGTAAATGAAAGAAAAAAGTTACTGAATACGCCCCTGGTGGATTCAGGTACATTATACCTGCAAGAGAACAAAAGACTTAGGCGGGAGGGTACCATTCTCTCAGGAAAATGTCAAGCTATTGGGACAGCTTAGCAATTTTAAGTGTAATTTCAATTGAACTTGTAACTTCAGATTCTTTTAAAATATCAATGTTCTTGCATATAAACACACACAGTGTGTGACTGCATGACAGGATTTTCCATACAGTTTAGTTTGACTTTATGTCTCCTCATAGCCAAGCCAAAGCAGAACCAATTTTTCCAGTAATTCAAAAGATTTAAGTTTCGTTTTTTTACCTTATTAGCTATTCCTTCTCCCCCATACAAAACACATAGTTTTGTTTCACTTTGATCCTGTCTAGAACAGATTAATACAAAGAAACTGCAGCTTTAAAAAAACACAGTGCTCATCTGGCATGTTTTGTCTTTGTGAAGGAGTGCCCTGTGGCAAAGCCTGTGCCACGGTTTCAGCCAAAATCAAATAGATCACAGTAAACTCTGAGCCTTGGGCTGTTCCTCCTACCAAGGCTTATTTAAAGCAGTGACTTACACAGCGTGTGGAACATGTGATGCACAGCAAAGAGGTGTCTGAGCTGTGTTGGATCCTTAAAACTATTTACATCTGGGGACATTAATTTTTTTATTGTATTTGTAGTTTCTAAGCACAGGTACTCTAGCGAGACTGCCACCGTAGAACAGAAGTTTAGAAATATTTTTCCTTTTAGCATTTAGTTCTTGGCAAGATAAATTCTGTACTCAAAATTTTACCTACTGTAACTAGATGGATATGAGCGTGTGGAGCATTGAGTACCACTTCCATGAATAATAATTTTGAATACATAAGTAGAATTTTGATGATAAGTACAGAACAAGCTAGAAGTTACTCAAAAATTGAAATGGCTTCAGCTAGAAGTTACTCTAAAGTGAAGCAGCTTAACCAGTGTCAGCCGTGTGTGGGCTTTTAACTTCAAAACACCTTTATACTGCTTCTTACCTTGCAAACTTGTAATAATGGGCTATATTATAACAAAAATCTCTATTTCTAGTATGCATAAATACCACTTAGTGTGTATAACACAAATAGTATTTGTTTTTTGCAATTGCTGTCATTTTTAAAAAGCCAAAATTAGTTAGGAGTTTATCAGTTTAAAGTCAGAATAAGACAGCAGATTAAGACAGTTATGTGCAAATAAAAACCAAAAGAAATTGATCCAATGAGAATTGATCCAAGATGGCTGATTTCCAGCATGCCTCAATTTTGTAGAAATGAGCTGTAGCAAATTGAAAGTAGTACTTACCATCCACTTTGTTCTCTAATACAAATGTAACGTATATGGTAGTTCTCCCTTTCCTGTATTGCATGTCTAATGTGGTCACACAATGGTTGTTCTGGTCTTCACACTGATGAATTTGCAGCCTGAATTTATTGTAAAATCTTCATTATTTTTTCCTGTACTTTATATTTGACTAAAGGAAAAGTAGATGCTAATGCAGCTGAAGAGTAAGCTTAGATAAATCCAGACTAAATCACATTTTTGTGCTGTCACACCTGCTTGTGTCAGCCAGTACGAACAAGACATATGACTACGATTCACTCTGTTAGTTTTGCTGTGAGAGACACCAGATGTAGCGTTTCACACAGGCTGTCCACCACACAGACTGCCTTTTGGCATCATTCTCTTTTTTTGGTCTTAATTTCTATGCTTGTTACTACTAGGAATAAACTCTGTTCATTATATTACATTTCCTGTTATTTAAGGAAATGCAAAGGTTTTGATAGTAACAAAACACTTCTGGGTTATGACTTTTCTTGATTTTCTTTTTTTGTTTTGATTTTGTTTTGGAGTGGGAAATATCTTAGATTTCGAAGCAATATGGATTATACTTACAACTTTCAAACTACAGCTTGGAACTTCCGTGCAAATAGCTTTCAGGGATGAAACAAAGTTAAAAGTAAGGGGATCTGTGTCTCTTGAGAAACTTATGAGAAGTCGTACTTTAATACTTCGTAAAACTAATGCTTCTCTTATCTTCCCATCTAAATATGGCCAGTACCTGTGGAGAAAGAACACAGTATAGTCAGAGAGTTTAAAAAGAAATCTGGATTTTCATGCAGCCAAGTCTAGACAACATAGAGAAAACTAAAGACATGTGAATTTAATTTTCTGTCCATTGAAGTAACGCCGTTCTCATGTAAAGGGGTTGTCACTAAACAGATCTGCCAGCATCCTTTTTTTGTGTCATTCTGCCCTGCACCAGAACTGTTACTGTGAGGGCAATGAGGTGGTGGATGGTTGAGCACATCTTCCATGTCTGTTAGTGCATGGAGAGCTACCAGAACACTTGCACAGATTAAAGGTACCTTGTCTGCCCATACCTTGGAGAGTTACTCCTATGTAGCCACTGCCTGTGGCAAGCACGGTGGAGCTCCCAGCAGAAGGATCTACAGCTAGAGGGTGCTGCTTACCCAGCCCAGACAGAGGGACAGGAAGGGTTTTCTGCTGGTTACACAAGTAAGGGAACAGGAACACTGGATCCCCTCCCTGAATGCCATCCTTTTCCCCCTCTCTACTGGGACCAGAATGCCTTCTTTAATTTCTTGCTTGGTAAAAGAAGAGCTGCTGCTGTGCAGGGTGTCTGCAACCTTCAGTAGCAGAAGACTGTGGGTTGTTTAAGGAGGATGCTACCTTTTATTCCCGATGAGAATTACAGAAATTCTCTCATGATTGGGATGGTGGCTTCATGGTGCTAGTTTCACAATCAAGTGCTAGTTAGTGTTGTGAAACCAGGTCAAGACAAAGAAAATGCATTTATTCCAGCAGCGTCAAGGCCTTTGACCTCATGAAGTCTGAACTCTACAATGCCAGAAAATAATTTGCAAGTGAGAACTGGGAGTTGACAAGATAGGGAAGCTGTGGCTGTGGCAGTGCCTCAAACACAAAACCATGACGTAGGAAAAGAATTCACACAGGTGGCTTCCCTGGATCTCCCTAATCCAACTGATTTTGTAGTTCTTCTACAGTCAGGAGTATAGGAGAAAGTATCAACTGCAGCACTAACAGTTCTATGTACTGAGTTCCTTTCCAGCATAAAGAAAAAATCATGAGGGATACACATTGTGAAACTGAGGTTCCTACAGCACTACCCAGGATTCTTTCACTGGGACAGAGGCTGTACATAATGAGCTTATTGAAAAAACACTCTTGTGGTTTTGAAACAGTTTATACTTGATACCAGTCAAAAGAAAAATTTGAATAAACATCTTTAATGATGCAAAACTAGAGAAAAGCACATGACCACACTGTGGTCAAATAAAGTGCATGGATAGAATGGTGAACTTTACTAGATGTTCAATTCATTGCAAGTGTTATGGAGAGTACGAGGGACCACTGGATACTCGCCTTCTGTGTTGGATGGTTTTACTACATTGTGGCTCCAATTTTGGGTCATGAGTGCTTTTCAATGGCCTATACAGTGTGTCTAAAAATTACTTGGATTTGTTTGCTTTTAGCAACTCTGTTAATCAAAATGTGATATAATCTCTAATGTAATCCGTGCTGAATTCGGAATTGTCATGTACATGGAATCATAGAATGGTTAGAGTTGAAAGGGACTTAAAGATCATTGAGTTCCAACCCTGCCTGCCATGGGCAGGGACACCTCCCACTAGACCAGTTTGCTCAAAGCCCCATCCAGCCTGGCCTTGAACACTTCCAAATTCATGGGGCATCGACAGCCTCTCTGGGCAAACTGTTCCAGTGCCTCACCACCCCCACTGTATATAAGAATTCACAACATGTTACTTCTCTCTTAACATACCACACACACACTCTCTCTCAAGTTGAATATCTGTATTATACAGATAAAATGCCAGTAGCTGTGGTATCAAGATAGTGAATACAGTAGTGTAAGACATAGGATTCATGTATAAGCAGGTTCCTGTATTCCTGGGTCCCAGTCACTTGCAGATGGTCAGACTAGACAATTTCTGATCTCCTTCGATAGACAGATCCAAAGCTTAGGACCCAGAACTGGAAATGTCTTCTTAGGTCCCAATTCTGCTCCCATTTAAGTCAATGGCAGAACTCTCACTGATTTCAATAAGAGCAGAATTGGGCCCCAAGAAATTGGTCCACAGTAGTAACTACTCTCCTGTGGGTTCATTTTCTTATTGGCATTATGATAACGTGCTAGTCCTGGGCACAGACTCACCGTTTAGCGTTGGTGTCAATGACAATTGGCAAGTAGTCCATGACAGCTATGTATACGAACTGCTTTGCATCATCGATTACACTGTATATAGCTTCAATATCCAGGACTCTGTCCTTTGGGCAGAAGAGTTTAGGTGAATTCTGTGAAGGGAAAAGTTCAAATATGTCATTTGAAATGCAACTTATTTTTTCTCCCCCTCCTTCTTTAGATGGCAAGTAGTACCCTTTATTTTAGTAGAGCATAATAACTGATAACTGTAACTGTCCTGCTAGAATACTCAAAGGTGCAAAGGAGAATTATTTACTTATTTTCCCCTTGAAAGCCTCACCATTTAGATGTCACTGTGCGTAAAATGAAGATGACACAAACTTCAGAACATCCACTGTCATCAAAGAAGCTCTAGCCGAAGTTGCATTTCAGTCAATATTGTTCCAAAGAGTCCCAGGACTGGTCATGATTAGATGGAGTAAATTTGTATTCTTGCCATGTGATCCTGATCCATCACTTGGGAATTAAGGCTTAATAAGTCAGTTCTGTTTAAAGTTCCACACAAAGTGACCACTTACTCGGTCACTGTTGCAGGGAGAAGCGGCAGTTTTGCCAGAAATTTACCTCTGACACCTGGCTTCACATACAAATTAACTCTTTACCTGATGCTGAGCCAGTAAGGTATAAGCCCAGGTTTCATCTTTTCTGCTTTGTGTCCAGGGCTGCCGAGTGTGTCAGCCAGGTGAAGGTGGCAGGAATCTGTCTGTCTGTGGCAGAGAGGCCCAGGGCTTTCTCTGCTCCTCTGCCCGAGCAGGGAGAGAGAGAGGTGGAGCCAGCTGCCAAGTTGCTCACAGACAACAGCACAGTTCTGGGGAGCAGAGGTTGTTAAGGCACTTTATAGAGTGCCACTTGTACCTTTTCTTAATAGCTGGCCCTGCCAGACCACTGCCTTCCTGCTGCTTATCATCTTCTGACCTTTGTTACTTGCTTGGGTTGCAGCTGACATCTAGATTAGTACGTTTTCTTTAAGGACAGATCCTGGGGTTTCAGTTAGTCTTTATTTCTTTCCATATCATGTCTATTCACAGTGGTTCCTTAACTACTGACAGGTGTTCTTAAAGATTTATTACAAGTAAGTTCAGAAAATTAACCACAGCAAGGTTTCAAGACCAGTATTTCAGATCCATTCCTGAACAGTAAGAAACACAACCAAACTAAGTTATGTTTTATCATATCAGAAGACTGTCTTGTTGCTAAGCAACATTAAAGCCATGATTTCCGAGTATAAAAAATAAATAAATCAGTGACTGTGTGTTATGCTTGTTGTTTTATGCAGAGCAAACATTGAAAGTGAAATACATTTTCAAAGAATGAGTTTTGACAAAATGTGTAAAGTGATTTTATTAGGTACAATTTATGTCTATTACCTGAAATATTTAGGAAGCTGTTGCACTAAGCTTTATTCTTGCATTCTTACTATTTTCTTGAATAGAAGTTTTAAGTTCCAGAACAGCTATAGAATGTTATGCATTGTCTTTTCCATATGCGCTTAATATAAGGAACAGAAAGTGACAGACATTTAGAAGATAATTAGAAGAAAACCTTGTTAAAGCTCTCATGGTAACACTTGTGTTTGGGCTTTCCACTTGTTACCTGGTGGTCACAGACTCTGTTAGTACTTTCCTCAGCACTGGTTGTAAAGCACTTGCTGTTCTGCTCAAATACCCATTTGATAATTCTCTTTGCCAGGCAGAAACAAGCCCTTACTCTCTGTGGACCTTTCCCTGCCCCTGTGCAGAGGTTGTGCTGCCCCAGACCAAACCGGGTAACGCCGGGCTGAGAGAAGGAGCAGGGCAGTTCTGGGCAAGGGCAGCAGCAGTGGCTGTAAGTGAGCTGCCTGGCTTATGGAGGCTTGATCAGGAACAGACAGCAATATTAATGCTTGGGTTTTACTCATCTAAGTGCCTCCAAAATGGAAGACATCTTTCATCATCTCTATTCCTCTGTGTGCTTTTTCCCTGTTTGCTACATCACTGACGAGGTGGAGGACTGCTCCATTTCTTCCCTTCAAAGATACACACAGAGACTGCTTCCCAGACAGCAGTGGGGGTTGCTGCTTGAATTTTAGAGGTTTTAAAAAATGTCATTTAAAAATAAAGCTAAAATAGATAGTGGTCTACAGAAGTATGAATGCTTTCTATGGGGCAGGGTGAAGAGGACTAATCCTTATAAATTACATTGTTAAAAATACACGCTCTGATATCAAGCTTAGTCTGTATCATTTTAGAAGTCTGATTAACAGTTCATTCACTTTCTATCTACGAGTATAAATAAAAACCCTAATTTGAAGGGCTTCCCTATTGTTGTTTGAGCACAAGAGGGAACGTGGTAATAGTACAGAGAAATGGAAAGGGAATAATGCTCAAGTGAAATTCTGCGCTATCTTCAGTCCTGGCAAATTGTATGTAAGAGCAATGTCACAGAAACGAGAATGAAGAAAAAATAAATTGATGTTTTTCTCTTCTGCACCATAGGAAAAGCCAAATAACTTTTTAAAAAACCTTTCAACTACAGACTTCTCCACAAAAGTACACCTATTGGAATAACCATTTTCCTAGAGAACAGAATGATTTGGCTTTACAGCATTATGAGACATTTGGAGAAATACTTAACCATAGGTTTAATTTACAACATATAAGTTCCTTTTCATGGTTTTTACCTTCCATGATAATTTCTCCCTCATGGTATCTGTCAGGGAGAAGACAGCATTACGATAGACTTACTGCAGGGAACTGTGAACATCTCTCTATCACTGAAAATTCAGATACTTGGGATTCTTTTCACAGTTGCTACAAACATCTGCCTAACCTGGTCTCACTACTCTGTAGTTCCTAAAAGACAATATTAGGAGATTAAGCAGATGTTAAATTTCCAGGTCTTCCTAAAAATATAGTGGGTTAAATAACTTTCTTCCCTTCCCTCCCTCTCTGTAACTCTTTCAGAACTTACCGACACAAAAGCTTCAGATTTTGTCTCGTTCAGCTGCAAAGTCAGTTTATTTTGAGTATCGTACACTCCATATAGTCTCTTAGACCAACTTGGAGGTATTTTATTCTTGTATCTTAATGAGCTATACAGGGCAAATATCCTTTGTAAATCCAGCACCAGGCAGCTACAGTTGTACACGATGACGCCAAGTTCCTTCATCTGTGAAATTAAAAGTTTGTATCATTAGTGATATTTTGGCTGATGGTTCTGTGGAATGCAGCAAGAGCATCTGAGGGGTATCTTCCAGAAGCGTGCCTTCAGTTCAGCAGTAGTACTGTCAGCTACAACAACATTCCTAACAATGCTCTATTAGAGGCAAGCACATAAGCTAAATCCTCAAAGTCAAGAGCAGGCAAAGAGCTGGAACAGGGTTTGTATGTTCAGTGCACGTCAGAGTCACGTCTCCTGATGGAGTACAACACATTTGATACATGGACACAACTTAAGAGTGATACCCCTTTGTCATAGGCACCATTTTTGTTACAGGCACTGCCCAAGGTTTACTACTTTTACAGTGTGGGTTTTACTTATTTATTATTTCTATATTATTTTGTTTTCAGGAAAAGCATCCTTTCTGCTGGATGATGCACAGCACACACTGCTACCAGTGACAGTTCCGTACTTCAGAAACAAATTGTTCTCAGTGAGTTCTGGGAATGGTGAAAGTAAAGGGCTTAAATTATTTCTGTGCTGGAAAAGGAATATGATGCTCCAACTTCAAATAAAAAGAAGAAAAACCAGGTGATTAATACTATCAGTAGCTAAATTTACTGTTCTATTAAATCCAGCATGATCCAATACATAGTATACCCAATTAGGACACAACAAGGCTGGGTTCTTAATTCCCCCATTGCTATGGTATGGTACCTCACCTAGGGAACTCTGAATCTCTGTGTCAGTTTCTTCACATGTAAAAATGGAAATAATGTTACTCTTCTGTTATGAAAAGTACTCTGTAAACATCAACATTCTCAAATACAAAGAATAGCCCAAGTCAATCCAGACATCATAGTACTATTAAAAGTTTTAACTTTCTACGGATGCAGTCTCAGTCTTCACTTGTACAGACATGTCTCCTGGTCATCATAAATCTTGGTTTGGCAGAGATTTCATTAATTGCAGATCCCTAGTACTTAAGCCGTTGACAGAATTTCATTTATAAATCTGTTGCCTGGCTTCTGTAATCGACCCATGCACAGTCTCGCCCTTCCTTTGCTTTGTAACAGCTCAGGAAAGCACTGCTGTGGGCCCAAATGCTATTGACCTTTCATTATCTGCATTCGACACTACTTCATCCATCTCCAAAAATAAAGCAAGAAGAAAACCTGTATGTAGATGTTTGAAAACAATATGTAGAATAAATATTTAAAGGAAATATACTGGTTTTCTGCAAGCAAACTCACTTGGTAGCATCTTGGAAGTCTGTCCATGTCATAAGGAGGAAAATAAGGGGAGTATGGACTCTCCAGAATGCTCATCCTATGACTCAAAAAAATCCCTGCTGGTTTTATTCCATTAGATGAGCTCTCCACAACCACAAGGAGTAGTTTCTGGTAGAAGCATCTTTCTGTAAAGCTTGTGGGGACTCTGAACCCCACGTTAAACATTATCTCAGAGCTTGCTTCTGTGTAGTTCCCCCTGACTGCAGATGAGAACTGCCCTGCAAGAGTGGGCAGAGAAAGGGAAGTGAAGGATAGAACTGAACCTTCAGCTCTTTCTATGGTGGGTGAGAGAAAACAACAAATCCCAATATTCCAACAAGAAAGAAACTCAATGGGTGATACTTTCCTCTGGTCCCCAACCTGGAAATACCACATACATAAGAATATACAATGTTAAGCGATCTCATTCCCAAATACTTACTTACCTAATGTTCTTACTGCTTAAATAAGAACATTTCTGCAAGCTTAATTCATTAAAAATGTGGGATTCCTCCATTAGCCTGCGCAACCTGAAATTTGTGAAGAGTTGCAAAAGACAGACTACTTGCTGCACTGCAGCCTTTCATTTCTGGATAAACCAGCAAATTAATTTTGATGTTAAATACAAATTATTCCAAGCTACGCCCAACATTCTAGTCAAAAAAGTTTATGTGGAGTAACGCTTTCGGTTTTTCCCCTGGGTGCTGGTATTTTTGAGGATGCTCTAGTATTCAGTTCTAGGCTGTCCCTTGTCCTCTGTGCGCTGTTTGTCTCCAAATATTTTTAACTATACATTATCACTGTTTTCACTGTGTGCTGCCAATGCTGTTCTCTTAATTGCTAGGCATGCCACTGCAAAGGACTTACTAATAGTATTCTGTTACATGTGTCTGCATAATGTGGTTTAATCGGCTTTTCACGGCTGTTAGTTGATTCTGACATAATTATGTGGTTACAGTTTTCCTTTCATTTATCAGTCCCATTATTACTATTCCACTTTATCCCTTCCATTAAAAGTAAAGCTAAAACAATGTCCTCACAGCACACCAGAAACTGCCAGGATTGCGTTTGCGTGAGCAGCTCTTCTCAGCGCAGGCGTGCTTGCAGTGTGTCCTCTCCTCTTTGTGAGTTAAAGGACTGCCCTTCTGCCTAAGTGCTTCTTCCTGTGCAGAGACAGGGAGGATGCCTGGGGCACTAATGGGGTTTTCAAAGTGCAATTTTCACAGATGGACACCCAGCCTGACTGGAAAATGAAGCATTAGCCATGCCTTACTGCCAGCCTCTACCCATGAGCCAACCCGTCTTCCACAAGGGACCTCACACTTGAGTGGGAGCAGGCATCTGCAGGGGCCAAGGTTGCCTGAGGTGCCCTGGCCGAGGCCCTGCCACTCAGCCACTTGCAGCAGTTACACTCAAATCACAAACCAGAACCACGCCATTTCAGTGCGGTACTGAACCCTGGCTTCTGTGGCGTTGTGTTTTGCAGTTGGCTTCTCTGGAGGACAGCACTGATCAAAGCTTTTCCTGCTTCTGAAGATGTGATAAGAGCTCTCCCCTTTGTAGGTTCCCTGGTACATGACACAGACCGGGCTGTGTCCTTTCCTTTGCTGGGAAAACACAGTTTTCCTCTTTACCCAGCTGCCTGTTTTCATTAAGCTTTTATGAACTTAAGTCCGAATTTCACTGAACCTGAAAAATAGATTCAAAGTTACTGGAAGAGGGCTGACAGCAACTGCAATGCTTAATGTGAAGATTTCATTTTCTTAGGAAAGCGGGTTCGATGTCAGCCTGTTACCTCATGATCATCTTGAGTTACATATGCTGTCACCTTGAAATGAAAACAATACAAACAGTGCCCACATGTATGCAGCAAAACCCCATCTCATTTCTTGTAGAACAGCCCTAGTGTGTTTGGAGACCAAAAAATCACTCTGTTTCAGAAGTGTCTTCCACACTGAGCCTATTTTTAGTCCCATGCTCTGAGGTGAGGAGAGACTGCTCTTTTTCCAGTTAATCACAAAGCCTGTCATCCTGCAGGCATTGCAGCAGAGAGTGGGCAGTAAGGATGTGCTAGTGACAGATTTATTATGAAGTGGCATGTCATCTAGAGAAAAGACTTTCTCTTCAGTTTGAGAGCTTCTGTTATTACAGACTTTTTTTTTTTAATAGTCTCAGAGGAGAAGTAGAAAAAAACATTTATATTGAAAGAAGCAAAATTGGAGTGTTGCTCCCTGATTTGCAGTGCCTGAAGCTTGCAGCTAAGCATCATCTGAGCTATCTGGTAAGGTAAAATCCTTCAGGGCAAGTGCTCTTAAGGCAAAGGAAGGATTTCTTCATCCTGAGTTTTTAAAAGCAACTCACCCAGTAATGAAGCGAAGATTAAAGCGAAGATCTCAAGAAATCAAAACCTTCATAAAACTAAGGAAGATAAATCTGACATTAAAATGAGTCATAAATTTGATTGTCTCAAGATAAAACTGAAATATTTGGATGTTAATGTCATAGAGTTGCTTGTGAGTGATATTTTCAGAGCATGTGCTGGGGGCAGGGGACGGGAATGGTTTTCTGGATAGAGAATTTCATGTCCTTTCACGAGCCTGTTTCTTTCCCTCTTTGTTAAGAGCCACCACAAGTGCTCTTCTCAGAGAATGAAAACGTGGGAGCTGGTTTTCCTTGTTCCCCATGCCATTTACGTTTCTGCAGAGTGATTATTAATGGCTACCAAACCACTATTTGTCTTTCTTGCCAATAAGGGCTTTCTTAAAGCACCAGAGATGCGAATGGTTAAACAAGACTCAAGAAATGGTGGCTCATATCCACTGTACAACGATGCTCTAACTACAGAAATCAGGTCATCTACAAAAAGTAATAAATATGGCCTAACTAGAAAAGTACTGATGTCTGTGTCAAAAGGAGGAATTCCTTACTAGACTGGACAAAGAACAAGATTTCACAAACAGGAGTTTCTGCTTATTCTTTTCTCTTGTACATTTGTAGGTGTCGCATGCAAGATTAAAAGAACACGGGGAAAGAAGAACACAGGTTGTGGACCAATATCATGCAAGCTTCCTCAACTGAGAAACAGTGTCAGCAAGGCTTTTCAAATACATTTGGGGCATGGGTTAGATGGGGTGTACGACATGTCCTTATTCTGCACTGTGCAGACCAGACAGCATGCTTTTACGTTTACCTTGAGCTACACTCTTAAGAGACAACCCCACTGTGTAGGCAAGGTACTATTTGACCTAGATAAGAGTGGCACAATCTGGTTCACAGCTTGCAATATCTCAGTTGTGCAACTCCAGTAGGAGGCTTTAGAAAACTCCTGGTTAATTTCATTTAGTCGAAGTTTTTAGTAATTTGCCCACACTTGAGCCTGATCCTGCAAATGACGGGCAGTTCTCCTTGGGCATTAACTCCCATTTGCCCTGGGAGTGCCGGGCATCCACTGGCTGTGTTAGAGAAACTCTGGATTAACTACAGGTAGTCTACTGCGCACTAAATTCACCGGGCTTTTTTTATATACAGGACTGTGTCTGCATCTGCAGAAACCTGTGTTTGAAAATGGATTTTATTATGCTTTGAAACCTGTGTTTTTTTTAATGACCAATTGCCAAATGAATGACTGAGCAAAACAAGAATTACAACAGGGTAGAATGACAGAGTAACAAAACCCATGCTATATTGATAAATCAATTAATAAGGCGTAAAAGGACCAAAGATTTTCAATAGTTTCTAAAGAATAATAATTTACAAATGTATTACCTCCCACCTTAGAGCCAACCACAGATATTTACTCATTAAAATACATAAATCATAAACTCCTTATCTTTTAATAAAATGTTCTCTAATTATTTGGCTTGCCAGCCCTCCAAACATACGGTTCCTTTTCACTTGATTATCAGTCTTGCCTGATCCCTACTGCAAAATCTCCCTTATGTTTTCATCTAGCATCATTTAATGTTCAGTGAATCTTTTCCAATCATACGTAGCATCATCTAGGCTGCCTTCTGTGCAGCCATTCTGTACCTCTCGCCAAAACCCACTGAGCAGGTACGTGTGCCAGTCCCACACCAGGCACAGGTAACAGCTGAGCACTGGCCTGTGGAGGTGGTGCAGGAGGGGAAGAGCATCCTGGTAGGACTGACCATCAGCAATGGAGAGGGAGAGACAACGAGCCTGTGCTCCAAGTTCCACTTTTTCCTCCCTTGTTGGTAAGAACATGGGAGCTACACTACTGTTGGGAAATACTAAATAGAAAAGATTAATATAGATGGTAAAGCACTGTGTTCTCAGAAAGTTAGCAAAACTCTGTCTAGATTAAACTATCTGAGAGTGAATAAATGCAAAATTTAAATGAACAGCATATTTCAATGTCAGAAATAATCTACAGCACAATAAACGTTCTTACATGAACTCCCTGTTATTTTAAAAACATCAAATTGCCTTTGAAGATGATTTAAAGAATTTAAAGAGATTAAATTTTGAGATTAACTGTTTCATTGTCACTATTGTTCCTATTTTCTATAGACTCTTTTTTTTGAGTAAATGGGATTTTGAAATTCCTAGATTCAGTTCTTACCATTCTCCAGTGAGTCGACTTGGGAGTCTTGCACATGGATCTCTCTTGTGCCTGGCCTATCTTCCACGGTACTGTGGGTGTTACATTGTCAGCTGAGGTTGGTTAATTTTCTATCATCTTGGTTTTAAGTGATTTGAAAAAAATTGGCAGGAGGAACTTTGAACCAGGTAGTAAGTCCCTTTCACTTGACATAAGAGTGCAGTCTCAACCTGAGCTGGGAACTTGATCCCATCACTGAAAATGGAAAACTGTCATTCAAAGCACTGTGCTGGAAATAAATCTGAGCATGTGACCAAGAAGAGGTGATGCATTCGATGGAGTGTGCCCAGCATTGGCACTGAATGTGGCTGTAAAGCCATGGCAGGCTCTCACTAAAACAAAGGGAGGGACATAAGTGGTACTCAGTGTACCCCATTGGAGCTGATGAAGCACATTTAAATTGGCAGTCGTTAGCAGTCCATTAGTCTTTAATTCTCACCTTTAGAATGTACATTTGCTAGATTTGGGTCTGTGGTTCTTGCAGAATAGAAGTCCCAGGGAAGTTACAACTTCATGCTTCAACTGATTTTTACATTAATTACCTAATGGCAAAAAGCTGCCACAATAAGGCAGAGAAGATATTTTTAGGAGCTCATAATTTTTGTGCCCCATTCCTTTTTCTGCTGGTCCACAGGTCAAGAACACAAAACTGCACAGTGATGCTCTACTAATGTCTGCTTCACCTTACACTGAGCAGATAGTCCTGCCATCATTTTGCATAGTACCCTGATCTTATGAAATCCATGTTGAAAAAAAAATTAAGTTCAGCATTTCATTTCTGCTGAAACGTGCTGCTACGGAGATGCAAAAGGAGCTAGAAACCCAGGCAGAAGTTTTAACATGGCGTGGTTTACGTTCTCCGAACTTTCTGAGGAAGAGGAAGCAATGCATCTTCAAAGCAGAAAAACAGAAATCCCGTGTGTCCTTGTCAGATTCGGCAAAACCCCATCCTGATTTTTCCTTTTTAGCCATCTGCTCTTTTGATACTCAGCAAAAATAATTCTGTTTGTACAAATAATACGAATACGATTTGTTTAAATCATGGACCACTCTGTGATGATGTTCATGTAGAACCTAACACAACCGAGATTGCACGTTTGGGCTTTCTCACTGCTGTTGATGACGCTCGCTAACAAACCAAGCCTGACACATTGCTACTTGTCAGAGCAAGCCAGAAGGCGGAACTGAATCCGTTAAAAATTCCTCACTATAGAGTCTATCAGCATAATTAATATCACTTGGCATAATCACAGCCTAATTTATCATTTTCAAATGACTTCTCAGTTTACAGTTTCAGTACCCCCTCAAAGCAAGCACAAGTGTCTCTTTAGGGGAAAAGCAAGCTTGCAACTGCAAGAAACCATTTTTCCAGGATCATGTTTGATTTATTTCTTGTTTTACTGCAGGAAATCTAATTAATGTGAATTCTAATTTGATTCTGGTTCTCTTTTGAAACACAGTTTTTGTTCCCTATATCAAAGACAAGTGCAGGCTGGGAAGAAAAGGACCCCGTTGCGCTGACCTCCATCTAACTGCTGGCAAGCTGCATCGCATTTCAGTACTGGTGTCATTCTTATGACATTAGAGATTTCACTACCTCGGTGGAACCATAAAAAAAATTAATAGGTGAAGTGAAAGATCCAGCTAGAATCTGGAAAGGCCTGGACTTTCCGTTACCACACACACACACACACACATCCATCCCACTGCCTCTTTCCATCTTCCCTGCATTGGATCCTGGCCTGTCAGCCCTTACCTTGTATCTCCCTCACGCAGCTGGAAATCGCAGCATCAGCTCTTAGTCTTTATTCTCATCCTGTGTAACGCAGCAAGGGGCAACCTCCCTACGTCTTCTGCTGTACAACACAGAGAGGAGAGTGCAAAGGCCTGACCTCTGACTAAGGGCAATATTTACGTCTAAACGTTTCTCTTAAAGTGCGGTTTCTTTGGGGCTTTCACATTCATGGGCTCCAGGGAAATACATCAGCACGTAGTTGACTAATTGGATGCATTATTTATAACATTACTGACACACACAGTGAGTTTTCCTCTTGCAAACCGGATAGGGATTGGCAGCAGGCGTGCTGTGCACATGAACCGGGACAATGACATTGCATATGAATTATTGCTGTAACTTTCGAGCCTTGCCAGGCTACCTGATTAGAATTAGAAACCTCTTCTCTTGATAAAAGCAGAGGGCCAAAGGATCTAATTAATTTTTGACTGAACTTTGATTAAATTCAGTGTGCAGGACCTTGAGGTAAGCTAGGAATCCAACCACTTCAGACAGGTAAAGTAATTTAGCAGAACAATACACAGACAGCCCCAGGCCAACAGCTAGCTTATATGAGAAGGTATTTCAGAAATCCATACTTGGTCTTTGTACTCTTCTTCTGAGTAACCACCTTAGATATTTGTGGGGTTTCTGGCTGCTTCAACATGTAAGCAGTGCCTCCTCTAAAAATGTGATTCTCATATATTCTAGGGAGAAAACTTGGAATTTAAGTAATACATCGTGTTCATGCCTCCTGACCCTAACAGTAGGGTCTTACTGACTCATGCTTCCTTAATTCTCTCTGTCTGCTAAACCACTGTGTTGGCACATGCAGGTAAAGGTCACATGGGTCATCTGAGATTCTCTTTGTACTTGAACTAGTGAATTCAGCGGAAGTGTCAGTTGGCTGCTAGTACATGAACAAATAGTAATAGTGCGTGCTAGAGCTATATCATCATGAGAAAGAGGAATATTAATCTGTTTATTGCATAATGTCATGACCTGGGTGTTTTCTCCTAGCTGAAATCATGGCAAATGCTGCTCCTGTGGAGGTAAAAACGGTTCACTTCTAAATAATGTTTAACATCCCTCATGCAAGAAGCATAAGTGCTGTGTGCCAAAGATGTCAGAGACTTAATACAGTAATAAAAGTCAGCATAGTTCTTACGTACGTTAACATTGAACAGAATGAAGAGGAAAAAAACACATAAAACAAGTGTGAGGCAACTTTAGGTTTGATGCCATTTCCCTCTGCAATACCAGGTAATAACCACTTCATAGGAAAATCAAAGAAATACCTGAAAAGATACCTGAAAACATGTTATTCTAATTCATCATTAACACAAACTTCCAGTCTTAAAACTGGAAATTTATTTCATAATTTCCGTTTAAACTGTGTTCGTTTTTAGGGCACGTATCAGTTGAAGGTAATAAAACGTAAGTCACAAAGTTCTCAATACATTACCTTAATAAGCAGAACACACATCACAAAACTGTTCATGGTGTATACTTACGGTATAAGTAGGTTCTGTAGCTATGCAGCAGATCTATGTACACAATCTACTGTACCCAGTCACAGAGATCTGCTATATCTACCATTACATTGGAAAAAAATACCTGATAAATCATTATATTGATTGCAAAAATCTGATTGACAGAGGAATTCTCATGACTTCTGCAATTTTCTGAAGACACACCTCACATTTCTCTTTGTGCGCGCTGCCTGCCCAATGCACTTCCCTCAAACGATGATTAATTAAGCAGTTGCAAAGAAATACCAATGATTTCACTGTTTTGGTGACTGCCATTTACTTAACAAAGTTAAGAAAGATGACTGCATGATGACTTCCAAATTAGGTCTTGATGCTTATGACAACAATATCAAAATCTGAGGAGGTTTAATTAATTGTGTCATTAATTTTGCACATTCATATGGAAGGAATGCTTTTTCAGAATCTGTTTTGTTCTGCTTGATGACTTATGGTTTTAGAAAGATGAGATTTTATACCGAACTGCAGAACTATTATTCTTTCCATAGTATGACTGAAATTATTGTCCTTCCTTGCCCTGACTCACAGAGATTTATGGCACTGTATTTCAGCCTGATTTACTGTGTGTCTTTTTCAGAGGACAATCATAAACCCAGTTTTCCATGAAAGGATTCTGCTGTTAAAGTGGGAGGCAACTGGGCTGCTGCATTTGGGAACCTTTGGAGTTAAGACAGTTCTGAATTAAGATACTTGTCTAAATGGGAACTATCCTCCGTGCAGTATCAAAGTGTGTGTGCCTGGGTGGAACCACATATTGGGAATACACTTCCATGATCATTTTAATGTTGTTATTTTAATTGTTTAGTGGAACAAGACTGATCTGATGGGGTATACTAATAACTAAATCCCTCCGAGAGAAATCTGCCTCCGTTCATTAACGTCACTGGCCAAGATTAGTTGCCAGCAGGTTCTTGTGGGAGGTGACAGAACAGACCGTGGTGCATTAGCTGCCCCTCAGAGGTTCAGCTGGCTTTCAATGAACAAGTTCTCTTTCAGCGCCACATAAATCACATTTTTGGGAAAGTGGTGTGTTGACTGCAATTTCTTTCTTACATCCATGTAAGCATGCTGATTATTTAAGACTTTACCACCAGCTGTTGAGCCAGATGCTGGATCCCCTGGATTAGAGTATATGCCCTGTATTGTTACCTAGGACAAACAACACGACTGTAAAAGGTCTTAAGAGCTTTGACTCTACAGGAATCTCTACCCTTTAGCTGCTGAAATCCAGCAGTAGCTTTCCATGAGCCAGTTCTGGCACAGAACTGCAGCCCAAATGTTCTTGCCCTGTCCATGTAATCTGGCTTGGATTTGAGAATAGCAGTGGGCAGGACAGACCAGTGCAAACAGGTCAGGTTCTGCTGCTCCCCTGTACAGGCTGGTTGCAAGCCACCTCTAGCCAAGAAACTGTAAAACCATTCTAATGCAGCACCTGCATTAATACACATTGTCATCTCAGCATGTCTTACTGCTTCAGGGTTTCTCAGTTAACGCATGACAAATGAAGCTACAGGACTTACACTTCTGAGTGCACTTGGCTGGAGGATCTATAAATTCAAATCAAGCTCTGATTGCTGCACACAGGCCTTACAGATGTTTGTGGCCTGGAAACCATCCTCATCACTGTGACCAATGGCATTTTTCTGTTTATTTTTTAGAGCAAGAAAACAGCCCAGTGCACTATTTCTGCTTCAGTTTTTCGGTTTGGTTTTTTTTTTTTTTTTCAAATTTCTGTAGCTTAATTCTTAAGCTACAGAGTCTTCTTTCTAGGCCACAGAATCATGGAAGCACATGCCACCAGTGCTATTTACCACACTGCCTGCCTGCCATATCTTCTTCAAGATGGCAGCACTGGGCTTTAAGGCTGCCTCTAGTCTTGTACACACTTGTATGGATGTTTTGCTATCTTTTGTGTGCTTGTGTGCCGTGTGTGTTCTGCCACCAAATTCCTGCATGCCTCCAGTTCCCTCAACAATTCTAGAACCCATCCAAAACTCAAGTCTGATAGTCCTAATGCTCTGTTATTATCTGTCAAGTGTCTGAGGGATCGCTCATAAACCAGAACCAGACACGCTCTCTTTGTAACATCTGTGACTTCATTATTTTAAGATGTAGTGATGTAGTTCTTGATGTGGTTCTTGAAGGGCAAGGAAATTACCACAAGGTTATTTTTAGTGGAGAAAGAACTTTCTCATTTTCTTTGCATTGTGGAGATCCAACTACGTGAATATCCCATGCTGTTTTGGAAAGAAGTGAGTTTATCTGCTCAATCTGGATATACCGCCATATTGCTCTGCAGGTGTCTTATTGATCTAGAATTTATTATTAATTACTCCAATAGTAGGTAAACCTGTTCTACAGAACTTTCACAGCAAGTTAAAAAAAAATAAGAAAATAGATCAGTAATTTCAGAGGTCAGAGACAGAGTAATGACCATACTCCTACAGTCAACAGAAATCAAAAATAAGCAGCAAGCTGTATTTTGCCCTCTCCCTCACTGAATACAAACACATAATGTGGATGATGCATGTGAGAACGGAGCACAACAGTGGGAGAAGTATGATAAACAGGAATAGCTTCCTGTCACCTCACAGCTGGGAATTGGCTTTGCATCTAGAGAAACCAGCCAAGCTGGGGAAGCACGAAAAGCCTTTTTGGCTGCAAGTGCAAGGTGAATGTGGAGCCCCATGCTGCTCCCGCTCACTAGATCACAAAAACAGAAGCCTGCAGGAGCATGGAGGAACCAGCAGCACTACCAGGCAGTCACAGAATTACATGCCGAACACACGTGTAGCGGCCAAATTACCCACATTCCTGTTTGGCTTCAACCATCCCTCTGTGCACAGTGCACAGCAAAGCTAGCGAGGGACAGACAGCTCATTTCTTCACTGAGATTAGTTTGTAAATAATGCATGGTCAAATAATAAATTTCAAACAGGAACAGGAAGAGCTGACTGTCCTGGTTTACTGGATGTAACAGAGAAAAAGTGGCCTGTCTCAGCTAAAGAATAAAACAAAAGATCAGAAACCCAAAAATACGAACTGTACACCTTGATAAATGCATGCTGTGAATTCTGCAGATTTCCTAAAGCAGCATACCTTCCCTCCCTGCTGGCAAAAAAGAAAAAAAAAACAGGAAAAAAAGAAAAATTGAAAATTGCTATCTTGGGGAAGGGTAACAGGCATCAAACTGCTCTAAAGTTGGTCAAAGATGGAGACCCTGCCCAAAGGTTCTTAGTGGAAATAGTAAATGTATTTCTTGTCTGTCTTTTGAAGGATAAACTGTATAATAGCATCACAGCAGAGTTTTGACAATCCAACTAGCTTCCTATGCAGCCAGAAATAAATACGCAAAAAAGGTACTTAATACCTACTTAGACCTGTTTTTTTCATCTCTTGACTCATTCACCTCTGCTTGAATATCTGGGCTGCATTATTATGTCACCTTTATGACATTAGCTAGTTCTGGAAATAATCCCAGTGAAATAAATCAGATTAACAGCATGAGTTTTTTAAAGGATTGGATCAAATGGCAAATAATCTATCACAACTATTGAGACGCAGATAGTCTCTGACATATATCAGAGATTACTTAAACACAGAAATATGAATTTAGATAGAATATACAGGTATTATGTTGCATGTATTTTTGGGCTAACATTTCCCCATCTGAGCTTGATTGAACCTTGGTGGATGGTGAAGTTGAGTGAGCCTTGTTTCATGTTATAGGACACTTGAGACCGTGCTTAATTTACTAATAGTGATATGATACTGAACACCGCTGGGACGGTAAGAAAATTAAGGAAATTATTAGAAGAAGATGGTAAGGACTGGCAATGGGCTAAAGTGCACATCGGGGACATAACTGTACTTCATAGAAGAACATTATGTCAAATAGAAACTCTCAACATAACTTTTGCCTGAGTGAAAAGATGTAATTCCACTAATTGTCAAAGTATCTTATCTCAAAAGGACCAGATGCACCATTACGTAACTTCAAGAGACTCATTTAGATAGAAGTTCAAAACAAATGACTGATTATAGCATGCTTTTTGTTCTCTACAGTTCTGTAAAGATAGGGTGCAACTGCCATTAACAGAAATTGCAAATGTGCGGATCCTGTCTCAGTGATCAGTTTGGAGAAGTGGCTCCATGATAGCACGATTTTGGGGAGACTGGAAACAAGAGATTATTGTGATACAGTTTGAGGTATATAGACGTCCAGCATTTATTACATACTGTTTTTATGGGAGGACAATGTTCGATCACACAAATAAATACAAAGCAGTTTCCAAGGATACTCTTTGATCATTCCCCTGTTCCTGAGAGAGATACATAAAAAGAAGCTCCTGGTGGTGTCCCAGAGCTTCCTGAATTTTGATTTGGATCTGAACCCCCAGAAATGGGGACCAAAAGAAGAAGGAATAATCCCAGAATGAATCCTGTCACTCCCTAAGTGCTGCTTTCAAGTTGTGACTCCTCCACATGAGTCTCCTCAGTATAACTGGGATGAGAGTTTTGAGTACAGAACCACATGGATTGCGGTTCCAACTGATTTTACCTCCCACCATGAGCAGTCAAAGGGTTGCTCTTCCAATATTCCCACAATCTAAAATTGCCCCCAAACTGCTCTTTTAGATGTAGCTTCCAGTAGCTCCCAGTTTTTGTCATCTCAGAGTAGGAAGGAAAACAGGTTATCAGTCTATGTCATAGAAGATGAGCAGAAGTTGGCAGAGACAAATTATAACTGTTTCTTTTGTCTCCTTTTTTTTTTTTTTTTCTGTGTTTTAAGGAAGAGAACCTGAACAATTAATTGAAGCATCCAGGATCATTCAGTCCAGTTTTGTCCCGACTGCTAATACAGGGAAGACATGCAGCAACATCCTGCAGCCGTCCTGCTACAAACCTTCCTATAGCTCTGTCCAAAAAACTAACTCACACTGAACTAAATAAAATACTGACTCATTACATTTTACTTAAAACTGACACACATAAGAAGTGTTGACAGGCTGAGAGAGTTAGGGTTGTTCAGCCCTGGAGAAAAGAAGGCTCCAGGGAGACCTTACAACAAACGGCCTTCCAGTCCCTGAAGGGGGCATACAGGAGAGATGGGGATGGGCTCTTTGTCAGGGAGTGTAGAGACAGAACAAGGGGTAAGTTGGAAGAGGGGAGATTTAGATTAGATACCAGAAAGAAATTCTTTACTGTGAGGGTGGTGAGACACTGGAACAGGCTGCCCAGAGAAGTTGTGGCTGCCCCATCCCTGGAAGTGTTCAAGACCAAGCTGGATGGGGCTTTGAGCAACCTGCTCTGGTGGGAGGTGTCCCTGCCGGTAGCAGGGGGTTGGAACCGAATGAGCTTTAAGGTTCCTTCCAACTCTAACCATTCTATGATTCTAAGTGTATCTCCTTTGACTGGCTGGGGGTTTTCTTGGGTTTTTTTGTTTTTTTAATTTTTATTTTCTGTCTATTAGAGTACTTAATTTCAGAACATTCAGAATCCAATATACTTTCAACTGTAAGTATGCACTAGATGATTAATGTTCATCATAAAAACCATGACTTTTCTTATCTACTGTATCTACAGTTGCTTAATAAACCTTTTTAAAATAATATTATTCAAATATATACAAATATATCTCTTAACATCTCACAGCTAATTTGACTGTTAATTCAACTGAGTTATTAAGAGAATAAATGAACTGGGCAACTTATTTCTTATTCTTCAAATGTAATTGATAGTTCATAACCGCTACAACTTTCATGTACTGTAGGAGTCAATCCTAAATGTGTTTTACATAATAATAAATAAGTAGTCTATATAGGGTTTCTCATTCATGCACTGTCACCATCTTACTGTCTCTAGTGTTTTCACCCTCCTGTATATTTATTTAACATCTTAGGTGCATCAAGCAAAATCCTAACTCCTTGGATAAAACAGGTCACTGTTTCCAACCCAATAAACAGTGTTGGGACTGTTTACCTGATTTTCTAATTACCTTAACTTATGTAGAGAAAACCAGCAGTTTCCAGCTTATAGCAAGAAGAGAGTAAGAGAAGGACGGAGGGGAAAATGCCTGAAAAGGAAATACTGTTGTTTAGCAGTCCTGTCAGATACGCAGCTGCCACTCCTGGAGCTTCAGAAGTGCTCCAAGGCACTGTTGAGAATCAGCAAGAACAAATCATTGATCCTTTGCCACAGAGATGATTAGATTAACTGCTGCTATTCGAAACACTGCCCGAACCCATTTCATGAAAGAAGCAAGGTCAAAAAATTCTACTCGTAACACAAAGTCCAATTTACCAAGAATTAATATGTCTTCATAAATAAATACATCGGTGAAGACGTCAGGTATTATTTTCCCAGTCCTCCTCCTGATGCATTATTAAGATGAAGACAAAATCAAATGGCTTTTTAAAGTCTTACTTTGCATTGGTGACAGAAATCACACAAAGAATCCAACAGAGACATCGAGTAAGTGGGAAAATGAGAGCAGGTTCACATGGTTAAGTTTTTGTCCTTAAAAGAAAAAAATACATTTTACAGCCATTCAGCTTAAACTGGTCTGAATTTACAAAAATTAGAACAATGAACAATCCAGAAAATAGATATGCTTGAGGCATCTTAAAAAGAAAAATCTTCTGCTAGCAGTTCTTACACAGGTAGCTAAGAGGAAAAAATCATGGGTCTGGTTGGGAACATTTCCTGGACATCATCTGAGCCAAAATATAAGCAGGACTTTTTGAGATAATGCTTTTAAGATGTCACAGGCAAGATGGAGTAAATGACTGCTTGCAGTGGATCTCAGTAGTGGGGTTTGTTGAAGAAGCAATGACATGAGAGCTTTTGCAGTTACTTAATTATCTTTCATACTTTCTTATCCATACCTTCCACCCCTGCAGGAAGGTGGCTGCTGGCCTGGTATGCTTGGGCAGAAAGTTGGGTCTGTCATTGCTGCTCACTGTTACTTGTCTCAGGTATCACCAGAGAGTGTCACTGGTGTATTTCCTGGCTTCCGTCTCCTGACAGCCCCTGATCTCCAGCATCTCCCCCATTCCCAGGATTTTTCCTCCAGCCAGGAACTTCAAATTCTTCTTTTCAGGCCCTCTATTTTTTTTCCAAGACCACTTCTTTGTGGCACTCCCAATCTTACGGCACACCGAGACTCACTTTTCCCCCAGCCCACACAGTTTCTGTGCATGAGCACAAGGTGTGAGCCGCCTCTCACTGGTGGCTCTGGCTCATGTCTCTTCAGTAAGTGGAGGACTCTGGATATGGCATTTTAATTTAGGTGGGTGTTTACAGTCAGACTCTAACAATTACAGGGAGCAAGCAGCACGCTTGAGAGCTTAAACTTTCAAATTTGGACAGTAGCACCCACAGATACACCTAACTACCTACTACCTGTTAGCATTCATGATTTTTTGCCCACCAGAGTATTAGCTTGATTCTACTTCCAGTGAAGACAATCGGATTAATTTTACTTGTTTCAATAATTTTCAGAAATAGAATTTTCCAAGGGCTGATTATTTGGTGCACGTAAGTGTATTTTCCTAAATTGGTTTAACTAAGCCATTACAGTTGTTTACCCACTGGATTCAATTATTCATGTGTGAGTAAAACTTTTCCAAAAATGTTAGCATGAAGAGCTCCAGAAGTGTTTCTTGAGCTGAATAAGCTCTGTCTGTACTACAAACCACACATTTCTTAACAGAATTAAAGAGCTGACTGCATTTTCAAGTTCTGCTGGAACTATTGTTAGCTCTTGTTCTGCATTAATATTATGGGTTATAACAATTCTTATATAACCAGTTTCTTTTATTTAAGTACATTAATAAGGTACCTGGTCAAGGAACTAGAAACTAGAATACAGCACCACAGCCACCTCAATTGTTACTAGTTCCAACCACAGCCAAAAATTAATCAGTATGTACCTAAATTTAGGCATGTTTGAGTGAATTCTTTTTCATGCAAACATTTTAATGTTTTCATGACATGTTATCTTTAATATATAAGTAGGTTGCACAGTAATGGCCCAAATATATTGCTTGGCCTGTTCGATGGTTACAAGACTAAATTCTTAGTAGGTGTGAGTCTGGGAACTCTGGGAAAATACTTTATCGATTGCATCCATTACCCGAATGCGTGTCAGTAAATGGAAGAAGGAAGTTATATAGCTGATTCCATAGAAATCCTATATGAAATAAAAAGCTAAAAGTGTGTTTTAAAATTTTATCTTCATCATTTTCCTCTTCTAGTACCTCCCCCTGCAAATCATAGTCAGAACGCCACCACAAAAAACAAGAGACCAGCTCTCCAGAAGCCTTTCATCAAAGTGGTAAACCTGTATAAACTTATTTATACAGTTTTTGCACCATTTTATCAGTTTAGAAACATTTACCATAAGGAAACTAGATTGATAGATTATTTCACTGATAAAATTTTACACAGCTTACTGTATGTCAGAAAGTGGTACCTGTCTAAGAAAGTCATAAAACCCTGGCTGTTCATAACCTGGAATTTTCAACAGGCTGTGCAATTGGGCAGCATTTACCATACATTGATAACAACAGAAAAAGATGCATCCCTGAAACAAAATCTAGGCCTCTTGGAAGAAAAGATCAAAATATTTCACCAGGTATGAAAAAAAACAGCTAATCTTTGTAAACTCAATTTTTTTTTCAGGGAGTTTAAACAGTACTTGTCATTTGCCTGTGGGGTTGTTTTCAGACTGAAGCAGATAGCTGGACTAGATTATTTCAGCCAAAATTATTTAGAGTTTTAGAAAACTTGCAACCCACCCAAACCACAGTTTTACTTGAAAAGTAATGATCAAACTCGGTAATAGAGTCTGCTGTCAGATTTGCCCGTCATTTCAAGGCTGAGACTCTGGCAAGTATTAAAACTTTGACAGCAAATCACAAGGATACAGGCAGCTTTAAAGGTTATTCCCTAAGTGATATATGCAGCATACAAAAATCTCCCTGATGCAGAAAATTTACTTTTAAACAAAATACTAGTATTGCTTCTTGTCAGTTCTGGGAAATTAAGAAAATGGCAACAAAACTCAGTAAGCCTCACATTAGACTGATTTCCAGTGTCCAGTTTATAAATGTAAAGAATAATTCTCCACAAAGATAGTAAAAAGAAAGCTAAGACCTTTGGACATTTAAGTCCTGACACTGTTTTCTAAGGAGCTGTTAAATTATTTTTTGTTATATTCCTCCCCCCCCGATCCCCTGCAAAGGAGGGTGAATAGCAATAGAACGCAGCTGTATCTTCTACAATAACCTTGCATAAATATTCCCTGGTACGCTGAGTGCTCTGAACTGCTGTGTCACAGGAATGTTTCTACGTCTTTAGACCCGTGGCAAGCAAGAGGTAGGAAGGTTCTGGGCCTATAGCCCAGGGTGAAATACTGTAGAGACCTGCTGCACCTCTAGTGCAACCACCACAGCAGAGAAGTATGTAGGTGCTCCTATGTGAATTACACAGTGTCCTGGCCTGAATGTATGCAAAGGTTCAGCACAGAGTAAACAATAAACATGCACATAGAAAACACAAGGGAAGGCACTTGAAAAGATAAGACACCCATGCACAGATAAAATCTTAAGCTTTTCATTGCATTTTAGATATTACATGAAAAAGTGGATGCTGTCACATAATTTACACTGGAACTGCTGAATAACAAGACTTTGTTAGCTACAAGGTGACCAACAACTGCTGTGATTGACAGGCCCAAGTACCATACGTTTCTAGAATAGCAGAGACCCATTTCATTCTGTGATTTGCCGTAAGATCTAGTAATACTGGCCAAAGTGCTTTGCTGAATCAATAATCACAAGTTGCGTTACTCTAAAAGTCGGATGAGCTTTCAAAGAAACCGTATGCAACTAACCAACAGCCCCGTCTGCCTTTTCATGGTCCTTTCCCTGCAGGTAACCCAGCACGTAACAGGAAAGGTGCAGTGGCATCTGCACTGTGTCCCCTGCCTCCCACTGCAAAACTGCAGAAACCCTGCCCTGCTCCTGCAGGCGGCACGAGCGCACGGGCATGGCTCGGGACAGGCCTGGCACCGTCTGCTTCGCCATTTCCCAGTTACACTCAGTCCCTACTCTCTTAGGCTGCTTTGAGCGAAGAGGAGAGAAGAGGAGGAGACCTGATCCCTCATTTGCAGCTACGCTGGGACTCTGATAATAAGGACCCATGGGTGGTGTGTTCCCCCAGTGAGGGCTCGGCTCACAGCAGGTTTTAAGATTAGGTCATATGCGTGTGCAAAGGATTTCCCTCAAGGAAAGCACTCAGAATGAAATGATAGAGTTCTGGGCTTATTTTGCCTCTTTTGTGAAAAGTTCAAGACAGATTATTATTTTAGGGCTGCATATCAGATCTCTTTGACAGTTAACTTGATTTATTAACCTGTAACTCCAGGGTAAGCAAATTGGATACTCGTATCGGATATCAACAGGAGCCAAGCTTCTAATTTCCTTAAGCTTTTCTGAAAGCCTAGCATACATTTCTTAACTAACTGAAAGCAGGTTCTCTTTAACTAGAACTCAAAGAGATTTCTTCTTGCTCTGTACAAATTTTCTTCTGGCCTTCATCTTATAACTACATATAAAAATACATGATCATAAGATGAAAAAAACCTCCACATGCGTGCAGAAAATAGAGTGCCCTTTGAAACAGTGGCCCTCACAGAACTGGCATCAAATTTTAACATAGGCATACTACAACAGTTAAGATTTACTTCAGTATGAGAAGACCAAACCTATCAGGAATTGTGGCACCTGTGATGGAGGTCATAAATATAAACATTAAACATAATAATATAACAATCTGTGTGGTAGATGTGCCTCTTTTCTCCACATTTATCATTTTCACAGGTACTCAAAACTTCAATTAGGAGAGCCTGCAAAACTAAAATAGAGCATAAACTATTTCTAAGCTAAATAGTTCTGTGAAGAGCTATTTTACTTATGACATAGAACAGTTTAGCTCAAGAGGCACAATGTATAAACATTTAATTTCTAAACTGTCCAGAAGTCCAAACTAAGCATTCTTGCATTGACTGGAAATACAACATCCTTTTGGCCAAGACTTTGTCTGGTTGGCTAATAACATCATTTTTTTTTTTTAAAGTTTTCCACATTCCTTTGTAAACATTCAAAAAGTAACCTTTTAAATAAATTAATACATATAGGAAGACCAAAAATGTCCTTACTTCACTCTTTCTTTACTAAATGGTTAATTTGTTTTTATTTGGACTTTCAGCCTCTTAGCTTAAAACAAACTTTAAAAACTTCGACAAAACCAACACAGACCTTCTTCTTTACAAAATCATTAGACTGCATGTTCAAAATTATTCATGTTTCCGAGATCCTGCTCATACTTAAAAAGTAAGCTTTCTTTTACTGTAACTAACTACCTAAGACCGCTTCTTTTTCCTCCATCATGCATTTCAGCACATCTAAAAGCACAGGTTCCACTTCCTTAAGATGACCAACAGGAGCCTCCCACAATCAGTAGCATGTAGGAAAAATGAACATTACAGCTGGTAATAATCCTGAGACTGTTGTGGAGAGAAAAAAGCTATAAATACCTATGGGAAAGCAAATAAGCTGCATTTACTGATTAATTACTTCTTGAAAATGGCTGCAGACTATAGAGAGTCCTCAGCACTGGTTGTTGGCAAGATGCCTTACAGTACATCCTTCAACTTGCTTGTTTATGAAGAACCAAACTATGGCATTTTCTCTAATACATAAAACATACAAAACCATTATGCTATTTGACTTTCTGTACCCATAAATCTCTCCCTCCCTGAAGATGGTGGGTATTTCAGGATAATACCCACTATCCATTTGGAAGTCTTTCCAAAATCTGCTTTTCCTTATTTGAATGGCAGATGACAGACATTAGATCATGCTCACGTTACCATGGAGTTTCTACAGCGGTTTGTTTCCCAACAGGCTCATCCACGTGTTTTTATTGTGGGTTGGTTGGTTGGTTGGTTGTTTTTTGTTTGATTTTTTTTTTTTTAATAAGTAAACAAGAACTTGCAGGTCTTCAAACAACAAAATCATCACAGAAATCAATAAAGGCAATCAATTTTTTTTTTTTAAATTTCACCCAAACTATAACTGTTGAGGATAACTATTCCAATGAAAAGATGTAAAATCTATAGTAATATACTTTTACCAACACAGAAGAGTCATCAAAACCATGGCAGTACAGTTTTTGATGCTGGCACTTCTGCCAGCAAAATATCAGAAAGCCAGCCATCTCTGCTTCCTAGCCTCAAAACATTACATTCTTTCCCCTCATTATAGCCTCAAAGGGTATAGTGTGACGTTTTCAATTAAATTACCTGTCCCAATGATCTCCAGTCCAGGCTGGCACTTCCAATGTACACGTGCTGTTTATCAACAATCCAGAAAGATGATTGAAGCCGGCCTTCGTTGTATGCTGACATGTTCATATACAACACTTCAGCACCTAGAGATTTAGGGATGAAATAATAGCACTGGTTAACATAATGTACATTATTAAAAAAAGAACCAACTTCATGTTTCCTGGCCTCAGCTTTGAAAACTAGCGAGACATAATAAAACATACCTTAAGGTTTAAAACTAATGGTTCATAGTGTTACTGTCCCACTATTTCAGATCTTAACATATATTTTCTTCCACTTTAGGACCACATAATTGCTATTTTTAATTTCCAGCACTGTATGTTTCTAAAACCAGTTTATTTTTAAAGATCTATTCTGTAACTGAAGTTTACTACCTGTTATAAGAATGCCCTTTCAAAGGCAAACCCAGTTACAACCACACCCTTGAAAAGCAGCCACTGCTCCTTTGCCGTGGTTCCAGCTGGGAGTCTCCAGTGGGCTGTCACACGGACCAGACCCCAACAAGAGAACAGAGCTGGAGAATTAAGGAATAAAGAAATAAGCAAAGGCCTAAAGTACTCTGAAACTGCTCTTAATCCTGCTAACCTGTGACATTCAACCTGACCACTTTGAACTGCACAGTATTAGTAAGGATCACAGGCCACTGAAATCACTTGCAGGGTAAAAGCATGTTGGCTCTGTCACATCAATAGGACAGTCTGAATTGACCCCGTATGTTTGCAGGATTAAATCCAGAATACACTCGATATTAGGTGAGTTTGCGAGACCTCTCACATCACTGTTGTTCTTTCAGTGTTCCAGTTTTTGTGAGATTAGGTTATTAATCTGAATTAATCGTTGCTGAAAGGAATTTAAAGTAACCCACTCACCTTCCCATTTTAGTCATGACAGTAACTGGGGAAGAGAAGTGACAGTAAAGAGTAGCCTGGAAAGCAATGACAGTACCAGCCATCTCCCATTAAACATTCATGGGATCTTCATGAATTCCAGTAATGGTTGGATACAAAAGAATTCAACGATACTGAGAGAATTAAATGGTTTTCTTTTCATCTAACTTCCTATTTTTCTGACTGCCTAAAAAATACTTGACTTGCATTTTTAAGCAACAGTTACCAGTGCTAAATATTTCTTTGTTACTATGAAAACTGTAATTCTCACTTAAATGAATGAATCTGGAAATTCAGACATCAAAAAAAAAAANGGTAAGGTGCTACTTACTGTGAAGCACCAAAGATGCAACATAGGATTTTGAGCAAACTGCAGATTTTGGTTTGTTGTACAATAACATTAGCTGCAAACCAGTTACCTTTCCAATTTTTTCTTGGTATCACTCATCCACATTCATCTCTGGTTAGAAACAAAGGTATTTGCCAATTTTCCTTGGAATATGTTGCTGCTGACTTTCAATGGGTGCATTAATGAAGAGAACTGTGCTAATTAACGAGGTAATGTGTGTGAAATGGAAGAGACATCAGAAAACACTGCAGCAGGTGTTAAATGGTTTAAATTGTTTTCTGATGAATAAATAAAACAAAAGCAACTCCTACTAGCTAAGGAAAACCATTCTGTAAGGCACTAAAATACTAGCAGCTTATCTGAAAATTGCGTTTAAAATCAAGTTTAACATAGCAGTTTGCCTTGATCATCTTTTCTTTCCATACACCCAATTTGCAACATTATATAGCGCTATGAATTTAACAGCCACAACACACCTACATCAAATAGGTTATAAAGGTAAAACAGCCATAAACAACAATGAACTTCCTTCTCATCACTGAGAGCCTAAAACAAACACAGCTTAAAAACATTTTTGAAACATCCAATGCCAAACAAAAATCCTGATTGCCAAAGTTACAACAGGAAACTATTTAACCAGTAATACCAAGGTTAAAAAGAGCAGATATTGTCAGTAACCTGGCACAAAATTCAAAATTTGTAAAACACCAGGATTTGTGGGTGATTGGCATAAGCAGTGGGATGGAATGATCACTCTAAAATATAATCCAGGCTTCAGTTACCAGAAGAGTGAATGTGGCAGTGCAGAAGGTACTGCTATCACACATACCATTACAATCAAAACCTGGAACCCAATTTCTTTCCCTTCTGGAAACGGCCAACTCAAGGCTTGAGGAAACGGGATCTCCACATTAATTAAAAAAACTCATGTGTTGCAAACAGCAGCTGCTGTGCAGCCTACTAATGAGCCTTTCAAGTTTTGATGAAAGGAAACATGCATCAGTATTGATAATTGCCTCTGTTCCAGAAGCCCTTGAGATGTTTTGTTAAAACAGGCTTATCAGGCCTTCAACACAATCCATCATCCCTGGTGTGGTCCAGGTCCCATGAGAAAATTAAATTGGACTGATCAATATGTGAAGCCGTAACAGAACTCTTCATCATGCTGAAGTCTCAATTACACAAAGCTGTGGACTGAGTTCAACCAGAAGGCACAAATTTGTAGGCTTGATTGCTAATACAGATGCCAGACTCTTAAAAAATAACAATTTTGTTTCACTGAAGATTAAATTGCAGAGTGAGATCTTAAAGAAAACCAGCGCTGCCACTTAAAACTCAAATGGATTTGCCTGTCCCATAAAATTCAAAAGGTTGGGCCAGATTGCCTTCTCTTTACAGGAAAAAAAAACCCCAAACCAACAAACACTGTAGGGACCAAAGCATAGTTTAACTAACAGACATTTCTCCGAGTACTTTTTCTTCTAGGCAGGTAGGTTTTACATGCTGTGTAAGGGAGATGAGGTGCAGTCTGGGATGCACAGAGGGAACCCTGCCCTTGAGAGCCTGGACCTTCATGTGATGGGAACTCAGCCCCTGGGAAGTGCCAAGCTGCACTTCAGCCTCTTGCTTTGTCTCATAGTGGAGGAAGAAAACAGAAGACATTAGGCTTCTAATGTAAAAAGACTTTCCATCCATTTCCAAAAGAAATCCAATTCCCAAAGTCATCCCAAAGAAAAAGGATGGCACAAGCAGGTGTCATTTACCATTTCTAGTCTTGCAGTTATCTTATTTGGTCTAGCTGCCTGCTCTCAGATACTCCCCTAACAGTGTCATGAAGACTACAGAGCAAGCTTGACTTCAATAACAGATCAATGCTAGGACCTTTCCTGCGTATTTGAGTCAAAATACTAACCCACTAGCAGGACTTGAATCAAGAGCCCATCACAGATACGGTCTATCATGTGCCATCCAGAAGAGCACCAGGGTGCACCTGTGTTGCAGCATATGCTACCCATGGATTTTACTGCTGCTCAAGCAAGGTCACCAGGCAAGGTCAACCAAACTGGGAGACTGTTCTTCACGGGAGACTGCAGCAGGCCAAGGCTCACAGAGCTGCCGCTCAGCCTCCAGATCCAGGTTTATGCAACGATCTAAAGAAGGTGCATCGGAAGGTTTTAGATCCAATGCCTGTGAGGAGTCTAGAGTACTACCACGTTGTCCTGGTACAGGGACAGTATCACTGAGCCAAATCACCTCTCTGGTGGATATGGTAAATCATTTTTGTAAAAAGTCCCAGAAGGAGCAACTATTTAGGCTGCTATTATCACAGCTGCCTTGAAAGCAAATATGTAAATTCTGCCTCCAACAGTTTTCAATAGCACCAGCTACAGGCTAAACTCACTGTGGAGTTAGCAAACATAACGCCCAAGAAACAGAAGTTGCATTTGCTTGTACGGGGCTAAAATTTGCCTTCTGTCTTCACAACTTTCTTAGTTTCATTATAATGTTTTTAAAACCAGGGAGAAAAATAGGAATTATGAAGGATTTAAGGACTGAGAGGAGAACCAGACAGAGGTATCTGGGAAGTTGCAGCAGCAGTGACAGCTTATTCACAATAGGCAGAGCAAGGATGAAAAAAGCACCAAGAGCCCTGACCTCATTAGCCCTGACAGCAGAAAACAGCGCTGCGGCAGAAAAGAGGTAGAGAGAAATGGAGATACATGATCTGATGGCACATGTTGGGACTGTGCATTATGCAGAGCCCTGGGAGAAAGAGTTATGGAACTGGACTGGGCTCTGCTACCCTGCGCTAGCAGCTGGAGCATTGTGAATGTGGAGGAGATGAACTTGCACTTTTGAATGCCTCTCCTTCCCCATTTTCCAAAAACAGAGCTTATCAAGTGCAGGCTGCAGAAATACAGCAGGTGTTGGAAGGGGGAGCACACTGGGGATGTTGGAAGAATGAAGGAGTGGGGAGGTTGTGTAAAGGGATTGCAAAAGATAAGGGACAGCAGGATACAAGGAACAGCTAGTATATGAAAAGTGAGTTTGGCCCATGAAAGCAACACTGCTTACAGCTTTGTTTATATTTACAGTTTGAACCTGACAAATGCTCCTGCATCACACTGCTAACCATTCAGCTGCTGTTCCCCACACCGCCACCAAACTGGTCACAGCACGAACAATTGCCCTCCTCTGCTTATCCTGTTCTTGCTGTCCTTTCACTATCCTTATCATCATGTCCATACCTGTTGCTCACAGCACTGTATTTTTCCCTCTCCTAATTCTGTGTATTCCCAAGCAAATACTCCAAGTAATGAAACCCTTAAGAAGCAGTCTGGGAATCATAGAATCATCCAGGTTGAAAAAGGCCCTTGGGATTACTGAGTCCAACTATCAGCCCTACTCTGTAAAGTTCTTCCCTACACCATATCCCCCAACAAAACATCTAAATGACTCTTAAACACATTCAGGGATGGGGACTCAACCACCTCCCTGCGCAGCCTATTCCAGTGTCTGACCACTCTTTCTGGGAAAAATTCTTTCCTAATGTTCAGCCTAAACCTACCCTGTTGCAGCTTGAAGCCATTCCCTCTCGTTCTGTCACTACCCATGAGAAGAGACCAGCACCAACCTCTCTACAATGTCCTTTCAAGTAGTTGCAGAGGGTGATGAGGTTTCCTCTCAGCCTCCTCTTCCTCAAACTAAACAGTCCCAGCTCCTTCAATCGCTCTTCATAGGATTTGTTCTCCAGGCCCCTCATCAGCTTTGTTGCCCTCCTCTGCACTCACTCCAGCACCTCGACATCTCTCTTGTGTTGAGGTGCCCAAAACTAGACACGATACTCAAGGTGTGGTCTCATCAGTGCTCATCACCTCCCTACTTCTGGTGGTCACACTATTTCTTATGCAAGCCAGGATGCCATTGGCTTTTTTGGCCACCTGGGCACACTGCTGGCTCATGTTTAGCCGCTTGTCAACTAGAAGGCCTTTTCTGCCAGGCAGCTCTCCAGCCACACGTTCCCCAAACCAGTAGTGATGCATGGGGTTGATGTGGCCCAAGTGCAGGACCTGGCACTTGGCCTTGTTAAAGCTCGTACCATTAACATTGGCCCATCCATCCAATCTTTCCAAGTTCCTCTATAGATCTTCCCTGTTCTCCTGCAGATCAACACTCCCACTTAACTTGGTGTCATCTGCAAACTTACTGATGATACTCTCCCTACCCTTGTTGAGACCATCAATGAAAATGTTAAACAGAAATGGTCTCAACATTGAGCCCTGAGGAATACGACCACCTAGATTTAACTCTGTTGAGCACTACTCTTTGGGACTGCCCATCCAGATAGTGTTTGATCCAGCAGATCGTGCACTCATCCAGGCCATGAGCAGCCATTTTTTCCATGAGAATTCTATGGGGGACAGTGTCAAATGTTTTTCGAAAGTCCAGGTATACAATACCCTCTTCCTAGGTCATAGACTCTCCTTTTGTTTTCAAGATCCAGCCAAAGGTCCCTGTTTAGCCCAGCCAGTCTCCTTCCCCATCTACTAGTTTTTCGTCACACAGGGACAGCCTGCTCCTTTAAGACTTCTTTTTGAAGTATGTCCAGCCTTCCTGGACTCCTGTATCCTTCAGGGAAGCCTCCCAAGATATACTGTCAAGCAGTCTTCTGTACAAGTCAAAGTTTGCCCTCCAGAAGTCTAAGGTGGCAGTTTTATTAACCCCTCTCCCTGTTTCTCCAAGGATCAAGAACCCAATCATCTCATGCATGATCACTGTGCCCTAGATGGCCTCCAACCTTTACTTCTGCCACAAGTTCTTCCCTGTTCACAAAGAGAAGGTCCAGGAGGGCACCTTCCCTGTCGGCTCACTTACCAGCTGTGTGAGGAAGTTATCCTCCACACACTCCAGGTATCTCCTGGATTGTTCCCTCTCTGCTGTGTTGTATTCCCAGCAGATATCCAGGAGGTTAAAGTCCCCCATGAGAACAACAGCAAGTGACTGCGAGACTTCTCCCAGCTGCTTATAGAAAGCTTCATCCACCTCACCGCTTTGGTTGGGAGGTCTCTAGCAGACTTGCACAGCGATATCAGCTTTATTGGCCCTTATCCTAATCCAAACACTCTCAACCTTATCATCACTATACTTGATTTCTGAGCTCTCATAGCATTCTCTAACATACAGGGCCACTCCATCGCCTCTCCTTTCCCGTCTATCCCTCCTGAAGAGCTTGTAGCCATCTATTGTGGCACTCCAGTCATGCGAGGCATCCCATCCCATCCCAGTATGGCACCTTGCACGGCCTCTCTAGGAGGCTACTGCTCAACTGGGAGGCAGCACATGTGGCACTTGCCACTGTGCTATAGATCTGCTCTACTCTTTCCACCAAACTGAGTTTCCAGATCACTACAGATGCAGTTAATCATCATGAGCTAACTCAGGAAGACCAGCAAATATCCTTTATTACCCCTAGGTCCCAAACTTATTTTTTGAAATACAACATACTTACCAGGAAACGGATGTGTGCACAAATAGATATATAAAGTGAATGCCTCCTTCCCTACCTTTTGCAATAAACACTTCTGTTTTATTTATTTGCCTTTGATTATAAGCCTTAGCACACCATGAATAAAACTAATTTTTATTCCACCTAGAGAAAAATCCAGGGTTTTCCATACCCTGCTCACAAGTGGTGGAGTATCTTTCCCATACTGACCAGACACAAGTGACCCAGGCAGAGGGTCACCTCCCCAGGAATTTTCATGCTTTTTTCTTGACTGATTGCAAAATGTCTGGAGTTGTTCCAAAAGCCCCATTAGCAGGACCTGCCAGAACTCAGAACAGGACAAGTACAAACGCAGAGGAAAGCACGACTTGACAACATAGCTGGTTGTAGCGTTTTACTACGTTTCTGAACGATTAGAAGACAAATTAAACTATTCACTATTTCTGTGCTCTTTATGGAATATTGGATTTGAAATGCAATTTAAAGTCTGCCTGGCCCCAGAAGGATTAATGATTCAGTCTTATTTTAAAGAGATAACACTCAAGAACTTTTAGGGAAATCTCTGATGACAATAATCTCAACTTTAAATCAGCTGCCCTCTGCTCCTCCCCCACCTTTTTAAAAACTCCCAAGACTGAAGGCAATCCACTCTGGGATTATATGCTATTCACCAGTTAAAGCCCAGAGCAGTTTGGGTAAAAACCTTGATGCATTTTCTTTATCAGCTCCATATACATCTACCATACAAAATAAAATGAAACTACATAAAGAAGTTATGTTACAGTACAAGCTCAAGCAATCCTGAGAAAGCCTTTGCAATACAACTGCAGTTCACACTACCTTGGCCTGCCTTAAATTGTAGCACTCAAACATACCTTCTTTCTGAATGAAATTCCCACTCACTCCCAATGTACAATCAGCCATAAACCACGTGCACACAGAGCTTTCTCAAAACAACACCAACCCCCAAAGTTAATGCCGCCTGTAGTAAAACGAGGCTGTTTCTCATGGAAATATTTTCCTGAATAACTACTGTAATGCTTACTGCTTTATTTTACACCACCTGAGGTCACTGATACAAAAGGAGGAAATCAGTGCACAGCACAGCGATCTCTGACTGTAGTTCCATGGGCCCCTCCTCTTGCTCTGTCTCTGGAGAGATACGAGCGAGTGCAGCATCCACTGGAATTGCGATGGCCAGGCTCATGCACTCGGGGCTGCAGCACGGGTGGCTCAGGGAAAACATGCAGGAAACACTCTCTGCCTCCTGTGTGCTGCCACCGCTCATCTCCGCTGACCTACTCCCCAGCCAGCTCACGTGTCCACGGCCCAGCTGGAGCTTGAAGAAAAGGCTGCTTTGAGAGAGCTTCCCTGAGCGGGCAGGCTGCAGTCAAGGGTCTCCCTGCAGAGTTGCGGGTGTGAGAAGAGAGGTCTCCGTCGCTGCCGGCTGACTTCCCAGCCCCCTCTCTAGGCACTAAGCCAGCTTCTCGCCTGGTTCCCTTCCCTCCCTAGCAGAATGTAACATGTTCTTGGGCTCTGTCCTGCACAACCAGGGAGAAAAAATATCCTCTATTCTCACCAGTGTTTTTTTGCTTTCTTTTTCACTCATTCAGTGAATTAAAATAGGTTCTGTGAGCCAGCACAGCCTCAGAAATTTCTCTATCCACACAGCTGAGGGAAGCCAAGAGCAGAGTATGTGGACAGGAGAGAGCAGGAAGAAAAAGAAATAGTGAGAAATGAGTATTACAAAATGCAGTTCTCCATCTGAAAACAAAGTATTATGGAATAGCAACTGGTAGGGTTAAAACAAATAAAACCCCCCATTAATAGTGGCATGAACAAGTCTTATTTTCGGCAAACCTTCTCCTTCCCTCCACCACCCCTTCAACTGCAACCAGGTACCTTTTTTAGGGTCCAAGGAAGGAACTGGATCAGAAAATAGATCCAGGTTAAAAATGAATAAAAGTAAAATCATTATTTCAAGTGAAGAACAATTCACTTGTCCAGCTCATCACATGGCTGTAAACAATTTTTCCAGCACAACCGAAGGCATGGACCAAGTGTGGGAACAAGTGGTTTGTGGTTGGACGCAACAGGACGCGGGAACTGCTTATGCCAGTGCTGCCCTTTAAAGGTAATGCCCACATAACGGCAGCCTCCATTCCTCTCAAAATCAGGCCTCTGAGAAATTCAAAGTGGCGAGTCCCAGTACTTGTTTGCCTTTTGTCTTGCATAACCATTTGCCACCTGCAAACAAAGCAGCTGGGAGGGCAATGCCTGGCATTTGCTTGGGATAACATTTCCCACACTCTTACACAGAGGTCCACAGTGACACAGAAGATCCAGAGAAGACCCGTCAGAGGATCCTCATGTGTGCAGAGTTTGCTCACGGGATGCAGGCTGGCAGATTCTTGAGAACAAAGGAAAGGTCAGAATTAATTTCTTTCAACTGATTGTTTAACTTCAATGACATCTTGGGATGTCAAGGTAACATTTATTTAAATGCACCCTTACAGTAGCTTCCAAGATGTCAAATGTTGGCCTTTGTTGTTAGCCCAAGTACTCAACGTACCGATTTCTCAGCTTACCCTGATGTACACAGAGTTCAGTGTAAGAATGTTATGGCTCTCGCCCACGTGAAAGCATTTGCGCTGCTTGCCAGGCCCTTTTGATTTACTCAGCATTAAAAATGGACTTATAACCAAAACACTTCCCACGCCATGTCGCAAGTGAGATGAAAAAGAAGCCTGACAATATTTCTTTGCACTACTTCACAACCCAGCTAAACGTAATTTATGATTCACTGACAAAAAGCCAAAAGTTCATCTTAATGCAAAGTGGGCAAGCCATGACAAATGTGACAACATAGGTTTGAGAAGTCTCCTCTACCCACAGAACAGATACAGCACAGGCACACCCTTCTTGAGCTTCCTTGTGAATAGCAGGTACCTCAGCTGATTAACCCTTTGTGTGTCTGTGCATGTTTTATTAACCTCTGCACAGAATTTTAGACTGCAAACAAGGAAGAAACTCATATGACTATGGACCTCTGGTCAGTCCAAAGATGGAAATACAGTTTCCAGAGCAAACTCATAGCTTTCTCATTTCACCCACAAGACAGAGTGCTTCCATAAATCTATAAAGCACTGAGATTCCATAAGGAAAACCACAAAATGCAGTGCAGTTAAAACACGCACCCCCACACCACCCAATATTTAGAAACAGGATTTGAAGCCTGATACCTCTTTCTGTAATGCAGGATATATAATAAAATGAATTTTAGAAGTAAATTAACCTTGTTACCCCATGGGTTTTTATTACCTTCAATGTAATAGTTCTTTCCTTTCTTACCACTTTTTCTTAAGACCTGTGGAATGCACTTGACTTTTTTATTTAAGATTTTTAATTGTTACTTGAAAATTTTGCATTCTACATTTTCCACTGGAAAACATCTATTCTGTTCTTAACAAAGACACATCCATTTCACCATGTCCTTGAAACATGCTGCCACTCAGTAGATATTTGACAAGCAATCACCCCGCAAATGCAACCAGCCAACACCACAGTTCATCACACAGAACAATTCAGGAAAGCAGACATGCTTCAACTCTACACTTTCCTACCTGGGTTTGGCCTCTGAAGTCAGTGATTTCTGTACCATATATGCTATAGAAACCCTTACTGTTTGGGACAGAGTTTAGGACTCCCATTTTAGACTATCTTAAGAAAAATAATTAATTGAGTCTGTGCACAAGAATCTATTGTAACTTAAAGAGAACTAAAAAGATTTTCCTTGCCCTCTAATAATGTTATTGAAAGTAACAAACATTTCATGACTCTTTTAAAAGGTTTTGCTGCCTCATACAGCAAACAGGAGAGAAATACTCACATTTTGCACTGACTTGACTCTGACATCAGGGTTTTTCAATCAATTTTTTACTTTTTGAGCTATTTAAGGTATTTCATATCAATAGTCATAAATTATTTTGAATAAACCTTTGAATAATGAGAGCACTGATGATCAGCTCAATTCTTTCCCCTTAGCAGCACTCAGCATTCCTCTAAATAGCGTTTTCTGAGGATAAATCTGTTTTGAGTCTGATGATTCAGTAGAGTCAGTAAGATAGCATACAACAAATTTTGATAGAATGTTTTAAAAAAATTCACCTTCTTTTTTCCCTTCATTATTGGAGAGTAAACTGCTCATTTACTAGATGAAGCTAGAAAACTGATTGCTTTAGAGATTGGAAAAAGTAATTTTCTTACTTAGTTAACTCAGGCAACAAAGCATATTACTGCTTAAAGACAGACCATAATACCATCAGTAAAAGCACTACTAAAGTTGGATTGTGGCTTTCTTTCTTTGCCTAATTATAATTGCATCTATTTTTACTATAAAAGAAAGCTATTTTAAATATAATAGATTGGTAAACTCACACAACTGCTTACCCCACAGCCTTTCAAAGACTCTTCTTTACTTGGATTAGAAACACTGGATTTGTTTATGTGCTTGTTAGATGAAACATACAAGAATTCAGGGACATTTTTCATCTTAACACATAAGGAATTAGATAGAATCACAACCTTCTATGAATGAGCAAGGATAAATCCCTACCAAAAAATGCAGTCAGTATTTATACCTATCTTAGTTTTTAAATTATCAACATGATTTCATTCTGATATTTACATATTCTAAACCCATCAATATTGGCAACGGTCACTTCTAAATGTCCTGACAAGCACTAACAGCGCTTGTGCCATCATTCCCAAAACATGGTCTCAGACATCTGTAGCTCTGCTTTGGGTTCTGTCAAGTTTCCCTCCTGCGAAGGAGAAATCTCAGTTCTGGAAGGTGAGAAAGCATACTGCAGAGTAGACAAAGAGGTGAGGACGGAGTATGCCTCCTCAGGGGGCAAATATTTTTTGGTCCTAAGCTACTGCTTTTTATTTTTACTGTACCTTCATAACGGAATTGATTTTTTTTCCTGCACTTTCATTGACTGGTTCTCTGAGCAGCCTTCGAATGTTATCCCCAAGCTACTAAAAGCCAAGAGCATCGGATGACCTGGCCATGGCCATACAAGGAAAGCAGAGGCATAGCCAGAATGAGCTGGGTCTGCCAGTGGCCCAGTCTTTTCCTTTGACTACTTCTTGCTTGCCTCTCAGCATCTTTCCCTACCTCTTTCCTTTGATCCTGTCTTATTATCCTGCCAGGTCAGCTTTCGAATTTTCTAATTTTTCTTCTTCAGATCATTGTTACCTTAATTCCAATTATTTTTCTCTCCTTTCATCTAAGCTGCCACAAGCCCACCAAGAACATACTTCACCTTTTGCTGACATTCTTTTCTGATGTTTTCCAGAACTAATTACTCTATTTTCTGTTTCTGCCCTTCTCTTTCATCTGATTAGTTTCTCCCTTTTGTTTCATTCCCCCGACTATTTTCCTCAAACATCTGTCTTCCTCCCTCTCCTTCACTCTCTCCCACTTCGTCCTCAGTTCATCATTTCACTCTTGCCCTTACTCACTCATTCATTGTTTCATTTATCACATATACTCATTCAGTTATTCATTCACTCCCCCACTCTCCAATTACTCGAGGAACATATTTTGTTCTCAAACTACATAAGCAGCATGATAGATTCTCCAAGCCTGTACAAATAAATTTGTGAGAAGGAAAAAATATGTTTTCTTAAGAGTTTTAAGGCTAATCACAGTTCTGGGCTGCCCAGTTTGGTCCTTTTTTTTTTATTTATTTATCATGTGCTAGAACTCTTGCAGGTATTAACTCACAATAGACAAGATAGAAAAAAAAAAAGAAAAACGAAACAGAAGAAAGTTCTGGGGGTTGTTGCAGATTGGGACTGTGGGAGTTTCTTCTTGTGTTCTTAGTCCAAACAACAACTAAAGCTGAGCTTTTGATTCTTACCATGGGCCCAAGGTTCTTAAAAGAACAAGGCAGTTTTCTTTTATAAAAGTGAGCACGTAGAACAGAAACTGAAGCTCTGCTGTAGCAGACTGAAGAGCCTCATGCTTGATTTACTATTGTTTTGACCAGACTGGCAGATGCATTTCTGAGGGCTTCAGCATTCTAGTTTGGTCACCCAGACACTTCATACATTAAAATGGAGACAAAATGGACAAGGTGCAATGTCATAAGCAGAAAAGTCCACACAGTCAACAGAGGAAAAATAAAAAGCAAGTGAAGAAAAAATGCTTTGCCTTTGAGGAAATACATAGGGGATACAAATCAATAGCTTGTCATTTAGCAGCTTTTTAACACAGATTGATTTTCATCCAAACAGCCTATTTGAAATGTAGAAAGCAAAATAAAAGGAAACCACAACGCCACAGATTCTATGTTATTAGTTGGGTGAAGGACACACAATATACAGTCAATAAAAGTGACACCTGACTGAAATCATGGACGATTTTAGTGTCCTAGAGGGACTAGACCACAGGCATAGTCTAATTTCTCCTGTATAAATATCAGCAACTGCCTGTGAAGGACAGGAATATAGCCATATAACTCCCCTATAGCATTTTGAACTGGTGGAGAACCAGGTTTATAGGACTTCTTTTTCTTCTCCAGACCGCACAGGTCAGACAGAATTACCCTGAGGACAAACCAGTTCAGAGCCATCTGGAATAGCAGCAGGGTACAGGACAGGGACTGTGTAGCTGGACTACTTGCAGCTGCACACTGGGATACCTACAAGGAAGAGGCCAGAAGGCAGCATGTGTGCTTCTAGGCTCAGTAATCACATCATGAAATTGATGCCAATTCCTTCAAAGTACTCACTGTAAACTTCAGGAGGAAGGGCTGCCATTACTTCAGAAGCCCAACTGAAGTAACTAGGTGGATGTGCACCCAGGAAAGCCTGAGGGATTAGTGTGGGACAGCAAGACAAGAGACAAAAAGGGATATCAATTAGATTTGCACTATAAAATGCATGTAAACTGGAAATGATAAGGATTTGATGGTGAACATTGCTGAATATTGGTAGGCAACTCCTGAATGAAAACAATGAAAGATCAAACTGAAAGCAGTACTAGACATTAACAGGGTCATATGAAGCACGGGAGACAGTTCTGCTGATGAGGGACATGGATGAGGTCCTTGGCATAAAGACTGCTGCTGTAGGACCTCTTTTTTGTGTATTACAAGAGGTAAAATGAATTGAGCAAACAAGGCTAGGATTCAAAAGAAAAAGGTTAGTCTCATATTTTAAGTTGCTTGAAACTACCCAGAATATTTGAGTCTCGCAACTGATGATCCACAAAGTTGCTATGCATGAGAGAGGGCAGGGCAGGGATGGGCTAGCATCTTCTGAGGACTTAGCTGGAGCCCTTGAAGTGTAATCTTGTTCACAATGACAATGACACATATTAAGTGCTACACAGTGATAAATACTTTTCAAAAACCCATTAAACCAACCAACAGATTGTGTGTGCTACAAACTTAGCAAAATAAGTGGATGCCTTGGCTATTACCTGTATCTTATATCATCCATAAAATGGCAACTGAGCTATTCCTCTATCTCCTGTGAGCATCATGAACATTTATTATTGAATATTCATGAAACATTCTTATTTCGGTGTTAATAGCACAGGGGGAAAAAAAAAAAAAGACAAGTTTGTCCCCAGATGAGGTCTTGACCAGTGTTCAGTAAGTGAAAGAAGAGAAAATACAATGAAAATTATAGTGAAATAAAATATTCTACACATGCTTGCATGAGCCTAAAAATCCCTGTGCATTGAATGTGATAGGGTCCAGTGGGAAGATTATGTCATATTCAACTAAAGTCTGGATCGTAACTGCAAACAGCTTCATGGCACAAAAATGATGCAGAGAATATATTTTTACATGCTATAAATGATTACTTCATCGACCAATCAGAGAACACACAAGCTGAGAAGCTACTATTGATTTATTTTGAGCATAGTACTGATTCAAGCTGCATCAAAAAGCCCCTGTGAGGATGGCCACACTCTACTCCGGCTTTCTGTCTATGTGACAACATCTGCATCCCGCAAGCCCATTCTGGTAGAATTGAATTTCAGAAAGAAGACCTTCATAACATAAGGATGTATGCCAAGAGAAAATTAAAGGCCAAAGAGAAAAAATCTTACTGGTTTCCTAGCAATACTTGAAAACATTTTAATAGCATAAATGTATGGTTACCAAAACCAAATACTCCTCTCCCAAGAGATGATACAAAGACAGTTAAAAGGGAAGCTAAAGTAGAATGTTAGAGATAAAATGGTATCCTTCAGTAAGCAGATTTGAGTCCAAGCCAGAAAAGAAAAGAAAGGGAAGGAAAGAGAGAAAAACAAAATTAAACCCAGGCAAGCTGAATGTAAAAGTATACAAAAAGAATCAAAAAGACTTTGAGGAAATATAGATACTGAAGCTGCAGAATACACTACTACTGCACGCAGTGTTTTGTGGAAGACAAATATACAAATAGATTAAAAAATTGATTGCACTAATTAAAGGGAAAAAAAAAATCATCCGAACATCACAACAGATTGCTGAACTCTGTGACAAGGAAGTTCTTAACCTACAAATTGCTAAAAGGATATACACTGTAAGGGGAATGTCATCGTCCACTTGTTTAATACTCCTTCCGTAAGTGTGCAGTTCAGCTGATGCCAGCAGCGCAGAAGACTGACCTTCAGTTTGTTTCTATTGTCTTATTGCTGAGAACAGTTGCTCTGTGACCCTTTGCTTGTGAACCGTTATTTCTGAAAGTTTGATGTGGCAACCATCAAAATTTTCTTTTGACATGATTTTGAAGCTTAGTACAGATATTATGTCGTTCTAGATCTTTGCTGGTATTTTTCCCATCACTATATGCAAACATGACTACTGAGATTAAAAGCATCAAGTACAGGGACCTGTTTTGTTTTGAGTCCCTGAAGTGACTGTCAATTTACGCACCACATAATTACTAATATTTAAACACTGCATATAGTTAATATTTTGTCCAAAGGAAAGAAAAGATGCTGAATGTGCTCTGTCCTCAAGTACAAGCATTAGAGACAATAACTAAAGGGTGTTCAACAAGAGATGACAATGATAGGAGAGTAATGTAGAAGTATAATTTTGGGAACTTTTCTTCCAGTCGAATTACTTTAGAACGAGCTTAATGTAATTTACTTTTCAAACATTAGGCCATGTACATATAGCACACCAAAGTTTGGTAGAAGCCTTAGGTTAATTTGAAAACTGATACAAGAGGTTACCAGAAAGAGCAGTATTAGCATGGTAGTGGCAACTCCTTGTTACAAAGATAAAGCTTGGTAACTAAAGCTGTATAAACCATATAAACCAGCAAGATTTGGTCATATGGGTTTACTTTATGGTACAATCGTGCTGTATGCAAAAACCCAAGGGTAGGCACAGGTGAGTAGCCTTTCCAAAGAGTTCATCAAATGAAAACCAAATGGTGTCAGTCAAATAGCATCAGCTTCGTTTGTAATTTTATAAAAGCTCTTAGATGCTTTTGACAACTTCTTAGGTAACTTTGAGCACGCAATACTTTAATTGCAAGTTTGAAGCAGAAGTGTTATGTTGATTGAGCTAAGAGGTGAAGAAGCTAGAAAAATGTAATAACATGTACACAACTTTAGAGATCTAAGTGTCTGTGTCACCTCACTTTAGACGATGGTCTTCTCAGAGCTACCCAGGTTTGAAGTTGCATTTCAGTCTAGGTGATATAAAAAGCTTGAACAAAATGAGAGACCAAAGACTCACCATCACTGGCAAAGATGAACCCTGCTCACAAACAGTAGCAATCAAAAATATACCAAATGGTATCTGCAAGAGTGCTGTGACTGACCAAGGCACAGCTCTAGGAAGACAGTCAGGCTTCGAGTGGATATGAAACACGTGGTAAACACATAAACGACCAAGAGAAAATTCACCAACAATAAATTACCCTGATTTCTTTAGACCTCTGTGTAGGACCATTAGCCTTCATCTCTTTTCAGGATGAGATAGTGTTAGGGCTTTTGCATACAAGAGAAAGTATGGGGTGCCAAAATTTCTGCAAAAGGAGCACAGCGACCTAACAAATGTTTCCTGGGCTCAGATGGCCCTGGCAGCTCTTATCAGCACTTCCATTAACTGTAGGTAGGATCTTGCATACTATCCATATGTTTTAAAAATGTCGCAACTAATTTCTGCTAATGCCATCCGTTATTGGTTCCTCTGTACTAAAAAGCACCAGTGACTCAAACGAACCACTGCCATAAAGGAAGAATCCATTCCAGCTTGTAAACTGTGAAGGAAGATTTGGAGATGATCCCTGTGGCGTGAACCTGCTATACTGGGCCTGACCAGTTACCACCAGGCAAAAGCAATTTGGCTCTTCAGAAGATGGCTGGATTACCAGCACTCATAGTTGAGCTGAAGCTTATGAAAAACAAAAGCACCCATTCCTGCCAAACCCATGAATACACACACATTAGTAAGAGATTCCAGTGCAAGGACATCTGCAAACTGAAATTATGTACTAAAATATTGATCAATCTACCGTGCAAAGCTTTTTCATTTATCAATTTCAAAGCAGAAGAATTATGATATTTTTTCTACTAAACACGTAGCATCTGAAAAATGCCTTACAGTACATCTAACCTATAATTCATCAAGAACAAAGGTAATACTATTTACTTATAGGTCTTTGGAACAATGGCTACAGATATTGGAAAGCATGGGACTGTTTTTTTATAATCCAAAAGCACACATTACCATTGGGAGGATACTGTCCTTTTCCTCTCAGTAAACATTCATTTCTAAGTAAAGTCTACAAACATAGATGCTGTAGAGCTTAGAATTACCATTTATTGCTTGCATATCTGGCTTGGGTGGGCACAGAAATTTTGACTTCAGTGCACCTTTTCCCCCTCTCCCTCTTTGCAAAACAAGTCAGCACAACTCAGTGCCCTGGGTGTCTTCAGAGCTTAGATCATAATGACGTTTTGGCTTGCTTGCTTGTTTTTTTCCCTCTATTGCTTGTGTTAATTGTTAATTCTTTTGTGCTAGAGAACTCTATAAAGTAGGTTGTACCTAAAGCTTCTAAAAGTTGGTGGGCTTCAGGCTCATAAGAAAAAACTAACTGTTTTACATTGTGATCTATTATGGTGCCCATCAGCAGCCTTTTTTTTCTTTTTTTTCTTTTGAGCTAAAAGACATCTAAATCAGGCAGCAGGCAATGACAATGTATGTTATTTACCCCAGTCCCTCATTTGGAATGTCACAGAAGGATCGGTTCTTCAATGAAGTTTTAAAATCTCATCCTACAATCAGAAGCTTAAAATAATTCTTTTACAAATAAGGGCAAGATACTTCTTTCAAAATATATCTGGTGGCAGCAGAAGGAGCAAAAGCAGTGCAGGGACTGGAAGCTAGGTTTCTTCCATCCCAAATGAGTGTGTGACTACTATAGAGTTATCTTTAAATGAAGTCAGAGATTAGAAGATTTTCTGCAAATCAATAGATCTCAAATAGGATAGGCTGAGGGAATGCCGCTACAGAATACTCTCTGCTCTTCTGAATCCTTTGTGATTGCAAATTCTGTTTTACAAAGTTTAAATTTTTCAATACTAGCCATCCAGACATGCAACAATCTTTTCAAGACTGAGCTTCAGGATTCTAACTTTCCATTGTGTGAATGGAGTGTATTTTATTTTTGGACTTTTTACATTGTTTTTACATTGATTCTCAACATTATCTTCACATGAAGAGGAATTGAACCTTACTTAGAATTATAGAATTGTTGAAAAACCCAGGTTAGAAGGGTCCTTGGAAGATCATCTGGCCAAATCTTTAGTGGGAAAGGGAGTCTAAATGAGATCACCTAGCGCCCTGTCCAGTCACATCTTGGAAACCTCCAGTGCTGGGGACTCTGCCACATCCCTAGGGAAATTGTTCCAGTGAATGACTGTTCCTACTGTAAAAAAATTATTTTTTATTTTCCTATGTTGAGATGAATGCAATTAAACACATAAGCTTATGTTCCTCTTCCAAATCAAAAAAGAATTATTAAAACTGCTTTGAAACCAGTCTAGAACTTTCCCATGCACTAAATACTTATAAGGCCACTTCTCACTTATCTACTTCCTTCTTAAAACTGCCAGTGATAGCGCTTTCATAATCTGCTCTGTCCGCTGTCCTCAAATTTGGAACATTTTCTCTAAAACTGAAACCAAATATTCTGGGCTGAATGTAAATCAATGTCATCATGGTTTACCCTACCAATGGCTTTCACAAAACCCCAAGTTCCCCAGAACCCTAACATGTTCTAGGCCCAGAGAAACTTATCATGGAATGCCCTCTCTTTCTCCTATAGCTTTACCTTCTCCATACCAAACTAGACTGATGTTCCCAAGCGATCTCCATTTTTTCTATGACATAACACAAGTTTTTCAATCCTTCTATAATGTTAATAATATAACATCATCTTCCCATTCCCTCACAAATAGACAGGGAAAGGGAACATGTTTGTGTCCAAAAGTATAAACTAGTCATATCCCACAAGTATCACAGCTCTAAAACTATGCAGCACGTTGTGTGTCAACAGAAATAGACAGATTATGGAACCAAACACATTTCATCTGACATATAAATCATATTCAGTATTGCTGTCCTCCATGCAACAATTTCATTGAAACAACAGTACAGGAAAAACCAAAACCTCTGGATATTACATGAATTCTGAACTTTCTGGTGCCACAGCAGATTAAGCCTATCTAAGCCAGGTTCCAGTGGTCCTGCTTCCCTTGCTGACCCCAGCTACATGTTTCTTGTCTCTGTGTTGTACCTGGCATTTACGCTTGTGAGATCATGCACCAAGTAATGCAAGTGACAACTAAGCCAGCCAGAAAGAGATAGTTTGTGGCCAAATCAGCTCCCCGAACTGTCTTGCCACATGATCACTGGTGCAAGGAAGAAGGCAGGGACAACATACGGTGGGGGGGGAGGGCAAAGAGAAGACTGGGACCAGGCAGCTGCCCACCTATAAACCCATTTTATTTGTCATGGAATGGTGTCTGTTAATGTTTGCAATCTAAAGCACACAAATAAAAGCACAAATATCTTCTAGAGCTCTGCTTTCTACTAATTTCTTTCTCTCCCTGCAATAACAGAACTTATTTGTTTCTCTGGTTTTGTTGTATCTGGTTAAAAAAAGAGGGTAATCCTGGGCAGAGGTGCATAACCTGCTCGGTGAATAACAGCTGCATATGGGATCTAGTGATTAGATCCTGCCCTAGCACAAAGACTTTCTATTATTCTCCAGTTTCATTACTAATATTTAATAGCTATTATATAGTTGAGTTAGCCGATTGTTATTTTTTTATATCGCATTGCAACATGGACAAAATCCTTTTTTCAAATCTGCCTCAGTCATCACTGAAAAAACAAAAAAGATTCCTTGAAAATGTATGAAAAACGATTCATGAAAAGCAGGTAAAAAGGAAAAAAAAAGTGTGTGGTGGGGAAGCAAATAGAAAAGAAATGAAGCAATGCAAATTGAAGAAAGGAAATCCTTTGGCATGCCTTAAAAAGCATTAACGTTGTCAGCTAAAATAAGATTGCAACTAGTAAAGGATTTAGAATCTGTACACGTAAGAAATGATAGAACAACCTTCTAATTGGAGACTATACTATTCAAATATAACTGAGGAACAAAGGCTGGTATGTTATTATGTGCAAGGAGTGGGAGGGTTATAAGAAATGCTTCAATCTAGTAGAATGAACCACAGCTGAGAAAAGGCTAAAACAATAACCTTGAAAACAAGCATTAATAAGCTACCGTCACAGCGCAAGGAGGACAAAGAAGAACATGCTTGTTTACACAGTGAGGCAAATTTTTCGTACAGGCAAAAGAGAGTCATGTACACATATGCTTAGTATTTGTATAAATATGTGAGAGTGAAATACAACTTTGATATTAGCTACAGAGAAGGAAGACTTCATACCCTAGGACTTCATATTACAAAAGGTCCTATAAAAATAACATCAATAACATCATAGCCTGTTTAGTAGTAATTTTGAGAATATGAGCTGCGAGAACTTACGTGTGGTTGATTTTTTTAAAATTACAAATATACTTTTTTTGTTTTTTNTAGGCTTAGATCTGGCTTCTGGTGCCTGTACTGCCGTTAATAATTCCTAGTTGTCCCTGAGAGACAGAAACAGCAAGCGACCTCACCTAACAGTGATGTAAAAAGAAATTCATTAATACTGTATTTGCAGAGCACTCAGATATCACAGTGAGAAGCAGCACGGAAAAGCCTCTGAGGCAATTAATCATTCTGCATTCAGTGCAGGATCTGGCAGACGTGCAATAAAGAAAGCCTAGAGACATACATTAAATATGAAGATAAAAAAGATTCTAGCCATTACCGGCAGAAATAATATCTCCTGAATGAGCCTTAGGCACTAAATGTTTGACTTATTCCCATTGAATACAACAGAAAGACTCGTGATTAATGTGGTAAGATTACTGGTAAGTACTAGCCAGGTATCCTATGCAAAATATAGAATCTGATAATGTAAATAAAGTCTATCATAAATAGATGTTTGGGGACTGGTATTTCTTGGATTCCACATGCTTAATTTTGCAACTAAACACTCACACAGTGCAGCAATTATTACCAAATGTACATTATCTCAGCACTCAGAGGCTCATGTCACCACAGCTTTAGGTGTGTTATGTGTTAGCACAGTAAATCAATCCATGTTTCATGCTGCAGCTCCTGTAATCAAGCTATCCTGTTTTACAGTTAGCTCAATGAGTCAATATATCAAAGACACGACCAAAACACCAGGCTTAACAGTAGTGACAAACCTCAAGGTTCACAGGTAGCTCAGATATCTGTACTAACATTGCAATTGTAAATTATTAATTTTATTTTATTCTACAACATTTTAATTCTTCTCTCCCATCCACATAAGCTATCCTTTATCTTACCCCATCTGTTCAAATCTGATGTCAGATTTCAGCTGTCGCCTCTGTTAATCAGGGATAGCTGCTGCAGAGGAAAGATGTGCAGGATACACCCCTGATTGGAAAAGGTCTATTAAATCTGCCTTCTACAGTGCTTCAGAAATGGGGAGAAGAGGCAAAGGGGCTCCACGCATGCCTGTCTAGAAAAATGTAATATGTGCTAGAATAATCTGGTTGGCAGAAGAAGTCTCAACATCTGTGCTGAGATGCATCAGTGCTGTAACATATCATTGTTCCTAATACAAAAGAAAATCCACTGCATGAGACAATTAGGATGACCAAGTATAGTTCTTCAAGCAACCACATATAAACCCATGTCACTGTGTCGAGATTAGGACTTTTACCTAGGCTACTTAAGGGAGCATAGTACCTAAAGATGCAGCATGAGGCAGATAACCATAGGCTGAGGAACTGCAGCATCCTTAAAGGTTCCCAGGAAGTGTATCAACTGGTACAGCCTGGGGCTGACACCCAAATTATCCCTCATCCAGCCCCCAGAAACCAGCCTGCACATCACAGGGACACAGCTCAGAGGTACTGATCACCCAGTCTGCTGAAAAGAAAGGCAAGGCTCTTCCAACTCTTTATGCAAGGGCAACCATCCCTCACATTTAGTAGGACAGCCCACCACCTGAAGAGAGCCTGACTCTCATATACAATCTGCCTTGGAAAGAAGACCTTACTTAGCAAGGTGAAGGCAGGCTCAGGAAGGCGTGAAACTCCAAGAGCCCCAAAGGCTACGTATGTGCTTTCTCTCCAGGCTACTGCCTGTGGCTCAGGCTCCAAGCATATTTGCTGCTTAGGAACAATCAGCTAAGTTTATTAGCTGGTGAACCACAAAGTAGTTCTTGGACTCTCCTCTGATTCAGGCAGACACCACAAGTGGGAGTTTGGCCAAATGTATTCTCATTCTCCATCTTGAGAAGCTTCAAAGTTTGGATGAGCTATTGATGGTATTTACCACTTTCTTTCCCACAAGAGGAACATTTCTATGAAAAAAAAAAAGAGGTGCCTGACATACTTTCTAAGACAAATCTGGCCAGTTGCAGGGGAAAAAAAAAGTAGTGATCTTCAAGAATATACATCTCCAAATGATGATGCACCATTCCATTTCAAGGATCAATTCTGACTGATTTCTGATGATGCCGGTGACCAGTGCCTCACACACAAAGAGATTAACATTTTTAGTAGACAGATCTTCCAGGACAGAATAGGAAAGCTTAATGATATGTTTGTCCTCAGCTAAGACAACGACAGTAGGTAACTGTAATTTTTTTCTACAGCAGACATGAAAAAGACTAATATAGATACATTTTCTATTTACTCTGTTACTAATATTATTGGAAATTGGGGTACATACAAGGTCTGCTTGTTTCAACATGAAATTAAGACAACTAAATCTAATCAAATGCTAAAACTAACTCATCTCTTTTCAGCAACGCAGAAGCAAATAAAAATTTACATAGCTTTTCTGAAGACAAAAAACAAATGGCAAACCTAAATGCAGGTGAAAGGCTTGCAACAGAGCTGGCTATCACAAGGTAATAATCAAGGCATTCTAACAAAATATCAGAATTTGTAAAAATAATTAAACTAAAACATGGAATGAAAAAAACCCTCACTCATAGTGAGAAAAATCTGTAAGTTATAAGATTGACCTTTGAAGGCCAATAGTACATAATTGTATTGACAATTACAAGGTTCAAAAACAACGACAGCAAAATTTACAAGAATTACTATAAAAAAACAACATTCTCAGATTCTTTGTAATTCAGAGCTCTCACATATACTGATCACTTCATTTGAATACTCTAAAATTTCCTGTGTTATAAATCTGAACAAGGCATAAGGGAAAGCTAGTAGAACTGTTCTGTTTGTTCAAAAAAGCTCAGAGGTTTGACATTCCCACAGAAAGCGAAGGAAGTGTTAATGACAAATATTTCTCCCTTATCTAGATAAAATTTTTGCTTGTCTTTTTTTTGAAAAAGGATAGTTTTTGATATTGGGTATTTTATAAATCATAGATAAAATATCTGTTGCCAGGTATATCAATATAAATGTACAGGCCCTACCTCTCATCATCTCTGACTGGTAAGAATTTGGGACATTAGAATCATAGGGAAAAGAAACTATGTTTTCAAAGACAGTTTCACTGCCATTGATATTAAAACTTATATTTCTTTTTCAAGAAATCACAAAAAGATAACTCCTTACTTCACTGGAATAGGCAATGTCATGAAATGACGAGCCTCTGTAGTTACTATGTTTAAATAACATGTCAGTCTTGATCAAAAGACTATCTCTTTAAGAGTCCAGGACTTCCATTAGTAATTTTCTTTTACTTGGCTAGACAGGAGATTACAAGGAATTTAAATAATAAAGATTGATTTTTGTTGGAAAAGGTTTTTCTCCATTCTTTACCCTAAACAGACATGCTGTGTTAGGGTGCCGCTACAAATCAGAACTGCTTTGCTTATTTTAGAATTCCCTTTGTGATCTATATAGTGATCTGTGTCAAAAATGATCACCATGAAAACATACAGTTTCTTTTTGCCCTTTAAAAATTTATCCTACCCTTAAAAATCATACTTTTATCATAGAGATAATTAGCATATTATTATTCAGGACAAGTGTGTGTGAGATCCTAAAAGACTGTAATTTCTTTCAGCATTTCTTGAACTCCACGCAGTTTTACAGAACACACAGTTTAGTCATGTAGTACCAGTGTGTAATCCCTCTTTGGATAGTGATTGTAAACCTCTAAACAAAGATTAGGAAAGCAAGCACCTAAGAAATATACATAGCATGGAAAACCTGTTGGCTAAATCTGACTGATGGTTTATTCCAGTGCTTCAGAATGAACAGTACCACGAACATGATTTTCATTAAGTTGTTTTCCAATTGCTGAAAAGAGGAAATGATCTTGTCCCACAAGGTATGAAATCAATCTCTCAGGTTATGTTGCCTACCATTAGAAAGTCTATGATGACTTCATATACCTATCTAATTGCTGCACCACCTTTTTGACCACTTGCAAACTGCAAGCATCTACTCTAACTCCAGTACCAGAGCTCTAGATTTTTGATCAATATGAACCAGAGAAAGATGCAGGAATATAGGTAACAGTGCTAAACCAATAATTTGCATTTTATACATCATCCGAGCCTGCATTTGAAGTAAAAGGCATTAGTCAATGGCATAACAACATAAAGACCTTGGTCTTACCCTTTGTTTTCAAGTCGTTTAATACCTTTGATTCCACAGGAAGTATATCGCTCACTAGTTTTATCTCAATATTTCGGGATGCCAGTTCAAGCAATTTTTCAAAAAGACGCTGACCCTGGAAAGAACATTAAAGGAAAGCAGAAGATTTAAGACAGAATTTTTCAAATACCATATCAGCAAATTAAGAATATGTGTTAAACCAAAAACGTATTGCACAACTATTAAGTAAGTATGTTCCTAGAGATGGTTAAATCTATGCTGAAGGTTAGCAACTCAGCTTTTTCTTGGAGAAATAATGTTTTGAAGGCCAGACTTGGTTTTTCCTTTTCCCAGAGTTTGTGGCACTATTGATGACAGGGACATGCAGAGAAATAAGTGCCCAGTTCTTTAATGCCTCATAAATATATTTTTACATTAACTTTCTTCTAAATAATTCTTTGTGTTAAATCAGGATTAGGAATGTAATGAAAAGAGTTCATTACACTTATTCTATATTGAATGATTTTTTATAAGTGGTTCTAGCCTTCGTACAATACATTTTCAAGTGGTTGCATGCTCTTCTTTAGATGAGTTATACCAGGATGAAAAACAATAATGCTATTCCTTATATTCCTTATGTTATAACTTTTAGTTGTTTAAGCCTTATTTCTAACACAGAGCAAATAAAAGGGAATCTCATACCAAGTTAGATACTTGTTAAAACAAAAATCAAGATATTTGTTCCACAGGAAAAATAAAATTTTAAATCAACACATTTTTCCACATTCAAGAAACAAAGAAAAAGTAGACCTTCTGATTGCATAGTAAATGTTTAATTTTTAGATTCAATAATTATACTTAAAGAAAAGTGCTTAGTTAGAAGCATCTATCTGCAGGATGCCAGGAATAAAATATTCAATGTACCACTACAGTACAGTGTTACTACAGCCACGGAACCTGTTTTCTTAGTGCCATTCTAGCTTACTACAGGAGACACCAAATACAATTAGTCAAATGCACAAAACTTTTGGGTTTAATCAGCTAACAAAGAGCCTGCCCTGCCTAAACACCTCACTTTAGATTCAACAGAACACTGGACCCAAGGTAAAACTAAAACAAAAAAGCAACAGTCACATCAACTTTCAAACAAACATGTAGAAGATAAACCTTTCCACAGAACTGTGTTCGACAATTGTCAGTACAAATTGTTACTCTAAAAACCTTTAGAGGATCTTCCTATTCTACAAAAAAGGCCAATGCAAAAGCAGTTTATGGTGATGTAATGTGACATAGCATGGACTATGAAAACAGAGACAGAAGCCCTGCTCCCACATCATACCCAGAAGCAGCAGACAGTGCAGAACAACCCTTTACCCTGTAGTTGCCTGCATAGATCGACATTTTGAGCCGTGCTGGGACTTAAGCATTAAGCAGTCAGAGAAAGTAGGTCTTTACCCTGTCTACAGTACAGACCTGTTTTTTTTATCTACTTTTTAAATATTCACTTACTTTGAATGTGGCAAAAGAAGAATGCCCATCCTCCTAAAAACAGCTTTCTCAAAATTACAGAGCAGCCAGAAGCTGCAATGGAAACACAGAACTACTGCTTATGTATTACTTTTGCTATATATGCCTGTCGTCTTGCTCAATTCCACAGCATAGCTCCCTGCTCATCCTAAGGCTCACAGGAACTTAGTATTCAACAAGATACTGCCATAATGAAAGCATAGACAGTAGCTAACAGAGCAGGAAAACAAAAACATGCTTTGCATGAAGTTCCAAATGCTTCTTGAACTCAGATTCAGCATTTATTGAAACGACTAGGTGGTCCCATATGTAAGAAATAACACCCATGATTTTACTCACACACCTGGAAGCCCCCAAGGAGTGTCTTTTCCTCATATTCATCATGAAGTGAAAAGGATCCTTAATCCTCAAACCAGTGGTTGTGCTGGGTTATTTTTTTTAAAGAGAAGAGGGGCAGATGTTACCAAAATTAAGAATTAATGAGGTAGTAGCATGGAGGAGATGGATGCTGCATACAGAGTAACCTCGCAGCTCCATTGTGATCCTGGGGAAGCAGAGGGACACTGGACAGTATTCCTGGGTGCCCTGGTCCCCTCAAGAGGGTGTCTCCCACAATTGCTGCAGACTGGCACTGCTAGACTCCAGCTGAATCTAGGTCCCGCAATCACTTTGCTGATTGCATGTTTTGCCCTGCCCCCCAGTTCTCTGGGGTGACAGGCTCCTCATATGCAAGAGTTCAGGTAGCTGTTGGCCCCATTTCTTCTGGGTTCACCAACTAGAGACACCACCAATTTTGAGTTTAATTAGTTTTATCTTTGCAAACAGCAAGAAGGGAAAATTAAGGACTTAAAAGGCTTGCATGACATAATTAAATATAAATATTTAAAATATTTTAAATTTATAACTTTTAATTTCATTTCTAATTTTTTAATTGTTTAATCTACATATGTAGATTATAGATGTAGGAACTGCTATTCAGAAAAATTCTATGAGCTGATTTAATTTACTGGGTAGAAAGACAAACAGAGATACTTTTTTTTGAGTTATTTGTAAAATATTATTTTGACTAGAAGTGTAATAGAAAGCTGTAGAATACAAAAATAAAGATATTTGTTCCACAGGAAAAATAAAATTTTAAATCAACACATTTTTCCACATTCAAGAAACAAAGAAAAAGTAGACCTTCTGATTGCATAGTAAATGTTTAATTTTTAGATTCAATAATTATACTTAAAGAAAAGTGCTTAGTTAGAAGCATCTATCTGCAGGATGCCAGGAATAAAATATTCAATGTACCACTACAGTACAGTGTTACTACAGCCACGGAACCTGTTTTCTTAGTGCCATTCTAGCTTACTACAGGAGACACCAAATACAATTAGTCAAATGCACAAAACTTTTGGGTTTAATCAGCTAACAAAGAGCCTGCCCTGCCTAAACACCTCACTTTAGATTCAACAGAACACTGGACCCAAGGTAAAACTAAAACAAAAAAGCAACAGTCACATCAACTTTCAAACAAACATGTAGAAGATAAACCTTTCCACAGAACTGTGTTCGACAATTGTCAGTACAAATTGTTACTCTAAAAACCTTTAGAGGATCTTCCTATTCTACAAAAAAGGCCAATGCAAAAGCAGTTTATGGTGATGTAATGTGACATAGCATGGACTATGAAAACAGAGACAGAAGCCCTGCTCCCACATCATACCCAGAAGCAGCAGACAGTGCAGAACAACCCTTTACCCTGTAGTTGCCTGCATAGATCGACATTTTGAGCCGTGCTGGGACTTAAGCATTAAGCAGTCAGAGAAAGTAGGTCTTTACCCTGTCTACAGTACAGACCTGTTTTTTTTATCTACTTTTTAAATATTCACTTACTTTGAATGTGGCAAAAGAAGAATGCCCATCCTCCTAAAAACAGCTTTCTCAAAATTACAGAGCAGCCAGAAGCTGCAATGGAAACACAGAACTACTGCTTATGTATTACTTTTGCTATATATGCCTGTCGTCTTGCTCAATTCCACAGCATAGCTCCCTGCTCATCCTAAGGCTCACAGGAACTTAGTATTCAACAAGATACTGCCATAATGAAAGCATAGACAGTAGCTAACAGAGCAGGAAAACAAAAACATGCTTTGCATGAAGTTCCAAATGCTTCTTGAACTCAGATTCAGCATTTATTGAAACGACTAGGTGGTCCCATATGTAAGAAATAACACCCATGATTTTACTCACACACCTGGAAGCCCCCAAGGAGTGTCTTTTCCTCATATTCATCATGAAGTGAAAAGGATCCTTAATCCTCAAACCAGTGGTTGTGCTGGGTTATTTTTTTTAAAGAGAAGAGGGGCAGATGTTACCAAAATTAAGAATTAATGAGGTAGTAGCATGGAGGAGATGGATGCTGCATACAGAGTAACCTCGCAGCTCCATTGTGATCCTGGGGAAGCAGAGGGACACTGGACAGTATTCCTGGGTGCCCTGGTCCCCTCAAGAGGGTGTCTCCCACAATTGCTGCAGACTGGCACTGCTAGACTCCAGCTGAATCTAGGTCCCGCAATCACTTTGCTGATTGCATGTTTTGCCCTGCCCCCCAGTTCTCTGGGGTGACAGGCTCCTCATATGCAAGAGTTCAGGTAGCTGTTGGCCCCATTTCTTCTGGGTTCACCAACTAGAGACACCACCAATTTTGAGTTTAATTAGTTTTATCTTTGCAAACAGCAAGAAGGGAAAATTAAGGACTTAAAAGGCTTGCATGACATAATTAAATATAAATATTTAAAATATTTTAAATTTATAACTTTTAATTTCATTTCTAATTTTTTAATTGTTTAATCTACATATGTAGATTATAGATGTAGGAACTGCTATTCAGAAAAATTCTATGAGCTGATTTAATTTACTGGGTAGAAAGACAAACAGAGATACTTTTTTTTGAGTTATTTGTAAAATATTATTTTGACTAGAAGTGTAATAGAAAGCTGTAGAATACAAAAATAAACATGGAAAAAACATGTTTCAGGGAATGATTCTTTACATTTTTTTCCCAAGGTCATTATTTTTGGACAATATTGCCACTTCACTTTTACCTGTGCAAGATTTTATTTACATATGCTTTAAAAGAGCTTTGATAAACAAGCCTAGACTTTCTGTATTAATTTTAGTTTGGGCAAAAAAGAACATGACAGCATTTCCTGAGTTTCATCTGATCTTAGTATGCCCTGATGTGACCAAGACGGCATCCTTGATGGACCAACTGTCTGCCTCTTACAGGCCATGCTGCCAGCTGAATGATCTGTTCTGTGGGTGAATAGATCACTTGGAGTGAAGCCCTGCATTCCAATAAAGACAACCCCTCTGAAAATACATCTCTCTTCCCTATCAGGGACACCACAAACTGTGCATTTAAAATATCCTTTTTTTTTTTTTTTTGTCCAATTATGGCGAAACCTCAAATTGATAAAAAATTTAAAGCATCTTTAAGTAATGATGGTTAAGACTAGGAGTGCGCTTACCACAAATGTGTGCTTATACAGGTATACAAAAAATCACCACCCAGTGCCAGAAGTGGGAAAGAATTCCCATCGTCTTATCTCTTGCTGCATCATCCCTCAGCAGGCATTCATATGCTCACCAAGGCTTAGTCCAAACACTCTAAACAACTATGAAAATTTCACAAGTTGTTTTTAAGAATCTGTATGTACTATAGTAAAGTAGGGTACTAGAAACTCTTCCTTCATTGCTAAAGAACCCAGTCTTCCTCACCATTAATATTAATTTGGAGCTCAGTTTCTATACTATCTGACATGTTTACTTGCAATTTTACTATTTTGTTCTGTAAAAAAGAAAAAGACAGGACAGAAGGTCTGAAGAGTTTTGTCACTGCTGTCAGCACATTTGAAATGCTTCTGTTGAATACAAACCCTCACGCTGTCATTCAGACCTCCTTCCCTTTGTGAGACAATACCAGGCTGCTGCGCGACTACGTGACAGCGATCAGAATCATCTCTATATACTCAGCTTCTGAGGACTGAGAAACAGCAGCAGCCAAGTGCTATGAGACTGCAGAGTGCTACCTTACACCATATCTGCATTTTAACAATACCACTACAAACCAGTCTATCTTGATAAAACACTTTTCACTGGGCTGTTTCAAAAATCCTACTGAAAGTGACAAAATAGGATGTAAAAAGTACATATCACATGCATAAATTCACATTCTCATGCTAACTTTAAACTACCGTATTCTGAAACATCAATCCCAACTGTACCTGCCACAGCCACTTGGTGAATTTTAAAAACCCCCAACGTTATCAATACCAAAAAAGCCCTGAAATTTCCCCCAGAGCAATTTCTTAGCAGTCACTAGGCAGACTGATTCTAGCCTGCCTGATTTCCTGTGCCTGCTGATGTCGTTATCAGCATGCATTCCTCATTAAAAATAAAAAAGGGGTGGTATGAACACAAAAATGTAGTATTTACTGAAGTACTCCAAAATGGAAATAGCGTGCTCTTCAATAACTTAGATTCCTGCAGTCAGACAGCTCTTACATTTTTTTCCCCCATAAAACTGGCTAGTTCCAGAATTTTCTTCTGGATGTATTCTGTATAATTCTAATAATATTTTTAAAAGGTGTCCTATGATCAAGCCTTGGAATATATCTATAAAACATCACTAAAAATCATAGCATGCTGGCAGAAATGAATAGAGTAAACAAATTAAGAAACCTTAAATTTAATTTCTGGCATTTAATGCAGAACAGAGAAACTCAAGTGCTCTCTTCAGATTCTTCTAGCAAAATAAGAAATGAAAAGGGAGGAAATGTCAATTTTTGGAATTTCAGAGTTAAAAATTGCTTTCACTGTACAATGTTTTTTTTTCATTTCTTCTCTATGCCTCAGTCTGTACTACCTGCATCAGGGAAATGCCACCACCTGAAGAGATATTTGTGTAAAGATGTGCTTGAATACACTGCAATCTCTATAGCTGATTGTAGCCAATTTCTGTGTCATAACTGAGGTGATAGAAATAAACCATGATAACGTTATTTCTTATTTGTTAAACTTAAGATGAAATTTGTGAGGAAAGACTTGCTGGAACCATGAAAGGTTACTCTAAATTAAAGTTTCTAAACATGAGATGAGCCAGAAGAAATGAATTGTGAAAATAAAATTGGCATGATCTTATGTTCACTCCTCCACTATAAATGAGTTAAAACCTATCTTCAAAAATTCTGTTTCCTTTTTCCTCTGATATCTCTTAACATTAGATTGCCATGGGAGAAGTCACACATCAACATTCCGCAAAAACCTCAAAGCCTCTGTGTATCCTGCGACCTTGAAAATGCACACAGATGAAGTCACTAAGTTGCCAAAACACATGGTTTTCTTTTGGATGAGAAAAACAGGTGTAGTAAGCCTACTCAGTATTTTGCCAAACAAATATTTGTTTACTTGACTACCTAAGCTGTGGAAGTCCACACAACATGGTAGCACCATGTGTTTGAATTTGAAGACTCCAGTTTAACAAGACTCATGAACTCAGGTGGCTGAGCAAAGCACTTGTGACCAGAATAACTCAGTCAGCAATAAGTGTTGTTATTTATATTTATAATGACAAAATATGGACAAGCAGCTGACAAGGACACTAGGTAACATACCCCAAAACAAAAATGAAGAAAAATACAGCAGAAAATTCTGCAGTTTTGTATATGCACATGCACGTATCTCTCTATGTGCCCAATATACATATGGACAAAATGGACAATATGTTTAGATATGGATGATATATATATTGGGTATATATACGTAAGCGTATATATAAAATTGTAGAATTTTCTGCTGTGTTTTTCTTCAGTATGTATAATGGACATATTCATGTGTATATATGTGTGTGTATGTAATTATATATACACATATACAAAGAACACAGCTAAACCTGATAACTAATTAGAATAATAGAATCACAGAATGGTTGGAGTAGGAAGGGACCTTAAGATCATCAAGTTCCAATCCCCCCGCCATGGGCCTCCCACTAGACTAGGTTGCTCAAAGCCCTATCCAGCCTGGCCTTGAACACTTCCAGGGAATGGGGCTTCCACAACTTCTTTGGGCAACCTGTTCCAGTGTCTCACCACCCTTACAGTAAAAGAATTTCTTTCTAGTATCCAAACTGAATCTCCCCTCCTCCTCCTATCGCTACACTCCCTGACAGAGTCCCTCTCCAGCTCTCCTGTAGGCTCCCTTCAGATACTGGAAGACTGCTGTAAGGTCTCCCCAGAGCTTCTCCAGGCTGAACAATCTCAACTCTCTCAGCCTGTCTTCATAGGAGAGGTGCTCCAGTCCTCTGATCATCTTCGTGGCACTCCACAAAGAAAAAGCAGTCTAGCCTACTCAGCTTTTCTCCTTTGAAAATCCATGTCTGTTGAAGTGCTCTTGTAGAGAACCTTGTTTTGCAATATGCCTTAAATATTCTTAAATATTAAATGCTAGTTATAGAGCAGGATGTGGGTCCATATGGAAAATGGTTACGTCCTTATTTGCTGATAAAACAAGATGCATTCAAGGAACAACTAGAACTTAATCACTAAGCACCAAACTACCTGGAAGTTTTACATTTCAGTCCCTTATCTTTCATAAATGTTTCTGCTATTTTGAGGCAAATATTCCAGAACTCAAATTGTAAAGACTTGAGGACATTTGACTTATACTTCAGAAAATCACTGGATTACAATTATTTAAGCTCCTCTGAAATTTCACTTTCATTTTACATGCAGAGAAAGCAGATGTAACAACACAAGTTTCCTCCCCTGCCTTTCACACACTAAGCTTTGTGTACATTCTCTGTGGCAGCGATTTGCTAAAAAACACTGCCTCTTGGCAATTCCTTTCGCAATTAGGCTGGCCAATAACAGTATAGTGTTTTAGGATGAATAGAGAAGCTTGACAGAAAGATCTATCAGCTGTTCATCCCACACTGCTGTACAAATGAGGAAATGACTGGAATATTAATTGCCTTTAAACAGAAGTAATTACTCACTTTTGTAAGACTACGAGCAGGCAGAAATAGATAACTAGGATAGAATATTATGAGAAACATTTCATTTTTCTGGCTTTAACAGCATGTTTGAGGATGAAAGAGCAAGTTCAGATATTCCATGTCTCTTCTTCCTTTCCCTGCTCTGAGATTTGGGAACATCTTACAGTTTTCAGTTTGCATGAGAATGGATTTGATGCTTAACTACTGAAATCCCAATTTTCAGTTTGCTATTTTTGTCCTCTGTTTGGGATTTGTTAGGCTCCACTGGTTTTGAAGCAAATGACATGTTGAATTTTTTTTCAGACAAAACATTTTAAAAAGATTCATGCACATACCAACTCATGCACAACCTAAAAAACATCTAAGGCACTATCTCTTTGAATTCATCTGCTTGAGTGACAGTACATGGGTTGGAAAATTCTTAGGCAATAAATTTAAATAAAGCCTAGCTGCACAATTACATTGTGAAAAATCTCAATATTGTGATACTCAAATTTATTCATAAACTATTTTCCAATATTTATAAGTATTCTAATAGGAAGAGTTTGCACTACATTTTCCATTTGGCTGCTCAGCCGATTTTCACTCTTTTAAATGGACACGTAGTAGATTTATTCTGAAGAACAGTTAATGTATGCCTCTCAACTAGGCTACAGTCTCTTTCAAAAGAAGTAGAATCCAGTTCATGGCTTGAAAATGCAGGCTATTTGTAGTATGATCTTTAGTTGCTCAGAATACCTGTCTTTGCCTTATCATCTACCAAAAGGCACAGTACCAACAGAACTTGAGAGGAAAGTGAAGAGTTTATGACATAGTATAACAGAGTTGATTCTTTACAGTTAGTTGGCTGTATTTTCACCCTTTTCATATCAGCTGAGCAGTTTCTTTCATCAAAGAAAGGACAAGATACTCTCAGTCTACCAATTCTTTGGCATCTTAGTTTCACATGTGATACTAAGTGGAAACCTGCCCTCACCATATTTCTAAAAGGATTGCTCTCAAGAATAAAGTGCTTGTTGGCACAGCAACATTGTAATGCATGTCTGCCTCATTCACTATGATTTATGATTTTTCCTATTGCTCTTAATTGCAGAAGCCTTGAACACTGCTCCCTTCCAGGACTCATTTTGAAAAGGTATAAGAAATCATCTCAATACATTGTTCTTTATAAGTGTAATTCTATCCATCTGTTTGGCTCCAGAATTAATCCACACGCTTGCTCCTTTACTTCATCAGTTGCACCACATGAAATATCCATAAGTCTATACACTTATTTTCTAAGAATATAAATATAAAATAAACTTAGGTACAATTTACAAGTTTCCTAAGATTACATGCTGACATCCTTTCCTAAGATGGAAATGATATGAATATGTATTGGATGTGTTATCTATCCAAGTGTACCACCATTCTCGGAAAACTATTGTATTGACAAGGAAAATCCCCATATGAAAAAGGTTTTTCACACTACCCAAACAAATAGCTCTGCTACAGGGAAGGACTGCACTTCTGAAAAACTAGTGAAACAACAAGAACAGGTTGTTAAAACCCCACCCTTTTCTTAGACTAGAACATACCTGGCATGCTGATGGATGACTGTGATTGAGGTCCCACTGGGAAGATACTATGTCAACAGACTTTTCAGCCATATTAAGCAAATTCATCCAGCCTTGGAAAAGAGACAAATGGGATGGTGCACTGTCTGAATAGTTGATCCCTTCAGGAATATTTTCCACAAGAGCAACCCTGAGAATAGATAAGGAAAAAATAACCACTTAACAAAAGCACTTTTCTTTATTAAAAAGTTCCAAATCATAAAGAAAGTCAGGTTTTGGGCCTGTGGTTCAACATCTGCTCCCAGAGGCTCTCAGCAGCGTGCCACCCTGCAACTCACTCTGAAGTTGCTGACTGTCACGATCCAAACTTCCTAAAATGATAAAAGTGTACAAATGACCTACTGTTAATGTGGCAAAGCCAAATAAGCTTTTGAAGCTCTGCAAAATTAGTTTAAATGTGAAAAAGTGTACTTCTTATAAAGCTGTCAGTGGGAAGCAGTCCTTAAGGTGAGGGCGGGAAGAATGAAATAATCTCTTCTCACTTTGTCACTCTCATCTCTGCGTTTAAGAAGTTCTCTCTAAGCAATGTGGCAAGATGTATACTCCCTGGCAGTCTCTTAGGTCTGCTTTTACAGCCGACATTTTATTACATTGCAGTCTCTGTATAAGTACTCTCCCCTTTTCATCTGCTCTAGGCTACCTATTTTTTCTGCTGTTGTTTAACTGGCATCCAGTGATTAAGAAAAGAATTATGCGCTTTCAATTTCCTGTTCTTTTTGGAACGCTCCTTGATCTTATTGTCTATATTATTCAAAACACTTGCAAATTGCATTACATATATTCACATGGATCCAAGAAATATAGTAGTAGTAGAAGTATAGAAATAGTATACTGACATATATATATGTATATATAGTAGTATACTATAGGAGTAGTATACTGACAGCTCAAAATATGCTCCTCTGCTTCACAGAAATGATGTGTTCTGTTCAGCATACTGACTCACTGCTAGATTTCCTTAATTACAGCAGGTAAAGTTCCTCTCTACACTCAATAGAGGAATCTTAAAAATAAAGGCAACTCAAACAAGTTTCCCAATTCTGTCTTTAAGTAAGCAGATGAAATATTCAATTTATCCAAATGACACTTCTATAAGTCCCCCTGACATCTGCCACTTTTACCATGAATCATGCAAACCAGGCATAGGACAGCTGTAGTAGGGATTTAGAGAATACTTATTTTCATTGTATCCAACTATATCCAGTATTTCCAGACTGTTTCTGTACTTAGTAGCATTATTCCCTAAAATCTGTCAAAACCTGTATGTATCACTAAGCTACAGTTACTGATGGCGTTCTGTACAACATCTACAACACACTATTCTATTAACAATAAAATTAATTACATTACAATAGCAGAGTTGTAACACCGATGAATTTACTGTAAAAGGTTAAAAACACAGTTTGATTATTTTAAAGTCTTCAAAGTATACTTTATTCTAAAACATTCTACCTACCTTGTTTACAAACTTCTCAAAATAAATAGTGCCCTAAAAAATTATTAGTCTACTAGCAATGCCATACTTTTAAAAAGAAACTATTTTATTCTAACACTCAATTGTTTATACTTATTTTTGCTGCATCTGATCCTGTTACAGAACTTAATAAAACTTGTTAGGTCCCTTGAAAGACGGTTAGTTCTTTTTCAATACTGAATATTAACAATCCTATTGGGGCTTTCAGCAATGTTCCTGTTCCCAGAGATGTTTTATGGAGAGCTATAGGATGGCCACCTTCATAGAGCAAGAAATCGAAGAAGAGAAGATAAAGGGATCTCTACAGGGATGTTTAAAAAAACTGCAACAACAAAGTGGTGAAGATGAGAAATCAATCCACATCTTTCTGGCCTCTTCCACCCCTTACCCAATCACACATAGATACAGGAGAGAGTTATTTTGAATATTCCCCAAAGATATTATTCATATAAAATTAACATTCAAAAATAATCTATTAACTGTGGTCCTGATTTAGGTAGAATTTAAAATTTAACATCACTCCCTTAACACTATGTGAGACCAAAATTTCTCAACATTAGAATATTCCCTGACATACACAGTATTTTCTGGTTGAACCTATGCAAATGAATATACAGGATCCCACAAAATAGCTGATAGGGTTGAATCTGTCATGGTCACTTCCAGTGGCTTGTTGTGGTGTTTCCCATGGGCTGTACTAAATTGCTGTCTCACTGGAAAGCATTTACTTAATTCCTATTATTCCTATCTTTGTCTTTGGCAGGTAAAACCTGCCAAAAAGGTAACGCTGTCAGAGTCATGAAGGGCTGAGATGATCTGGAAATCATGTACTTCCCTTGTCAATGCAGGGTCAAAGCAGGTTGGTCAGGATGTTGTTCATGCAGGTTTTGAATATCTCCAATATCTCCAAGTCCAAGAAGCTTAACTTATTATATATGAGATTAGGGGCCTGATCCAGCTCAATACATAGATGCTTGTTTCTGATGTAGTTTAGGTCCAAACTACGGCAAAATTCCCTATCTATATATTATAAACCCAAATTCCACAAGTTGCTAGAAGCTCTATCTTAAAGTGCAATGCAGGAAGAGCTGTGGATGTGGGTCATTGCTCTATAGATACATTTGGGTACAGATACCATCAAGATATTCAAGAAAGCTGGGCTCTTCCTCCTGTTCCACAGGTTAAAATAAATTACTTATTCAAAGAAAGTAACAAGGCAAATTTACTGGACAAAATGAAACTCATCTCCCTCTTAAAAGGGCCCTTGTTAGAGGCAAGGAAGTTTGTCCTGTTGGACTGAACTTGCTCGTCACTTTTCAGGCTGCAAACCATCCAGCAGGCTACAGCACTAGCTCTAAACTAACAATGTGGCTACACAACTCCTGACATTTTATAATTTGGGTTTGATTATCTAAGAGAAGCCAAACCCAATCCAGTTAGCAGAACTGTTATATAAACAGATATTATCTGTTACTATATTTGCTAGTATTTTATTTAACCAGATAGTAAGTACTTTGTCTTCTTTAGACATTTAGTCTAGCTTAGACAAAGACATTTAGTCTAGCTAGGGCACTAGTTAAAGTGATGTTTTCAGAGTTTAGATTTCTCTTTAATAATAAACTAATTCTGCCACACACCATGCATATATTCCCCTACCCACTCAAAAACTCAGCACCAAGTTCAGAAGTAAAAAAAAAAGTCATTCACCAAGTTTCTAAACTAAGTGATTTTGCCTTCTTAGTCTTCCTTTTTCCTTTGGCACAACAGCAAAGTTCCAGTGCTTAGTCAAGAAGAGTTTTTTTAAACCTGTGCAAAAGTTTGAGTTTGCACACCCCAATTTCCACCAGTAAAAGCTAAATTTAGCTCTCATGTTCCAATGTGACCCACAAAAAGGTTTTTAAAATACAGTATAAGAAAAACTTCCAGGAGAGAAGGTCATTCACAGACCTCAAGAAAGATCAGATACAGGGACATAATTCATTCTGGAAAAATGACATATTAACAAAGCAAAACAGAACAAATGTAGCACGGTGATTAAAACAGTCTTTTCCTATGCTCAAAATTATTACCAAATAACCTTACACTTGTTGGATGAGAAGTCCTTCCCTTTCCCGGTTTCCTGGTGCTCTGAGTATTTAATCTGATTAATGCCAACATAGGCTAGCCTCTTTAGTTATATAGTTAAATATTCTCAAATCCCTCACACAGACTGCGAAACCCGAAAGTAACGTTATATGATTTCAGTAAAGTTACAGAGAGACAAAAAGGTCAGAGCTGAGATTCAAGCACCTCTAAGCTAACAGAAACGTGAGGTAAGCAGTGTAATGGTATTCAGTGCCGACCAAATAATAGATCTTGACCTCAATAATAAGACTCTTCTGACCTCAGCTACATGACTTGCATTTAGCAATTGCAAGTAAATTCTGTCCCAGGCTAAGGATTCTCCTTCATCTTTTACAGTTCTTTGCTCAGAAAGTGACAAGGTTTGTTTCTGTCCTCACACCAATTTTTTCCCTCTGCAGGAAACAAAGATACACTTAGCTTAGCATCTGGGTTTTAACACTCCAATTTGTCTGAATCCAGAGTCATACACTAAAGAATATCCAGGCCATATGCACTTGGGTGCCTTTACAACATCTGAATTTACTTGCCATTAAAGGGAAGGAACGTGATAAGAAAACATTACAATGATTTGTGTGGGACAATCAAGAAATGAAAGATGAGCAAAGGCTTTGTCATAAGGCTGCTGTATTTCAGACACAGGAGAAAAAAAAAAAGAAAAAGGAGAAAAAAAAAAGTGGACTGAGAAAGATGCATGAGTCCTGTTCCTACACCAGGGTCTTAGTTAAAGATACCCTCTTGAGGCCCCTCTTCTTTTTCTTAATCCAGAAGCCCTGGACCCATCAATCCCTGCCCTGAAGGACCACAACTCCTCACTGAGTTCCAGCTCCTCCTTTGTCCTGTTAAGACCTTAGAGTCTTAATATCTGTTCAAAACCTACCATCTTTCTCAGACCAGTGCTTTCAATTGAGGTTTTTCACCACACCACCTTCAAGCCCTTCACTTTATTCTACATCATGTCACTCCTACCACTCTTCTTCTTCAAATGTACTCATTAGCTGTCATGCTGGCTAAGACCATCTCCTTTTTAGCTCCTAAACAGAACCACAGCTCCAGCTCCTGTTTCTGAAAGGGATTAAGAAATATCCTTCTAGACAGGGTATAATTATTATTTGAAAAATATGCAGAAAAAAACCTCTCTTTTCTGGGTTCAGAGAAAAAGTGCCCTAAAAAAAGAGAAATTACAGCACAACTTATTAGTATATTTGGATATTCCCCTTGCAGTCAGTGGGAAGGATGTGAAAGATCAAGTGCTACAATTCTGCTTGAGGTTAGACTCCAGAGCATAAAGGCATGTAGTGTATTTGGATAACTGCATGGTATATCCCGCAAAGAAAAAGTTAAATTGTAATATTTAGTCTGTAATTAATTGCATCTAATTTTTCCAGTGTTACCAAAGTGGGAAGTTGCCAAATCTATCTAGCTATCTTATACCTATCATGTTGATTTCAATTTTAAATAAAATGTTTGACCCATTAAAGTGAATTCATGACAGAACACATTAGTTAAAAGTGAAATGGAGAGCAGATGAGATTGAATTTAAAATGGACTATGAACTCAAACTAAGTACTCAAAGGCAGCTAGATATTAGCATCCAATTGAGAATATCACAAGCTCTATAACAGTCCTCTGACTCTGACAATCTCAACTAGTGAGGCACGTGTATACGTGCATGTGCACACTACAAAAGCCTTTGCTGACATTTACTTGTTTGCTTTCTGAATTTTGGTCATGAAGGCTTTGGTCTCCAGAGACAAAATCTTGGGATGCTGAATTCTTGGTTTAAGACTATCCTTTGAATTAAATCTGCAGTGAATGCAGGTAAGTTCAGATCCATGGTATAAATTTTCTGTAGTCATGCAGCATTGGGCTCCAGGTACAGAGCTTTATCTGAGCATTTCTGACTATGTGACAGAGGAAACTAATGTGATGTTTAAACTGAAAAGCTGCTTCCAGTGCCTCCCTGGCAAAAATGTATTTTCAACATGGTTCTACACACTCAATTATAAAACACTACAATGAGCGTCTTTACACTTATTATTTTAATAAAACAAACTGTGCTGGAATTTTAAAGACACGTAGCACCAGTCTCTGTTTTGAAAGATTTTTCATATCTTGATTGTCTTTATATTCAGAATCTGGTAACCAGTCATGAGATATGAGGTCAAAAAAGTAAAAACCTGTTGCAAAGGATGTTCAGCTAGATGGTCTGAAACAGTTTTCCTAGCTTTGCTGTCCCTGGATGTGTGAACTGCAACCTAGCGGTATAAAAGGATTGATGGTGTGCATGTAGTCAGTTGTGTTGGAGTATATAATGAAATAGACCTACAGGGTGCAGCAAAGCAGCGTTCCTTCTAGCCATGCTCCTTCAAGCCAAAGGCAAACTTGTACTGCACTTCTGCTCTTCATCAAAGCAGTGAGTTAGTAACTCCTCGGTCACACTCCTGGGCCATCTACCTAGGCCAGTGTGGATGCCACCGAGGCACCCGGACAGAAGAAAGGGCCACCACATTTTGCATGACAAATGCAAGTCATGGAGATAATTTGCCAAGAAACATGTAGCCAGAGCTGGTTAAGCTGAAGGGCACCTACTGCAAGCAGCTTGACAGATCTACTAACCAGTGGCCTAAATTCTGTGAATACCATCTGTGACTGAACTCAGAAGACAAAGGCCCCTTCAGCCAAGTGGGTGACCTGGTCCTATTTAACATGCAGCTCCAGGAGGTGGCTGTGGCACAAGAGTGGGAATAAACAGCCCTGCCTACTTCAACTGTACACTGAACTCCAGCACTTTGTCTAATGCCTAAAATTAGAAGTTGCGTTTCAGCTTCTCCCTTCTGTGGTTGCCCCTTCTTTCCACTTAGTTTCCCTTCAGTTTTTCTTATCAGTTCACAGAGCAGTGGAAGTATGCAAACTGTATACCAACACATATTTTAAGTCCTCACCACTTAGGCCTTTTTATATTTTCCATAATCAACTTGGAGATCACTTTGTTATTGCTATTCCCACATAACTGCTTTTGTGCCCACTCATCATGATGTCTACAAGCCAAATATAGCATGTAGACATGCACAATGCATCCATCAAGTTTGGCAGATTTTATGTGCCAGATTCTTGGTCAGTAGAATAAAAAAAAAAAATAAAAAAAAAAAGAATTTCAGTCTGCAGTTATGTCAGTGGAACAACACTGCTTTTTATCAGTTGAAAATTAGGCTCATACCAACATCATCCTTATCAACAGCCCCTTGGTCCATAAATAGGATGCTGAAATGAAACTTGTTGATTCTATTATATAAAACCATTTAGCATCATTAACTATCAATAACAAATCCCTCGTAAACAATGAAAAAATTTTGGAACACAATCGAAGGAGACATAAAAAAATATGTGTAAAGACCCTTCCAGAAAAAAAATGAAGTGCTTTTGCATCAGGTTTGTAGCTCTGTTATGTTAAGCCTGAACCATAACTTTAGCACATGTGTTGAAAAATACCTAGATAACTTAGATTTCAAATAATTTCAAAAGCAAATTAATATAACAGATTATTAAAATTCAGTCACAAGTGAGCGAAATTAAACCTGAGAACTAGCAAACACTCACAGGTACCATGAGCTTAGACCTTGAAATTCTCTCTCTGCCAGACAGAATTAACATAATAAGAAAGCAATGGACCAAACAAATCTTTAATTTACTGAATTGACTTTAATTGACTGTTAATTTACTTGAACAGATAGGATGGGGAGTTTGGTCCTCTAGACTTCAAAGATACATCACCAGTCCTGAACATACAAACCTAATTCTTCCAGAATTAAATGTAAACAATGAACGTAAACAAAGTGAAAACATTCTACTGTAACTTTCTGCTTCACAGTATAGTCACAATTCCTAATTTCTCAGAAAATTTCTCCCCTTTTTTACACCTTCTGCATCCATCATAAAAACCTATTATGTCAGAACAGATACACGTTTTGTGGACTAATTATTGGAAGGAAAAACACAGTATCAAGCTGAGAAGCCAAGCCATCAAGCCAGAAATCACCATACCTACATTTAATAAAGGCAAATGTAAAAACATAATGAATTTAAAATCTGTATGCTAAAGGTCTTATGCTACTCATAGTTTCAATTTGGTATATGAATTTGAGCCATGAAGATAGAAGAACCCAATTTAATACCAGCAATTAACAGTAGATTAACCACAGACTTAATTAAGACTGCTTTGACCAGGAAACCAATACACTATCCTGTGCTTTATGATCCCAGATTTCCCATCTTCATCCATGACAGTTAATTCCTTACTCCATGAGGTAAGTAGCTGCTAAAGCGGAGGGCTGCAACTCTGACACCTACATCTGAGTTTCCAAGAGTTTGAACAATGTTTCATTTTAGGAAACATTCAAGTGTCTTATTTAATCATTTCACTACAGGTGAAAACTTGTAAGAATCCAAATCCAGGGAGCGTCCACAGCTCTTGAAGTCCCCTAAGTTATCTAAACAGTAATTAGAACTGAAAGAGACCATAACTTTCATACTAACTTAAAAGTTCAGCACTCGGATAAATACATTTACTATTCAACACCATGCAAAAATGTACCTGGATTGTTTGATAAGGCTACTAGCGGTGTCAAAAAGACATTATTTTAACCAAATTGCCACAGCAGTATTTGATTCTCTCCGCATTCTGATTAGAGCTGACATTTCAAAATTCATAATCAATAGAAAGAGCATTCCATTCCACATTTCTGCATTCTCACATTTTTTTGTTTGTTGTCAGAACTTAGATTTGCATACCTTTTTAATGGGATAATTCCTATGTTTTGAGCAGAAAAAAAAAAAATTCTCAAGGTTCAAGTAAATCTTATTTCCCTGAACAATCACTTGTTTGAAATACTTAAAACTTATTCTCAAATGAAACACTGCAGCATTTTCATATCATAAAAAGCAAAAATATCTCTAGACACAAATAATCATTCATTCCAGAGTACACTGTAACTGAATTTCACATACAAGAAGGCACAAGAATACAGAGATCAAACATTGCAGTGTTCTGCTCATAGCTTTATGTACAACAGCTATAAGCCTTGGGCATGTGTGTGAAATCTATTTAATGGACACAGACTAAGAATGGAAATTGCCATCTGTTCCTCTTCTATTTTAGGGCTTTCTTTAAGATACTTCTATTAGGCTATTGTTAGGGTATGATGAGCCATGACATGAAACTCTAAAATTTGGCTGAGATGGGCTTCTATCCTAATCATATCTAAAATATAATACAGAACATTTCAGCACCTTGTCATGTGCCAGAATAACTTCCTTTTAGACTGTGATTTCACAATAGTGTTTAAAAAACAATGGAGGGAAAACAGCTTGCATTGTGGTCTTATTAAAAAAAATACACTGGTGAAGAAGGATGTCATATCAACCTTTGCATGCAGTTGAAATTTACTTGAGGGCACAACAACACTTCAAGAGCTCATATTTGCTCTGTCAAACTTCAGGTAGCATAGCAAGTTTCTCCCATCAAAGCTTGTTTATGATGACCACAAATTGGTTTGTTCTTTCTCTTATTTCTCATAATTTTCTTCCCTCTTTTTTTTTTTTTTTTTTTTTTTCCAGATGCTCAGACATTCATTACAGCTTATAGAGGAACAAAAAGAGTTTCTCTCATGGTTACCCTTCATTTTGATGATGTTTTATACAATGAAATTTAAACTTTGCTGGAAAGTGCTCAAAATGCATAATTTTGAATGAACTGTTTTGGGAGGTTTTCTTTCTCCTTGCTCTTGAGAAAAGAAATGTTAGGAAGAAGTCAGGGAGAGGAGTTGGCACAGTCCCTTTGCAGTGTTCATTAGGCTTTCTAGAGACAAATAGGCCAACTCTTGCATACTTTTCTGGCATTGTCTGCATCAGAACAGTTTGCTCCAACCATGTGCCATCTTTCCACCACCCCTCCTACCATTTGCTCTAGTTATTCTCTAATTTGAACTCCTCTATTCCCCTGTCTCCTCTAACTCTTGCCTCCCTCTTCTGTGTATTACACCCCAGATGATATCTTTTGCTTTTTTTTTTTTCTCTTTCTAGTTAGTTTTCTAATTGAATCTCTTCCAAACTACTTCATTGGCAGCAAACAGCATTGCTATTAAATCTACAAGACACAGTTCTGTGCATCCTGTCCTGTTCCTCCACCATATCTGATTTGTCTAGGCAAACTGGAAGGTCTTCATTAGTGGGACTATTTCCTACTCTCTAACAGTAGTGACAAAAACAGTGGGATGCATCCTTGGTAAATTCCTAGGAATTACTACATTAGGAAGCAGAAGCATGGGCCTCTGAAAATCTCCACTGACAGAATATAGGTCGTACAGAGAAAAAATCAGGAAGGCAAAAGCCCAGCTGGAACTCAACCTGGCGATTAATATAAGGGACAACAAAAAAAGTTTCTATCAATACATTAACAAAAAGAGAGTGACTGAGAATGTCCATCCCTTACTGGATGCGGGGGGAAACCTCGCAACCAAAGATGAGGAAAAGGCTGAGATACTTAATGCCTTCTTTGCCTCTGTCTTTAATAGTCAGACCAGCTACCCCCAGGGTGCTCATTTTCTTGGGCTGGAAGATAAGGCCGGAGAACAGAACAATTCCCCTGTAATCCAGGAGGAAGTAGTTAATGATTTGCTTAGGCAACTGGACATGCATAAGTCTATGGGGCCGGATGGGATTCACCCAAAAGTTCTCAGGGAGCTGGCAGGAGAGCTCACCAAGCCTCTCTCCATTATCTATCAACAATCCTGGTCAACAGGAGAGGTGCCGGATGACTGGAGGGTGGCCAATGTGACGCCCATCTATAAGAAGGGCCGGAAGGAGGATCCCGGAAACTATAGGCCTGTCAGCCTGACCTCGGTACCGGGAAAGATCATGGAGA
>VXBJ01007277.1:499943-537903 GCA_013400055.1 Nycticryphes semicollaris
AAAAAAAAAGAAAAGAAATTCTACTGAAAGACCCCCAATTAACCCTTAACAAAGATATTACGGATTGTCAGAATGAAGAATCATCTATGTCATACTAAATCCTAGGGAAGGCAGATGCCCCTCTGAGAAATGGACATAAGAAGCTCACATAACTATAAGGAAGAACTCCACTGCAGGAGGGACTAAGGAGCTTCAGTTGGAATTCCTGAAAACAAAACAGCAGACAGTATCATCAAATAAATCAGGTTGGAAGGCACCCCTGGAGGTCATCTACCCTAACCTCCTGCTTAAAACAGGTCCACTTAGATCAGATTGGTCAGCACTTTATCTGATAAAGTGTTGAATTTTGCAAAATATGGAGATTACACAACCCTCTCTGGGTGCCTTTTTTGATATTTGACTACTCACAATGAATAAGCAAAGCACAGCAAAACAAAAACCCCAACCCCTGTTCTTGGAATTTCCTGTGCTGCAATTTGTATCTGTTGCCTCTTGTCCTATCGTTGTACACCTTCTAACCACCTGTACGTGACTATTCCAACCAAGGTGCAAGGCTTCACATTTGCCCACATTGAATGGGTTCTGATGATCACAACTCTCTGAGCCCAATAGTACAGCTGGAATCTCACTCAGTTTATGCTCTTCCCTGATAAGATAACAATGACATTGACAAAAGCATGAGCTGAAGCAATCAGAAGAAACAGCATCTCAATAAGTCACAAATGCAAAGGCTTCATGTTTTTATACAAAGGCCATGAGTGTTTTCTGATTATTTATTGCTACCTAACCTCAGGTATGGTCCATCCCAACAACCCTTCAAAATTATTTTGCTATTTACAACTGTAGGATTTGAAAACTATAATCCTCGAAGATATTTGCTGCTTTCACACACTAACTCTGAATAGGTGACAAAAGCATGATGCTATTTCTTTAAATCACTACTACACAAATTAAAGTTCTTGAAGAGCAACAAGAAAACCCTGGTAAAGGAAAAAAAAAATTAACTTTAAGAATAAAGACTCTGTGACAAAGGCTAGTGATATGTTACACTGATTTCACATGAACAGCAACCTAAGAAATCTGATAAAGCTTTTCATTTAACCCTAATCTATTAAAAGTTAATTAACCTATGTTAATAATAAAGTAAAATGCCCTGCCCTAGTACTCAGGCTCCTCCAGTTCTTAATTTGTAGCACTCACTCTTGCTTTTCATCTGCAAATGAATGATTTGTGGGCTTTGCAGTATTATGTAACTTTTCTGTAACTCCAGACAATAAGATCACCAGTCTCCTATGACATTACTGAATTCTTTTGCAGAATTATCAGGTTCTTCCTAACATTAGCATTATTTATCAAACTAGGTTTTGTGCACAAAATACACTAGTTAAAATATTAAATAGTCTTGATCTTGAGGATCATGGATTCTTTACAAAAGACTGCTATACTCTCACCCATTCTCATCCACCAAATGGCTTGCTCAGATTAATACAGAGTAGATCCACTGCTGTACCTTGTTGAAGCAGTCAGTTAACCTTATCACTGGAAATATATTAGTCTGGTACAACCTAAATTTTACAAAATGAAGGGAAAATTTTATCCTTCTTTCCAATATCTCTGTGCTAAAACCTTATATAACACCGAAGCCAAATGTATAGGATTGGATTTTTAATTTTATTTTTTTAAATTGAGGATCTGTTAAATTACAAGCACTACCTGGAACACCATAAAATTTCAAGTAACCCATCCCAAAGAGGCCAGGCTTTCATCACAACAGATGAAAAGATTTTTATTTTCCTTAATCATACATTATAATGAGAAAATAAAATAAAAAGCAAGACAGGGTGTATGGAATGTGGAAAACTCTCTTGCTACAGTGAACAAGATATATGGAAATGACAAATCATTATAGAAGAAAAAACAAGCTGTCAGACAAGAAAGGTAGATACATAAAACTAAAAATAAAGCTTATTTCAAAGAAACTTCAATAGGAACCCTAACTAGTAAAGCAAAAATATTCCCTAAAGTACTACAGTTCAGCAACTATGCTTATAAAAGAGCTTGGACACTTGCAGCTGTAAAGCTTTACATAAAAATAGGTTCAAGGGTAGAGAAAGACAAAATGTTCTATTAATTTATACAAAGTGACTGGATATGAAGCCAACTTCTTTTGATCCAAAAAAGAAAAAAAAAGGTTTATTGGTTACTTGTTACTCAGGCTATTTCTTTTCCCTATGAAAAGAATCTGAATTATTCCATTTTTCTATCTCCGGTATTTTCTGGACCTAATATAATTAAAAGTAAGTTCATTGCTACGGGCTGCAGTATTTACATGGGCTAAATTACCATTCATTCTTTTCTTATTGTATTTCTAATATTTATCATAAACCACATTCTATAGCATCTTATGGTAAATAATTTACCCAGGCTTACTGAAAGAATAAGGACTGAAAGGTCTACAGTGCTGATTTTTTTTTTTCCCCACTGCAGGATGGAAACATCTGATAAAACTCAGCAATATTTTGAGATAGGAATAGCTTTGCTCCATGTCAATCTTCTCCAGAGTGCCACCTGCTCTAGCATAATTCCTCTGGTGATTATTTTAGATATATAATGAAAGGTTATTAAATCTAACTTCCTTACAATTTCATGACTAAGTTCCTTAGGACACAGACTGTGTCATTTTGTGTTTCTCTGCAGATAATATATCCTGGACAATAATATGTTACATACCACATTGGGCCTATGTAAAGATAGACAGATTCAAGGACAAATGAAATCAACAGACTACAACTGGATTAATTTATTTTTCCTAACCCTTTCTACTAGAAACACCTGGACCCTCAACAAATAACCTAAAATTCAAAGCAGATTGCCCTCAATTTATCACACAATCTTTCAAAACCCCTTCTCTGGTTTACCATTACAGGAGGAGGAAGATGTTTTAAAAAGAGAATATTGATTCTAAGATTTCACATCTCCTTTTGTTCCCAACTTCAGGGATGAGAAGGAACAGAGGAGTTTGTTTCTGTAAACAGTTACTTTAGGTATAACTGATTATAAATATTTTAAAACAATCTCTCCTGAAAGAACACCTGTGACCTCTCTCTAACCAAACTATGCCTACCAATGGAGATGCTATGGCAGGAAAAATGTCTTCAAGTATGTCTCTATTCCTTGGCCCTAGTGTTTCCCAATAAGACAGACAAGTAATTGAGGAGCTGCACAACATCTACAAAAAAAAAAAAAAAAAAATGCCCCCATTACTGATGCTCCAAAGACAGAAATGGGGATGAAGCTACAGAAAGCAAGAGCTTAAAATGGTTTATGCTAATGGTGATGGGAGAGAGAAAGGCAGGAACAAAATATCAGCTCTTTGCCTCTCCTATTTATCCACTGGCAAACAAAGGTTTCTCACAAAATTGATAGTTTTCTCTTGTTCTCACAAGTGCAGGCCAATTGTTTATGGAAACTGTACAATTCTATGGATCCCCACGTGTCCTCCACCTGAGGAGGCAGATGGTGGATTGCAGTGAAGGAAAGCAAATTAAACACTGACATCCCTAAAGGGAAAAACAAAATTCTTAACAGTTCAGTTGGCTCTGGCTTAATAATTTTAAATAACATCCAAAAAGCCTTTACATAAGGGATTCTACAGTAGGTCACTACTCAAATCCATTAACTATATGCTTGATCTCTTTAACACTCAATTTCAGTTAATTGTTGTCCAGCAATTTTTTTGGGTCTCATAAGTTTATGCATATTAAAAAAAATAAATAATTAGTATATAGGTGAATCAGAAATGTCTTAATTTGCAAGGAATGAAAATGGCAAGGAAACATTTTTAACAATCAAGTTTAAATGGTTATTGATGATCAAAAGTATTGTAGCAAAATGCCATTCAAGCCTGTTTAATATCTGCTCTAAGGTTCATGATCCCTTGGGAATACCCTCATCAGTAGGCACACACACACAAAAAATCCTCACACGCTTTCTCTTTACACAGTGGTTCATTCTGTGGGCCCTATGAACTTTTCATTGTTTCCTATTCACAGTTTTCTCAGCACAAGAACTGCCACAAAATATACATCTGGCCTTGTCCCTCATAAATTGATTAAGATACTCTTCTGAACGGGAAGATGCAAAGAAAAGCTTATAGCTCAGCTCTTCTGCTTTCCATCTACTGCTCACTCTATGAGGGCAGGCACCAACCACCTCACTTGGCAAGGTTATGAGCTCTCTTTTAGACCTCTTATTATCCAGAGGAACATTTAATTGTGAATCCCAAATTTGCTGAAGGATGAGATGGTGAACTCTGCTAAAAAGGTCACAGTGCTAGAAATGCAGAGTAACCTTGCAGGAGAAACCTTTCCTGGGGTGGACTTTTTATTGGGATTTTTTTTCTTTTTCCCAATAGATTAAAAAAAAAAAATATTTTATGGATTCTTTTCTGGGCTTGAGCTCCCAAATTCTGCCTAATTTGTATTTCAGAATACAAGGTGTAATTTGGGACATCTAGCCATGATTTTTCAAAAGAGGCTATTTCCAGTAAAAGTTAGAATAAGACAAAGTGCTAGGACAGAGCTACCACAAGCAATTTAGAGTTCTCAAATGAATATTAAGAACAACCTGATGCTAATATGACAATGTATGCATATTATCTGGTATGTTCTAATTCTAGCATAATCACCTGGGGAAGATCTGATGGACCACAGGAGTAACCAAATGCAAAACTATGACTGAAAGAATTTCTTTTAATTTGGCTGAAACAGTTGTTTAGGACAGGACTTAATCTGGTGCCTGAGAAAGTTTTAACAGTATTCCACTAACTGCTTTTAAAGGATCAAGATCCAGCAAGATCCAGTTATTGGCAAATAATATTTTCTGTTCTTCTTGTTAAAGAAAAGATGAGAAATAAATAACTATATCCTCTTTAGATATTTAGATAGCACAATTTCCATTGTATTAGCTCTCTCTTATTAAGCTGTTATCTGAGTCAATTAATCTTTTTTTTTTTTTTTTGTAATAAATAGTTGTCAACATCTTGTTTACTTTACAATGTGTTCCTAAGGAAGTCTTTCAAGTGTGAAGTTAGCATCTCTTTGCCAATTAATGCATTTGCCCTTCCTCCCAAAATATATTGCAACATGACTTCCTTTTCTGCTTTCCTTAGTGCTTCAGGTTCTCGGATGACATTCCTCCAAAATATACTTTAAGTTGCTTACCCTAATTGAGGAGTTTATGCTGGCACATCCTCACTGCTGTATTATCTGGGTTTTGGAAAATTCAAATTTTGGGAAATTTGGAAATCTATCCTGGACCAAAAAAAAAAAATGCACTTGGATTACAACACAGCCATTATTGTGATTTAGAGCACATGAAGGTAAACAATTTAAATAATTCTCATGTTATACTGTCTCTATTATTTTCTAACTGTCCAACTTCAAATGATAACTGGATGAATTACCCACTATTGTATTTGCCACTAGCTCAAATACAATCAGAAAAAGACAATTTTTAAAACAAGCAAGGTTTTGTTTGTTGGAGGGTTGGGGTTTTTTATGCCTTACAAATATAAACGAAATAAATACCAACCTACAAATTGCATGTTTGGAAAATAACTAAATCTCTGGGAAACTAGTTTGATCTCTGGAAGAATGAACTGAGAGTAAATACAAAATTTAAAAGGGTTCACCAAGCAGTATGCATAAGAGCATAAATTAAAACAAAGTTACAGAATTATAAATTCTGACAGAGGTACCAGATGAAAAAGGAGGGCAAGTAGGACAGACCCACGACAAACACCACCACCACCCCCCTTCAAAGCCCCATTACCCAAACAGGCGAAAGGTATGCAAACAATGCATGAGGCCAGAGATGTGTTTCCCAATTCTCATGGTACATTCAAGCATTCAAGTCTGGGACACATCTTTTAGGTACTGATACTTGGAAATGAATTTGGCTTATTCCTGTTATTCTCTTCTCTGTTATGTCAATGTAAAAAAGCCGAAAGCAGAGAAATGCAAGATGCAGACTCGAGATAACAGTACGGTCTTGATACAGCAGGGCACGTTTTGTCCAAAAACTGCTTTGAAAAATAAACAGCATTCTCTCTATAACAAATAGATGCCAGGAAAAAAAACCCAAACTGATGGTCTTAATTGACATGAAAGTAATCTTTTGTCTTCTAGACACAACTGCCTGTCATTCACAGAACAGGACCACAGCAGCCTTGCAGAGACACTGAACATCACTAAACTTGTTCAAATTCTGTGTAATACCATAGCGATACCCCAAAATGGAACAGTACATTTGTCTGTAGAAAACATAAGACTTAAGAGTACAACATAATACAAATAAAACCTCAGAATAAACAAAATAAACAGCTTAACGAAAATTTTAAATTAACTTTGCTAGTTTGAAATAGCAAGACCACAATTTTATATAATCAAATACATTCCACATATTGTTTAGTGTGTGACTTTTTTTTTTTTAAATGACACTCAAGCAAGAAGAAATTAAGTAACAGAAGTAAGATGAAGTGTTGGTGGAAAATTAACATGAATGAAAAAAATAGAAAGTGGTGTGGTTTACTTTTTAAAATTTATATGGCTTTGCATTTAAATGAATTCTTCCCCGATATTATTTCACACCCATGCACTCTGTATTCCTCTAGACAGTCCTTCTTCTTTATCTCATTCATTATTGCTGAATTTGAATTCAGCACTTAATAATTGCATTGCAGTTATAATTTTGAGAGCATTGGTGGACAAAGACACACATTTCTTACTTAAAACAACAATGTATCTTTCACATCTTGTAATTTAGAGATAAATTCCAGTTTCCAGCTCTAGAGTCTGTGAACTGGAATACACGAGAATCACATCTCTAGTGTAAATCCACGTTAAAACACAGGAAAGTGAAATGTTTGCCCATTATTGTATTCTGTCATTTTAATCACTGAAAACAAGAAGCAATAGCCACGTAACATAATTATAGCATAGTTCTAAAATACATCACTGAGCCATAACAATACAATCTCACGAAAAAGAAATTGTTTCTGCTTTAAAGCATATGAAAACTGAAAAAAAAAATGCACCTGCCTTCTCCTCAGCAAATAAACAGACTGCCTGATGAGGGTGGGACCATTTATGAAAAATTAAACAATTTCTGTGATTGCAAGATTCCTATTATAAAGCAAGTAATTAAAAGACAACAAACAGGTAAAACGAAGATCAGAACAATACAGGCACTTGCTGTAAAAAGAAATAGTCTTACCACAATCCATTTTAAAATAATTTAAAAAACCCCAAAGCACTAAGAAGCTTTGTTGACATAATAATATATACCAAATAGTCTCCTTCACCTTCCTGCCCCCTGAAACAAGCAGCTCTGTACAAGTTAAGGAACAGAGGGGTTTTTTTTTCAGTTTTCCCATAGTATAATTCTGTAGTTGGTGAGACGTCAAGGCTGTATTGGGCTGCACTTGGTTGACCGACCTCGGGTTTTTCAGTGTCTTCTTTTTCAAATATTCCAGAGGGTAATATTTTTTTTTTAAGAAGTAAACAAATTGTTGTAGGTAGAAGACACCAACTACTCTGTCAAAAGCCGTCAAAGCCCCAAACCCATGAAACACATGCACAAAATGATAATTTGTACAAATCCCAGGAACTAACTAATTGAATTACTGACTACTTGAAATTTGGGCTTTCTATTGTGCCACAAGGAGCAACAACAACATGAACGAACCCACTTCACTAAAGACAAGAAAATTTGTGGAAGTTTTAACCAAAATTATTGCTAAGCATTAATAGAAGTGGTTTGCTTCTAATTAGTAGTCATACACAAAATAATGGCATTTATAAAGAAAATCCCTTTTCCCAGTGTTTTCAAATTCATCATAATATTTTACCAGCTTGAAGATGATTTATATTGTTTTGAATTGTTTTTTTTTTTTCCAGTGGAAATGGGACATGTTTTTTAAAAACACAGTGAATGGTTACTGAAACAGGATCATTTGTGTCACTGTCATGCTCCTTTAGCACCACAGCAAAATACTGACTTCCAAGTAGACTATAGTTTATGACAAACATTTTGCAATGCCAAATACATTTTAGATTAAACTGAACTTTGTTTTTAATGAGATAAATATCGCTACTAAAAATCTTTTCATTGTTATAGGGAAAAAAAGGCTAATTGTTTAAAATTAGGTAAATTTGAAAAAAATAATTTAATGTGTTAACAACTCTCCAAACAATCAAAATGCTTGGCTGCGTAGGGTCTTTACATTAATTTGGAAGTAATTTGTCAGGTAAAATATCTCCCCAAATGAGAGACTGAGCAGTCATCAAGTGACCACACAGAAACTCTGTGTTCCAGTATTATTTTGTAGCAATATTTTCAGCTTTCAACTCAATAGTTACTGCGCTAAATCTCATTCAAACATGGTACATTCAAACACTCTCTTCCTCCTGCATGTGGCATATTACAGAGGGGAGTTTTGAGAAGAACTTTAAGAAAGAAACAGTGAGAGTTTTACAAATAAGCAAAATGCCTGATAGTAAAATTAAAAAGGCCCAAGAGGGACATAAACAATGTTGACTGTTTCATTTAGTAATGTGGTAGAAAATTCAGTCATTTCATCTCCACACTCTGCTCCTGTTGAGTACTATCCTTTCCACTTACATCCAATACCAATACGGGGCCAACATCACATCAAGTCAGAGTGGGGTGGACAATTAACTTGCAGCTGCTTAACCAACAGAAAACAGCCTTCATGGACTTTTAAGTACTACTGATAGTAATAATAATAATGATAATAATGATAATGATAATAATAATAATAATAACAACAACAACAGCAGCAATCACCACCTGCTGGAAACACACTCCTCAGAAAATAAGCAAACATCCTTTTTTTATCTTCTCCCCTTTCTGATGTAGAGATGGGCAATTTTCATTTATGCTACATCTCATGCATTTGGGTATTCTGTAAAGTCACAGCTGGCCATGTACATGCAATGTGATGACCTCCTAGCATGCATTAGCTTTCTAAAACAGTGGCACTGAACAACAGGACAATACATACAACATGCATCCATAAGAAAAAAAAAAAAAAGCCATAGTAATGGCTAGGGGAGCTCAAAGTTTTGCTGCTACTTTTGACTAAAGACAAAACCAGAATATTGCCTGAGACTGAGGAACAATAATCAAAGGTTAGTTGTTTTTCCATTGTACCTCCAGCTATATTCTACTCCCAACCTGTCACTAATGTCTAGGAAGAATGTCCCACACTACAGTCATTATTAATGGAAGACCAATCAGCATTCGAGAGGAGTAGGGAGTCCATTAAGTTTGAAATAATGTGTCAAACAAATGTCCTTCTTCATTAGCACATTATTAGTAACAGTATGAGTTCAATGAATTCAGATTACCTGAAACCTGGAAGAGGGGAAAAGTTACATATCACCATCGTCATGATGGATTGCTGGAGCTGGAGAGCAAAGGAGAAGGAGAGAGAAGATGCAACAAAGAACTGATTGTTAGGAATGACCACCTACTTCCAATATGAAAACCAGTTAGTTTTAAATAAAAGGTAGCATTTAAGAACTGGGTGTTTACTCTTTGATCTAAGTACATCCCAAATACATTAAAAGCAAATCTTTTTATTGTTTGTGGATAAATTTATGAACTTGATTTAAAGCATACATTGGCGACAACATCACTGAACCTCTCAGTGTTAATGTCCCACTGAAATTTGCAGGCTTCATTCACCAATCACAGGGTGTGATTTCTGCTGCTTTCTTTGTATTGTGCTCCTATTAATGGGGCTTTCACACATCGCAATGAACACTGCAGACAGCTCTGCATGGCTCAGATTTTTCTCAGAATAAGTTGTGAGAATCTTCAAATACATTACTATGCCCCTTTCCTGGCTGCTTAAGCTAAAATTAGACAATATTGAAGCATATCCACTAATTCCACATTTGTATCTGTTGAGATCACTATGGAAACTTTACAACAAAGAGCTACTGTTTCTTGATATTGCTGAATCAAGCAACACTCATGAAACACTCAGAATGTGCTTCCATAGTATTATGAGAAGCTACCTGGAACAGACTTATTATATTCATGCTTGTGGAAAACATTCTGAAGGTGGTAGTGACAATTATCAGAGAAAGTAACTTGATGAATTGCAAAGGACTAACCCTTCCTGTCCTCGTTATGTATCATCTGATGTAAAACCGAAAGCCTGAAAGCTAAAATGAAATACAGAAACACAAACACAGTAGCTCAATATAGGTGACTGCACTTTAGAGAATGTATGTTATGCTTGAATAGCCTCTGCGGGGAACACAGGATGAAATTATTGCATTGTTGGCATAGGAAGTACATTATTAGAGTAGGAAGAAGTAGAAATATAATCAAGTCCTCCCTTGTTTCAGCTTCTGGTAAGGGAAGAAAGTACCATCCTTCAAAAAAGTCCTGAATATCAGCTGTTAAACAGCCACTATGTTATTTCAGCTGAGAGATGAAAGAAAAATAATTTTTAAATTTTCTGATTAAAGGTCACAGCCTGTTCCAAAATCTGGACACAACAGTCACCATCTATTTCCTTTATAACTGAAAACACCATTATTTTCATTAAATCGTCTTGCTTTTAAAGAAAAAAAATGGAACAATATCTCCAGATCACTACTCCACTAGCAGAGTCAAGGGCACAACCCTGTGCGTTTCACTTGGCCACAGCTGTATGGAACATAAATGTGCACAAGAAGTCAAAATATTTGCTGAATGAAAGCTGACCCTTCTATCTTGGGCCTTTCTATAGAGCTTCTAAGTATAGTATTTAGGCAGGTGAAGGCAGACAGTGCCCTTTGAGGCTTACACAGCAGTTCTTTCTTTGTACACCAATAGAATAGAAGACTATCTCTTTTCCCATTATTTTCTGTTTAAAAAAAGAAGTACAAAAAGCAAACAGTCTTTGCCAAAGTCCTGAGTGACTAAAGAATCGAAATACTAGCAATCTTACTGACGGTATAAGCTTCTCTCCTATTGCTTAAAACTGCGTTCCAACTGTATCAACTCCCCAGAACCCTTATTCAGCACTGAAACATTTTAAAAGCCATTTCTTGGAGTCTTGCCCTTCAGCAGATGAAAATTTGCATTTTTACAGCATTTCTGCCTATCAGCACTAAAACATCCTAATGGGTTTTGCAGCTGTGTGGGGAGAATTGAGAGACGGTCAGCGTATTCTTATGGCAAACTGCTGGGAGACAAGTGCCTGAGGGTGCTGAGGCAGGAGAAACCAGCTGACCTGGCCCATCTTTATACTCCACAGAAAAATCAAACAGGAGCTTTCACCTCCAATGAGCATGCCAAAACGAAGGCCCTTCATGATTCATGGGCTCTGGATAGCAAGGAACATTAAAATCCTTCTTCTTTTGCTTGATCTTAACAAATGAAGCAGCTTTCTGTAAGAAGTCATGAAATGGCAAAGGTGTAACTAATTGCAAATTCAACTCCCATGAGCTGCACCTAGTATATGGATTTTAAGTCACAGATCATTATGCTGCAACTACTGCATACCTCTTTGAGAAAGCAATTAAGTGCACAGTCAGAGAATCATAGTGTCCCAGGTTTCCACTCGGAGTCGGGGACAGTCATGTGTCCGACTTCAAGGTGTTTCTTCAAAGGATGTTACTTAAACGTATAAGTAAGGGGGGATGAGAGGCAGTAGTAACACCAGGATGTAGTCAACACAGGTAATGCCTATGAGAGCTTCGGGCTGAGGTGTCCCACGTAAGAGAGGACTGCAATACCATGAACTGCCAGCACTCAGGGGAACCATCCAGCACTTAGACACCCTGTTTCAAAAGGCAAACTCCAGGAATTCAAGTCCAAGTAAGGGATTAAATGCACTTTGCCTTCTGTTAAAAGCAGAATAACACTCCTGCTCCATAGTGTCTCTTGGTTAAACAATAACCCTACATATTTTCCCCCAAAAGATATCCCTAGTCCAACCCAAGAAGAGTCTGCCTTGCTGTTTCACACATTTCACTGGTCTACTAATTGTAGTCAGAAAATAAAAATGAATCCTTCACATGAGTAGAATAGCAAAATATCAAGTCTAATAAAACTGAAATGACATAGGCATATTCATTGAACTATCTTATGACACAGTCTTGTAATAATTATACCAAAATATTTCTTAACTAATTAGCTGAATTCTTCTCTTACTAGTTATACTAACACATAACACTGTGGATTTCTTTTGGTATTTGCAGCACTGTGGGCACACAAATTTATCCTCAAGATGCTCTCTGTCTCCAAATATAGACTTGAAATAATTCATCTAGGCAGGGAACATGCACTAGTGTAGGAGGGAGTCTGAAAATGCTCCAAAGAATTGGGTTTATGCCGTGGTTCCTAAACAGCTGGAGAACAGGGGAAGACAACAAAAAGGCCTCTAAGGAAAAGCCCAAGGGAAGTGTGAGCACAGTGTCAGAACCTCACAAAGCCAAACCTAAATTACAAATAAGGAAGAGAAAAGGAAAAAAATGTTACAGATGTCTGTCAAGCGGAAGGAAAGAAAATTTTAAAAGCTCTAAAAATAAGAAAGCAATGAGGAAACATCTTTACTGCATGAAAAAACCAAGAGAAAACTAGGTTCATTGGAGCAGTAACACTTCCAAATAAACCAAGTACATCATGTTAGAGTTTGTAGATAAATTATTAATGATTTAACACACCACCATTCATTATTCAAAACATTCACACTCACACTGAAACTTCTTGAAATATGCCTTGATTCTCAGATTTGGAGTTAATGAGCAGAATGGTATTCCCCCGGTTAGTGCCTGCCCGTGTCTTGCCCATGGGATGGAGCCACAACGTCTCTGTCCTTTTCCTACCAACAAGGTGTTTCATCAATCTATGCCTTAAAAGATTAAAACCTCCCCCTTGTAAAGATCAGTTCTGTAGCTCACATTATCACATTGCAGACAACTAGATGCTACATTGAAGGGTAAAACATTAGGATCCTGAGGATCTGAAGTGAATAGAAATGAAGAAATATGAAATACACGTTACAAAGCTTCTATCGATAAAAGAAACAGTGTGAGCCAATTCTGTTGAATTTAGAAAAAGTTTATCTGGCATTGCTGTTTATTATCTAGAATGCCATATATTCTATTACCCAAGAGACGCTACATCATTCAGTTTTTCCTCTTCACTACCATACTGTAATTGAAGATCTACAGGATATGCTTATCGAAAACCCCACGCAATTGCCTTGTCTATGTATTTCAAAAGCTTATCCTTAATCTCTAGGTGTAAAAGGACAAGGACACCATCAGAAGAGAAACTTTTTTAAACTCAGATTTTATTTACCAAAAGTACTATTTTTTCTCTCACGCTTTCTCCTTAGTTTTGAGAAAGGACTAGCCAATTTTGTTTTTATTTAATCACTTTTTGCCTGTTACATTTCTGCCCCCTCACCAGGAAGATGAAAAGTTCGGGCTTTTTTTTATTTCTATTCTAAATATCTCCACTGCAGTTTGATGGATGTACTACTACATTCACAGTTCATGCATGAAAAATTTCCTACTGAACTTGTTTGCTTAACAACTTATTTGTTTATACATTCTTAATTCTGAGCTAATCTTTTCAGGATTCACTATGTAAAAATGTTCTTAGAAAAAAAATATCTTCCAAATACAGTAACACACAACAGTTTGCTTTGTGTCAAGTCTGTTTCCTGATAGCCACTCCAGGCAGTACACCTAAATGGCAGCTGGAGAAGCTGGAGAAGCACCTGAGCCTGTGGCAGGGTGCTTCGTTTCTAACAGAGATGAGGACTGTAAGGCACACCTTCCTTTAGTGAAGTCATTCTTGTCCCTGCCCGCATACAGAAATCCACTTGCTGTCCTTGGTGTTTAACATTATATTTTAAAACATAAGTCTGCAGTTTTTCCTCTTACATATTATGGTATGCACACTGCAGGTAACATTCTGAATTTCCATCAGTCAGGGATCAGGAGCTTAGACTTCCCAACATAATACAGTAAGCACTGACTTGGTCCTGTTTAGCTATTGGAAAGTATCTCTTGTCTGTGTTTGCACCATATTTAAGTCTTGGGTAAATACCTTGATTTTCAAATTATCTAAAATTTAACAGCTGAGGTGCTTAAGAGTCCTGTACAAAGTTGCACAGCAACTGCACAAGCCCCTCATCAGCTCTTTTGAGCAGCAGCCCATTCACTGTTCACCCACTTGTAAAACACAGCAAAAGATCCTAACATTTCAAATTTAATGAGCTTCTCAAAAGATCAACAAATACTGTATAAACAGCCACTGCCATACACATTAATTACTTGGTAAGATGTCTTTGTTTTTGTTTTTACAATCACCTTGTGACCATGTAAGTTCATATAAACCCTTTTTATAAGGCCTGACTATCACACATAAGATTATGAGAACATTAAGAATTTTTTTTTCTTTATGGACAAAATATATGTTGTCTTTTTATTTTCCAAGCAACCCTCAATCTTCTTATATGAACACTTTACAACTTTAAATAACAACATTAATTTAGACTGAAAAATCATATATCAGTACACAATAAGTGGGACTATGATTGCTACCTTCTTTTCTTTTGGCCTGTGCATCTTTCTACAAGGCCCTGATTATCTTGGTATGACTTGAGATGGATAAATGTGTTAGCTCACAGGTGCAGAAAACAGTAAGGAATCAAAATATTATTTTTCCTCATAAATAAACATGATTTTATAGTGTTAACAATAATTTAATGAGAATCTTCTAAGAGCTCACTTCTTCAGAATAGCAACAAAAGGATATTCTGTGACGTTGACAGTTACACAATCCAACAATCCTTTAAGCTTAATTAATGCCCTTCCTGCCCAACAAGAACAAATAAAACTACTTTGCGAAACAGTGAAGGAAAACTCAAGGTAAAATCTTTAGTCAGCAACTATTTGAAATTGGCACTGCAAATTCAGCAGATATAGTCAAGGTAGAAATGGCAATAAAAATCCACAGATGAATAAAGTACTCAAAGTATCCAATCCCAAACTACACTGCCAGCACTCAAATTACAGAGGCTATATTCTACGGAAATGTTCCAGGACACCTAAGGAGTACTAAGATCAGTTTGACTATTACCTCTTGCTTTTAGTTATCTATTTGTATTTCTGTTTGTTTTGTTTGGCGTTTGCTTGATTTTTTTAAAAAATGGTAATAACTTTAGTCCACTTAGACTTGTGTCTGGTTTAAACTGCATGTGTTAAAACTTGTTGCATCCAAGTTCAAACTTGAGGGGAAAAAAAACCCAACCCAATCTAAACCAAACCAAACCAGGGAAAACCAGTGGGTAAGTTTCAGGCCAAGATGGAAAGATAGTCTTCCCAAAACAGACACAAGCTATGTAGCTTGACGAAGTAGTATTTATATGACTACCGAAAGAATGTTTTAGTCTGATACACTTAACAGTAATAGAACAAAAAAAAAACCCTCATTGTTTCAGATTTTAATAGAAAGCATTAACTGAGTTATTGATAATTACTCTGTACAGAGAACTCCATGGAATACACTTTAATAGCAACAACCTGCCTCTCAAAAAAACCCTGAAAGCATCAAAATATCCTCAAGTGTTAGAATTTCATTTCTAGCAGAAGCACTACCACATGCACATGCCCAGAGCAGTAGCTCTGACATAGAATCACTTGGCTGCACATCCCATATATTTGTATGACTCCTTTCAAGAGCAGCTCTGTGCACATCACTGTTTTCTCCTTTCCAGTCAGTCCTGAACAATTTTTTTCATATCCAAACAGATAAGCCACTGGGAAAATTAATTGTTTGTCTTACGTCATACAGAGGTTACATCTCTACTGCTTTCCCAGACCATACCCAAAAAGCTGCTATAGTGACAGACTGGCTCCAGGCTGTGGCAGTCTGTCTTTGCCCAAAACTTGAAGATGTTTAGGATATCTTTAAGGTGACTCCCGTACATCTATAAAACTCACTGGATTGGGCAGCTCCTGGAGACTGTTACCATTCCAACAGTGCTGGCTGCATGCCTGAGAAGACACTTCTAATAGTCCAGCACTTGAGTCTCCATTGCCCACAATACATCATCCCTAGAGCCCTCTAGTACCTCTAAGTCTGCCTACTCTCCACCAGCATCTGCATTGTATATGGAAGTATTTTGGGAGATCAGCGAAGATCAATTAGCTATATGCCTGCCAACTTGACAAAAGGTACCAGAATATCATCTGTGGTTGTATGTATGACCACAACATATTTATTCTGAGAGTTCCAAGCAGATCTAGAAAAAAACAGTAAAAAGCCAAAGCCAACACTTTCAACATGTCATTAAATATCCATCACAAGTTTAGTCTGAGGTAAGATGAATCCTCTCACTCATATCAGAATGCACTGATTGCTCTTGGAAGAATCATTTCAATGCTAAGTATGTGAAGAAACCAGATTTATACATACCAGGTTATGATGCTGTCAGTCATGAAAACTCCCTTTGAGCTACAGGATAATTTTGCAAAAGTCTCATTTGGAAAGGACTAGCCATTAAACAGAGAATAAATGACATGTAAAGAATTACATCTGGCAGACACCAAGGCTGGTATTTGTGCATTTTTATTTTTTTTTTTTCTGTTTTCTGGTCAGGTTGACAGGAAGTAAATTCATTAAGGAAAAAGTATAAAATGAAACAAGAAAATGTAGTAATGGTAATAAAATGGATCAAGATCTCAAATGCATTTTTTCTTCTTCAAGATAATTGGGCGTAGAAAGAAAGTAAAGATTAAGATAGGTTAATAAATAGAGAGGTTCAGCTGCCCAACACACAAGAGTACTTTGTATCTAAAGCATTATGCACAGGCAATAATTCTGTAATGCACCTGAGAGACATGCACACAGGGAGACCATGAGAGACCACAGAGAGTTGTCTCTGGCTCCACCTGTATCAGAACCCATGTATTAATATAAGAGGAAAACAAATCAGGAAGAAAATCTTCAGAATAATAAAGATAATAATGAATATTTCACCCAAATATGTCTTCCTGAAACACGCAGAGAGCATCTGAAAAAAAAATGGTCCAACAACCTCACCTGTCAACTCTCCTCCATGTCTTGCAGCGGGACATTGACACCAAGAACCACTGCTGTCCGACTACAACCTCGGTGCTACAATTGGCAAAGTGTGCTGCATCTGGCTGGAAAAGGTTGCTCCAGCAAACCCAGCCAAACACTACCAACAGCTCTGGCATAATGCTTAGGCTTCATTGGGCACTGCATCTCCTTTTTTGTAAACTGCAGCTCTGCCACGGTGCTCTGTGAGGCAGACCCAGCTGTGTACTTAGGAGGCCACCAAAGGCAGTGCCTAGCCTGTCACGGTTGTACTCTTGAGGAGTATCAAATCATGCTAGCCAGGAGGATACTCACAGTACCATCATAGGACTAGACACGGAACTCAACACATCTATTGTAAGCTGACAGGATAACAAGTACCTTTTTAATATACTGCTCTAAGAGTGGAGAAGCGATTAAAAATAAATGGTGTCGGTGGAACAGGTGCTTGCTAGGATCTGAGGGAAAGTCAACTCAGAAGAACAAACAAGTTACCCTGAAATGGAGCATGAATTCAGACAGATTACTAGAAATTTTAGCCACTTTTAATGTCTTTCCCACAGAGGAAAGGAAGAACAATTTATCAGGGAGCTTTATTAAGTTGGATAGCTATTATCACCAGGTGATATAAAACCCTCTCTGAAATGTGACAAATCAGTCTTCAAGATCAAAAGAAAGATCGGTAATTTTAGATGTAATAACTCTATTTAGAGTAGGCTTAATATCTGGTAAAGAAAATGACGTTGGGAATTTTATAACTTCTTCTGGGATAAAGTAAATTGAGTTTTCTCAACACATTAAGTTAAAAAGAAAAGGAAAAGGAAAAAAAAAGATTCGATCATAGAGAAACCTCAGCAGACTACACAAGAAAAGGGTACTCTGGTGCATGAATTGTTCCTTTATCCTACCTACATTAATCAGGAACCTTAAAGTAATCGGAATTTGATTTATATTGAGGTTGGAACATTTTCTCTGATTTGAGTTCACAGATTCACAAATGAATGGAGAAACAAACACATATTTAAATATATAACTGCCAAGAATACAAAATATGTCAATCTCTGCATTACATCCTCAAGAGCGCTTAACTTGACAGGAAAAGCTTGCTTAAGGAGACTCTAAAGCACTCTGTCCTAAACTTCAGAGGAAACCATTAGAATTAACTGAGCAGGAGAAAAAGAATGGTTTGTGAATTTGGATAAAACAAGTTGAAGCCCAGACCTACTCATACCACATAATTAGTGATGAACTCTTTTTTAGCAGTAATGCAAACCAAATAAGATCTAAACCGATCATGAGCTTTGGCACTCCTGTTTTAACTTGTGAAATTGTTCTTTATATCTTAAAGTAAATGCAAGAAAAAGAAGTTGACCTTTTTTTTTGTATCAGCGGAGGAACAGAGGGGAAAAAAAATAACCTTACTCTGTATAGATACCAAAGAATTGTTAATACAGTACCTTTTCCATTGAAATACATTTTTAAAACTGAAAAATAAAGGTAGGAAAGTTAGAGCTTATTCTTGGGTAGTTTGTTGAATTACTGATTTCCCTCCCTGGCTCAGGCTGCTGAATGCCTTTGCAGGAGGTCCATCAGCTTTTCGCAGTGTCCAACCACAGAAGGGTAAGAGTAAAGGCATTCCTTCTTTTGATGCAAAAATAACAATGACTGTAAATATGCTTTATCTTAAAAAGTGGTTTCATAGTTCATTTTCTCCATCACCCCAAAATAAGAGGACAACATTCATCATGTTGACAGAAAGCATTTTAATGCCACGTGCATAAGTGTTTTTCAAATAGAAAACTTCAGTTGCTCTTTAACAGGCTTGTTTTCAAAATCTGAGCATCTTGTTCTGTTTAGACATTTAATTATTATGCCTGTCATAGTTTGTTTATTAAATACAAATCAGTCAATATAAACCTTGCTATGCTGAGAACCCACGCAGCTCAGGGAAAATCTCCCCCACAATCAGCCAGGGGCCAAGCACTTCCAAGGTAAACCAATGCAAGCATGTGCTGCAGTGTGCTAACTTAATCGTGCTGCAAAACCCTACTTGGTGAAAAAGCAGAGAGGAGTTGAAGAAAAGATTTATAAATCTATAGGAAAAAAACCAATTGTGGGCCCTGTCTCACAATCAGAGCATAAAGAAACTTCTAATGAAATTGACAGAAATTTATGCAAGACATCATAACTAATCAATGTAAGTAATTCTTGTATACAACTCTATTTAATCTCTGGAACTCAGTGCTGCAGGGTACTGTTGAGATCTAAAGCTTAGCATTTCAACAGGAAGATTCAATTCCTCTGCAGGATGCCAAAATAGAGGACACAAATCATTAACAAAACAATGCAAATGATTTCTAAGTAAACACAAAAACTGTTAAAGTGTTACCATCTACTTGTGATAGGTCAGAATTGTCAAAGCCTCCCTACAATCACCAAGTGAACTAAATGGCTGTACCACTCATGTCCTACAGAAAAGCAAATTCCTCAAACAAATCCAAATATAAAAGAACCGTGCTTTCATCACATACTCCTCTGAAGACAAAAGAAATGCTCAAAATAGCAAAATTGTGTCACCAAAACAGAATTCAAGACAGAATCTGCCTTGAAAACACACGCAAGAAAATCCTCCTCATCAAACAAAGGCAAAAATTGCAAAAAAAAAAAAATTATAAATAAAAAAAAACCAAACCCCAAAGTTTTACTACACCCTAAACTTGGTATCCATGAAAAGCAGCTCCCATTGTTTCCTTTTCCACCTTGCTGTTCCTCAGCCCCTCTTCAAGGGACAGGGCCAAACCTACAACCAGAGGCAGGAGCTTTGCCAGCTGCTCCTACTGCTTCAATGGATATTGGAAAAGCCCAGTGAGACAAGGATAATTAAGGGCATGTGCAAGTTCTGTCGGAACCCTAGCAGGAGTATCAGCAGCAGTAAGCAGAAGCAGCACATTGAACAGCTGAAGTTAATGGTAATAAATCAAAATGACCTTGGTTCAAACTCTTTGGAGACCAGAGACCATCTCTTAATAGTTGTAATTTCTTCTGGTCTCCCAGATTGCCATTTTTAGAGTTTACCAGCCAGTTTCAACAAAGCCAAGTAAGTCTTGACTAACATTATGTCAGAGGCTAGCCAAGATTTATTCACAATAGATGAGCCATTAAAAAGTACTATCTTCAAACTATAACAATCTAATTTTATAGGTGTAGTGTCTAATGGACCCACAGCAAGACAGGCAAAGTTCCCAGACTGCTCAGCATATCCTCTTAACCAGCCTCATCCATCAGGGCTGCCTAACAACATTACTGTTCATATCTCAAGAGAATTATTTGTATTCCATACCAAGAACAAACAGAAAAAATATCCACTTTCCACAGTCCCCCCAATTTTTATTTTTTTTTAAATTCCCTACATGCCAATCAGTTGAAACTCCTTTTAATAGGAAGGGTCAAATGATATTTGTATTTTGTTAAGTCCAGCATTCTGAAATAAAATTTTGTGGAACAAAGCCAAGGGTGTAGAGAACCCTCTGAAGTGAAAACGTGCCTCTTAACAAACCTGGTTCATCTGTAAAAAAGTAGTATAAAATGTCTACTTTCAGTCAGTGAGTCCCCCCTCATATAATTCACAGTAGAAAAGTTGCACAGGATAATGTAAATATGTACAAACAGCAGTATTTAATCTAAAATAATAGATTTTTCCAGTTAGTGGAGTTCAGATTCTAATTTCAGTTTTGAAATTCTACAGACCTTCCCCCAGCTCCCCCCCGCTATCATTTGAATTGCAATATGTGTATCAGTAGAATACACAGTAATTTTTACAATAGTGTTTGGTAATTAAATCTGGAAAGTACATTTATTTGTCCCAATGTTTGCCCTCAATTATTAAGACAGGATCGCAATCTTTTTTAAATTATCTATTTATATCTTTGGAAATATACAGAAATCACACAGGCAAAGCTGTCTTAATAAAACAGTTAAGTTTCTGTGTCTATCCATCAAAAAACAAAAAAAATAATTTCAGTCATTAGTTAAATATCAAATATTCAAGTTTCTCTTGAATATTACATTTAATATTATTGAATGTTGAGTTCCTCTGTGCAACAAACAGAATAGGAAATGGTTTACAGCCTGCAACGATCTGACTTCACATTGTGGCAGTCGCAAATAACCAGTACTGCGAGATGCGTTTTAGTTCTCAATCATAGGCTGTTTTTCAGCAAGGAGCTAAAAGACTTAAAATCATAGATCATAATTCTAGCACAGAACATATATTAATTTCTTCAAAAATTGCTATTACCTATACACCTTTTTAAATGGGTGGCAACCATCCCTTCAGCCGTTGGTGAAGACATGGAAAAAACCTCTGCTTTCCACTTCCCTAACTTGTGGGGTTTTTTTTGTTTGTTTGTTTGTTTTTTTTTTTTTTTTTTTTTTTAAAAAAGCCCACAAGAAAAAGTTTGTTTTTTTTTTTTTTTTTTTATTAACAAAGACCCCAAGAGAAATAAATCCATCAGTAAAAGAGGAAGGTCTTTTTGGCAGCATATGCAGTAAGTATTCCTTAGGTAATAGTTTAAGGAATGATTAAGAAGAGGAACCCCATGTTGAATTACAACAAGGGGATCAGAAAGGCTGCATTTGTATTCATGAACCACAATACAATCACAACAACAAAAAAAGATGTAGGCTTTACTGGAAAATACTGCTTACAATAATGATTCCTCCTTTAGGCTACAAAAATGTCCAGACTTCTAAAAAAGTCTTCCTTTTACTTTCTCTTTCTCTCACTTGTTATTTTTTTGGCTCAAGCTCCAAAAATTTCTAGCCAAAGAACTATTCTAGACCAGAGCTCCATTTCAGATGTATTTTCCTTTAAAATATAAAAGACAGAAATTAAATTGATTTTCAGAAGACGAGAGCCTTTAAAAAGCCATCAGTTCTTCTCAAATCAATAGCATTCTTTCCCATCAAGATTCCTCACATATTTGATCAATTAAAACCAAAGAGAATTCTAGGATCATATGTGTAAACTTGTATTTGACAATCATCTAATAAAAAAAAAAAAGATAATCTATTACCATTCTGCACATCCTGCAATCGTAAGTGCCTGTTCCTGAATTTCAGTGAAAGTACTCACACAGCAGAAATATAAGAATTCAATAATACTTGTCTTACTTATTAAAAGCGCTTACCCCGAGTACTAAATACACGCCAGAGGCAGCAATTGATCTTACAGCACTTCAGTTAAGTCTGCAATATATTTAACTCATAGAGAAGCCCAGTTTCATGTAAAGAAGGATTTGGTGTTAGCATGTAACAGCTGCCAGCACTTTGATACTGATATTAGAAATGGTTTAGGCAGTTTATACACACAGCATTGATGCGCCTTCTGGTTCGGACATTAGCAGCTAGATCACACTTGAATCACTCTGGGAAAGGCACCTTAAAACAGAGCAGGGGTCTGAGACCACTTTTATCACTGCAAATGCAAAGCAGTTTCATTGACTTTTATGTTTAAAGTCAGAGTGTTGGATTTAATCCCAGACTCCTCTAACACAGTCCAGGAGAGGCAAGAGTGACACACACTCACCAACAACTGGGCAAAGGTGAGTATTCTTTGGAAAGGCAAAGCGGTGTAACCCATACAAAGGAGACAAAAGCAATTAATCTCTTACCCATGATAAAAATAGTATACTGGTTTTCTATAGCACTGTACATTGTTCCCACTCTGATTCTGTTTTCCGTTTGAGGAACATGAAGTGAAGAAGATTAAGTTATTTAATGGCTAGGCCTATGCAGCTACCCAGAACCAAATGGGAGCTGTTAGTTGATACAGATAAGGGGAAAACATGGTGCAGTAGTTGTTGCATGTACCGAAATTGTGTGCAGCATATTGAAGTCAGTGAGCAAAAAAGACTTTCCCCTCATCTGACCTAGTTCTGTCAAAGATTCACACAGGGAGACAGTGGGTGTAGAGGTAACACTTGCAGCCTCTAAAAATTTTAGAAGGCAACAACTCACACTGAAGAATACTGAAGACCCTGATGGGGAAAGAAAAGCTAGACAAGATATTAGAAGATTGCCCAGAACCACAGGCATACAAGAACGTGAACAGATATGGGCCAAGCCATTTTACAAAAACAAAACAATGCTGAGAAAAAAGTGCCAGAAAGGTGGTGGGTTTCAGTACAAAGCTACCTAGTGCTGTAAGTATGACCTATTTGAAAGAAGTTGCAAATGTAAAGAATCTCATTCCCCCTGCCCTCTGCCCCCACCCTTTTTTTAAGCAGCATGTAAAAAAATATTGTAAAAATCCAATATAACTGCAAAAACATGATATAATTTGCTGGATTGTGAATTGTTACTGACCACACTGTGACAGGTGCAGCATAGAAAGGCACTTTCCCCAAAGAGTTTTCAGACAAAATCAACAAAGAATAACAGAAATAAGAAAAGACTTAAGCATTATTTTTTCATTAGATTATTCTAAAAAATAAATATCAATTATCTCCAACTCACTGTACACCCAGCCATTGGTAGCTGGGTAGATTCTGTACAAACATTGGAACAGGTTGCCCAGGAAGGCTGTGGAGCCCATCCTTGGAGCTATGCAAAGCCTGATTTTTGCATGTCCTTGAGAAACCTGCTGTAGCTGACCCTATACTGAGCAGGGGAATGGATTGAAGGACACCCAGAGGCCCCTCCTCACTCCAATAATTCCCTGATCGGATTAGAATGGATTTATGAGATGTTATTTAACGATTAGTTTTTCCACAAAATAAATCGGAGGGAGTGCTCTATATACATGTTAAAGCCTTGGAAAAAAAGCAGAATACACTTGTGAAAGAAATCTACAAATGTTTACTAAATCAGCTTCTGTCCAATCTTCTGAGGGTCAGAAGAGGATCTTGGACAATAGCATGCAGGAAAAGCATTGATCATCACTGTTGAAGAGATTCATGGAGGAACCTGACAGTGAGGAACAGCAAAATGAAACTCAGAGTCTGGAAAAGAAAGCCCCCCCCAAAATCTAATCACCTGCTTAAATCTAAAGTTAAAAGATGTATGCAACCATGGCAGGTGTCTGAGGCAAACCTTAATCCAGCACAGTCTACACTCCAGTCTTTCCAACCATATCGCTAATTTTCTTCGGAGTTCCTAGGCAAGCCACCATGTCTACTAGGGGAGTGCAAACAACAGAAATATATAAAAGGTCCCCTTATACAAAAAAGGCAGCAGCCTTAGCTCAATAGTGATCAGTGACCTTCCTGGAGAAAGAAAAAATCTCTCGATGAAAGAATGACATGACAGAATTGGGGACTATGTGAGCCATCTCAGTACTCATTTACTGAAATTTAATGGGCTTTGACCCACAGCTAGAAAATAATTGAACTAACACAAGGGTCTTGCTCAAAACATACCACCAAAAGTAACTTCAAAACGTGTGCTTTATTTTGGCAAACCAACATCCAATCCCAGAAATTCAAAAGAAGAAACCATTTCTTCTGCTGTTACCTACTCTTCCCAATTACACCACAGGATTATGCTAATTACTATATGCCGTTATATAACATATATATGTTCTTGTGTCCCCCCCCCCCCAAAAGAGAAGTTTTGTTTGTTACCTCTTACCGACAGTTATTTTGACAGTTCTTTTCTGAGAGTCCATCCTCATCTTCTCCCATAATATCCACTGCCGAAAATATCAGTGCAACCAGAATTGCAAAGCAGCATACCAGTGCAAAGATCACAATGCATCTTTGCTGGGACTGAAAGAGATTAAGATTAAAAAAGTTTTAATTGGCAAGCACATTCCAGTCAATGACCTGAGACTCTAAAATTTTTATATAAGATTTAAAATTCTTTGAAGATCTTACTGCCATAGCTGTCAACATGAAACACACCTCAGAATGAAAACACTCTCAAAACAGTCCTTCAGGTGTCACCTTGAGATGTATTTTAAATCTCTCAGACATTGTTAAATAATTCATGTCATAAACGATATTCATAATTTAAACTGTGTTCTCTTTGTCCCACAAGGAAAGCATTAAGCATTAAAATAATGATTCTTACATTAACTATGTATTTTCTGATTGTGTCTCACAGATAAAGTACACACTTAGGATGGCACTCAAAAATCTTGAGAGTTTTGTTGTGTTTGGCTGAAATAAAACATGTCATTGCAAGAACATTGAAGAGCGAAGTAATTTCTTTATTGCTACAGAAAGTAGCTGACGTTACTATGATTGTCACAGCAAATGAGACGCTTTTGCAAGTCCTTGCCCCACAATACTTATCATAGAAGGAAAACAAATTCACAGGTGATAGACGGCAGTTGAAGAAACAATGGAAGATTGTTGCTCAATATGATGGGCAATGCTCTTCACATCTCAGATATAATATTAAAACATGGAATAGCACTACCTTATTTTACAATATGAAATCCTGCAGTACTAAACTGGATATAACTGCGTACACCTTGTAAAGATATCCTCTCGACATTCAATTTAGACAGCTGCATGAATGTAAAATATTTTATTCTGAACACAAATGTTCAAAAAATATGTGTATTTTCCTTCTGAAGGAAATGTGCACAAAGCCACACATGTATGTATGTACAAATATAAAAGTCTAACTTCTGTTGCCATCGTTAGCTTCTTTATTTTTATTATTGCCTGTAATTCAGTTTTTAACATAAAGAAAAAAAAAAGCTTTATAAAGTGGGAAAGTGGTAAAAGTTTAAAGGAAAGGAAGCAACATCATTATTGCAGCTGAAATCCAAATTCATGTTATTTCCATTGTTCCTGACATTTTGTTTAAGAGGCAATGTTTCAGAGCAACAAGAATGTTTTCCTGCATTCATAAAGAAAAGGGGGGACATCTTTATAAAATAAGCTTTTAAAACTTCCAAACTAGTGCACGTCCCAGAAGAAACAAGCTCATTCATTTCAGAACAAATCAAACAGAATCATAGAATCATAGAATGGTTAGAGTTGGAAGGGACCTTAAAGATCATCCGGTTCCAACCCTGCCTGCCATGGGCAGGAACACCTCCCACTAGATCAGGTTGCTCAAAGCCCCATCCAACCTGGCCTTGAACACTTCCAGGGATGGGGCATCCACAACTTCTCTGGGCAACCTGTTCCAGTGTCTCACCATCCTCACAGGAAAGAATTTCTTTCTGGTATTTGATCTTAATCTCCCCTCTTCCAATTTAAAGCCGTTACCCCTTGTCTTGTCACTATACTTCCTGAAAAAGAGCCCTTCTCCAGCTCTCCTGTAGGCTCACTTCGGATACTAGAAGGCTGCTATAAGGTCTCCCCAGAGCCTTCTCTTCTCCAGGCTGAACAACCCCAGTTCTCTTAGCCTGTCTTTACAGGAGAGATGCTCCATCCCTCTGATCAACTTTGTGGCCCTCTGTTGGACCCATTCCAACTGTTCCTGTGTGGAGGACTCCAAAGTTGGACACAGTACTCCAGGTGGGTTCTCATGAGAGCAGAGTAGTGGGGTAGAATCACCTCCTGTGACCTGCTGCTCACGCTTCATTTGATGCAGCCCAACATGCAGTTGGCTTTTGGGGCTGCCAGTACGCACTGACAGCTCATGTGGATCTTCTCATCCACCATCACTCCCAAGTCCTTCTCCTCAGGGCTGTTCTCCAGCCATTCTCCACCCAACCTGATTTTGTGCTTGGGATTGTCATTTCCCAGGTGCGGGACCTTACACTTGGCTCGGCTGAACTTCATGCGATTTGCAGTAGCCCACNCTGCGTCTTCTTTTTTTTCCTTTTTTGAATACTGGGTTATGTTCCCCTTTTTTCCAGTCAGTGGGAACTTTGCCAGATTGCTGCAATTTCGCAAATATGATAGAAAGTGGCTTAGCAATTTCATCCATCAGCTCCCTCAGTACATGTGGATGGATTTTGTCAGGTCCCATGGACTTATGCACCTTCCGGTTCCTTAGGTGGTCTCAAACCTGATCTTCTGCTGTGGGTAGGTCTTCTCCTACTATGGGCAGTTCTTCATTCTCAGACCCCTTGTTTTTGCCTTCTGTGACTTGGGCAGTGTGGTTAGAGCCCTTGACGGTCAAGACCAAGGCAAAAAAATTGTTCAATAGCTCAGCCTTGTCCATATCCTGGGTGGCCATGTCTCCTGTTTCCTTCTGGAGAGGACCCACAACTTCCCTAGTCTTGCCTTTATCCCTGACATATCCATAGAAGCTTTTCTTATTTTCTTTGACGTCCTTGGCTAGATTCAATTCTGTCTGGGCTTTTGCTTACCTGATCTGGTTCCTGGCCGCTTGGACAGTTTCTCTATATTCTGCCCAGTCTACCCATCCCTGTTTCCACCCTCTATAGTCCTCAGTTTTTGTTTTGAGCTTGTCCAGTATTTGCTTGTTCATCCACTCAGGCCTTCCGGCTATTTTGTCTGGCTCCTCCTTTTTTGGGATGCACCTCTCCTGAGCTTGAAGGAGGTGATCCTTGAGTACTAACCAGCTTTCTTGGGTCCCTCTCCCCTCCAGTTCTTTTTCCCACGCTACCCTGCTAATCAGATCTCTCAGGAATCCAAAGTCCGTTCACCTGAAGTCCATTGTAGTGATCTCGCTGCACACCCTCCTTGCTGCCCTAAGAATCTTGAATTCTACCATTTCATGATCGCTGCAGCCTAGGCTACCCTTGAGATTGACATTCCCCACCAACCCCTCCTTGTTGGTAAGGACACGATCCAGCACAGCTCCTTTCCTCATTGGCTTCTCAATCATTTGAAGAAGAAAGTTATCATCAACACATTACAAGAACTTCCTGGATGTCTTGTACCCTGCTGTGTTGTCCTCATAACAGATATCAGGGTGTCTGAAGTCCCCCTTGAGGACCAGGGAGTGTGAGAGCAACACTGCTCCTGTCTGTCTATACAGGGCCTCATCCTCCCTATCACTCTGATCTGGTGGTCCGCAGCAGACCCCTACTATAACACCACCTGCCCCAGTGCTCCCTGTTATCCTGACCCATAAGCGCTCTGTTGGGTCTTCATCTGTCCCCAGGTGGAGCTCCACACACTGCAGCTGGTCATTGACATTGAGGGCAACACCTCTTCCATATCTGCCCAGCCTGTCCCTCCTAACAGTCTGCATCTCTCCATTACAACACTCCAGTCATAAGAGCCATCCCACCACGTCTTAGTAATGCCAATAAGATCGTAGCCCTGGAGGCGTGCGCACATCTCTAACTCCTCTCGCTTGTTCCCCATGCTGCGTGCGTTTGTGTAAAGGCACTTCAGCTGGGCGCCCAATGCGACTGCCTTATTATCTGGGATGGATCATTTCCTTCATGTTGCTCTTCAGGCAGCCTTCCTTTGTGGTATTCTATCTGTGGTTCCTGGATTCCTTTTGTCTCAGGAGCCCCAAAGACAGGCCTGATGTTATCAACATCTCCTCACCTCCCATACAAGCATTTTATTCCAGTCTTTGAAAATCTAAACCACAGCAAACAACTTCTTCAGACAAACTGGAACAACTTTTCTGAGATTACATGAGAAATGTATCCTTTTACCTAACAGCAATACTGAACATGCCACTTAGGTTATATGCATATTTTACATATAATGCATACTAGACAGCATTATATATTTGAAATACATGTTTAAATCTGTGTTTTCTAATACAATACTCAAACAAGAATATAGCATAAGAAAATCTTCTCCAAGCATTTACAAAGTCTACTTCTCAAACAAATAAATCATGGACTTTTTTTTTCTGCTGCTAGATATAATCATAGCAACGTATGGAAAGAATTAGAAATGACTGCATTTAGGTATTCAGAACTAATGCTGCAGTCAGGTGCACAGTAGCACTTTAGAGAAAAGTGCTAAAGCATTGCCTCATGCTTCAGGCAAGGAAAATCTAAGAGGTGCCAAACATAGAGATATTCACATCTGGGGCACTGCTTTATGCCATTTCTTCACCAGGACAGCTCACACTCTTGGCTAAGATGACCACTGTCTCATGTATTATTTTTTTTTTTTACTGTTCTGTAAGTGTATTTGCAGAAACTGTTTGATTCCAAGTACTGAGTGTATCTCCATGGTAGCAAGACAGCAAAACTACTCTCATATCAGCAAGCCAAATAGAACAAAGACTCCTTCTCTAGCCCCTAAGAGCAGGGGATGTGACCCAGCTGCAACCATTCTACTCCGAGTCCTTATTTGGGGCCCATTTGTAGCAACAAGCATCCTAAGTAGCACACAGTAGAAATTACTTCATGCTTTTGCTCCAGGAAATAACTGCCATCATCTTTCTACATTGCCTTGCAAGTGGCAAAACAACTGCAGAGAGTTGCAAGGTCAGTGGACCAGTAGGGACCACGGCAGTCTTCAAGGCTGGGCCAGCACACATGGAAGCAGCAAGAGATTTTTTTATTAAAGAGTCCATGATACCTCTCTCACACATGTCCTAAGTCATAAAATAGCCCTAAAAACCTCTTAACCAGCTTAAAATTTAAAGCTATATAAAACCTACAGAATATAAAAAATTATACAGTGTCACGAGAAGGAAAGAAAAAACAAAATACCAGATACAACATATGCCTTACATTCACCTTCAATGCCAAAAAATTTTATGGTAGCAATTTCTAGTTCAAGGAATATGGAGGAAAAGGGGGGTCAAAATAATTCTGAATAGATATTCCTAATCTAGCTTTAATAACCATTCCATATAATCTTAGGGAACATATTCAAGGCTTCTTGAGTTCTGTGTTGTAGCTCAAATTTGTATAAAGTTTAAATCCCTGTTCTTTCAGTTCTGCATGTGTACAACTCGTCAAGCTCTTCAGTTTGTGTCTCACTATGAGCAGCACAAAGTTAGCACCGCTAGTAAGACCACTGCGGTTCTATCAGTGCTAAAAATAGATAGAAAAGCACAGATCTAATGATTTAATTTACTGTTCTTCTTTATACAGATCCTTTATATTATGCACTTGCTTTTGACAATTATAATGGATTAGTTATTTCTCTTTTTCTTAAGTACTAGTTTAACAGTATTGTTAAAAATAGTGTAGGGAAACTTATAAATACACATGCACACACAATGGAAACTTTTCAAACTGTGACAATGCTATTATTAATTCAGACTAAGGATAATACAAAATACTAAATAAAAAAGCAAAAATTCCCAATCTGTAATTCTCTTACTCTACATTTTTAGTCATGTGACTGAAGGTTCAGGACCATTTAAAAAAAATATACAGTTAGGAAGATTTTGAATGATTTTACAGTTCATCTTGAATTTACTCTTGCTGAGCAGTGTTTTTTTGATTGCTTTTAAATCTACATATTACATTAGAAATGAATACATAGATAAAGCTTAAATTCAAATAGATGTTTATATTCGAAAACAAAGAATAAAAATAGCTACTGGCACCAAACAAGTTTCCTGAGCCTTTCTTTTGACAGTAGCAATAAATCTTAATTTCCATGCACTAATGCCATACTGTGGGCGACTTTCTAATAGGCTTTTAAAAATTAAAATAGACTAGAACTGACTGTGTGTCTATTACATTATAGCATCCATGTGTGCTTGTGTGTATGTGTGTGCACATGCAAGTAACAGCAGGCGTCTTGAAAGAATTCAAGATAGAAGAGATTATGCCATAGGCAGACTAGAGGGAATCTGCTAGATTTGTTCTTCAGGTTCTTGTGTTGGTGGCCTTGGGCAGACTGCTTCACACTGGGATCTCCCTCCGAGCTCATCAGACTTAACCTCTTGCTTCCTTCAGTAAGTGTGTAAAACCCCTCTGTTTTTAAGCTTTCAGTCTTCAAAACCTACAGAATTAAGGGCTGGGGAGGGACTGCTAAAGTTTATGTAGTCCATCTGTCCGTATACATGGTTAATTTATATAAATTTTACTTCTAACGGATATTTGCCTAACGTCCTTTTAAAAATCTGCAATTGAAAGACATCCTACAATCACTTTAGGCAACTCATCCCACATATTGGTATCTTATTGATGCCACGCCTAACTTAAGTCTCTTATGTTGTAATATATTTTTTTCCTTCCCATACTTGTTGAAAACGGAGAACAGAGTATTTAATTATTTTCTGCTGCAGTCTCACATGCTTGAAGACTGCTAGAGATGCTGAGGTCTGGACTCAGACCACATATTAGCTTGACTGGACCTGTCAGGACAACCATGGCTGAGTTTCACTCTTAACAGTGTGGAGATCTCACCACTGTAAACCCAGAAAATCTGATATGTGAAAGATTTCTTCAGAGTTTATGGAGGATCAGGAAGGAAACTGCTGCAGGAATAAGGACTATGCTGCTATTTTCTGCTTCATGAGAAAAACCTGTTTATTTCACCTGCCTCATCTACCTTATACAATACTTACCTTTAAACAAATCTACCCAAACATCGCAATTGTGAAAACATAGTCTTTTTCATGCTGTTATACCTCTAAGCAAAGAGTGAGAAAAAGAGCAAAAGCCACACAATGGGTATGCAGTGCAGTACTATTCAGACTAGATTTTATTCTAAGAAGGACCCCACCTGTTTAGTTATTATTAAGAAAAAAAAGTACAGTCTATGTCAGTTCAGGTTGCATCAGAGCCTTTGCTACCCAGGCAGAATTTAAAATGGGAGCAAGAAAGCAAGCAGCCTCCATCTTTACTGTGCTCCTGTTTCTCAAAAGCAGTTCTCAAAAAACACTTCAATGGCCAATGAAGCTTTCAGTTTCTTCACATACAATAGGTGTCTCTGTAACATACTAAATTTAATCAGGATTCTACCTTCCCCTTCAATGCAGTACAAAAACATCCTTCTCTCCCCAAACAGGAGCCATGAAATTGCAATGCTATATCTATTGAGAAAACTGAGCACATAATAACAAAACATGTCATGGCTTTGAACCAGTGCTTTATTTTTATACATACTTAAAGAATAACCATGGCAATATTTATACAGCATACTAATATGGAGTTCATGTCTGCTTGTCAGAAACACAGAGGCTCTAAGAGGTAGGTTTTCACATCTTCTGTCTGCTCTTTCCTGCAACATACCTGAACACCAGTGTGAGAACAAAAGCACTCATCTTCAACACCTGTTTTGACAGCTTTTAAAATTCTACTTATGAGTGGGGTTTTACAGCTTGCTACAGTACATTTGCCAAAGATAGCAAGGCTTCAAGAAGTAGCAATCGTTCTTGGATTAACTTTATTTCTTAAAATCATTATGTGTGCTTACTAGAGAAAAACATTACTCTAAAGACTGTTTTCCCATCAATCTGGAATCCATATACAGTAATCTTCATTACAGCCTTAAATCTCCCAGCTAGTATGACTAACACCAACCAACACTTACTTAAGATCCTATCAAATAAAAATAGGAAGAAGCTAATCCAAGAGTGCTAAAATAAGTTAAATATTTTTGTATTGCCTGGTGAGAAGAAAGCAGCATCTTGGTATTTAAGGCACTAAGGCTAACAGAGAACTTTTAGCACTTACCTCTGAAAATTCACAAGCATGAGGGAAGTATTGCAAGACTGGAAAAGCAAAAATGTTACCCATAATTAAGAAAAAAAAAAAAAGGTGGGCAGACAATAGTAGTTAGGAAATAATGAACTAGTTATTTCCACTTCAGTCTCTAGAAAATAATTGAACAAATAAGTAATGACGCTATTACATGTAAACACCTAGAAGATAAATTCTGTCAAGAAGAAGTCATACTAATCAGTATTGATTTCCATCTCTCCTACTGAAGAGCCCTGTTATCCTGCTGGTGAAACTGAAAATAACATATACTTTGATCTTTAATAAAAACTTTCTTGCATCTATGAAACTACGTCCAGATTATTATGGATGTGTAAAGCTGGTTGGAATATCATGCTCACTGGAAAAATGGGAGGATATTTTAGAAGCAATTCAGAAGAATCTGCTGTGTATCTGTTTTTGTTCATGTCTTCATTAACAATCTAAATTATGGACTGGAAATGAAATGTACTTATTAAGTTTTCAATCAAAACAAAAGCAGCACAAATTCAAAGCATGCTAGAAGACTAGATTAAAATTTCAAAATGTTCTTGACAATTTAGGAGGTATGCTGAGAAAAAAATAGGTTAAAATTCAATTAAGGAAAAGAGCTACCAGCAGGTAGGAGCAATCAGTTGCACAGAAACAGGAACTGAGAAACCATTAGGAAAAAGGATAATCAAAATGATTAATAGGCTGGAGCAGATGCTTTAGGAAAACAGACCAAAAAAGGGTAGGAGTCTGTAGTTTGTAAAGGAGGAGAAAGATGACCAAGCGGTACAAAATCATCACAAGACCATGAGGTACAGTGAAGGCAAAATTATTATTCACCAAGTATCACAATACCAGAAATAGGGCATGTTTATTGAAACTTGTAGGAGTTAAGTTTCAAAAAGATAAAATACTTTTTTATGAAGTGGATATTGAGCGTCTGGAATTTGTTGCCACGGGAGGCTGTGAAAGCAAACAGCAGCAGCAGGTTTAAAAAGATATTAGACAAAGCCTTTGAAAACATGTTCAGAGCAGACTCTAGAGAAAACAGACAGAGATGTGGCCTCTAATAGAGATGATGGGGGGCATGCTGTTGCCACTTAAACAGAGTACAAGACTAGATATGCCATGGGTTTGAACTGTAAAATATACTTTTTATGCTCTTAAACAGTTTCCCTTTTCCACAAAAGGACCCACAAGTTACTGCAAAGTACAATCTGATTATGAATCAATCATGTCATACTGTGATGACTTACACCTCTACATCCTGGTATAATGTGTGCAGTGCATACAAGGCAAAAAACAATCCTTAGCATCTACTTCAGCCTGGCATATTTTGTTCACCTTTCAAGACCACACAGAGACAGTTTAGAGAAAAATCAACAATAAATATTTAATCCTGTAGTTATCACAGAAAGAAAAGAACGAAGAATTAATTCTTCAAACAACATTCTTTAATTTCACTGTTTTCCAAGTGAACAAGGCATATGAAATAACACTGTCTGCCCAGCAGTCCTTGTCTGCCCAGTTCTTTTGAATCTGTATTTGAAAGAAAGATTTATAGAAATGTAATTATCACAGATGTTTTACAAAATCCAGTATGCCATAGGATTGAGAAAGACCCAAATTAATGCCTCTGCTGAGAAAGAGATGGTCCAAACTTTTGTGTGCCAGACACACACAGCTCAGCAACATGCAGCCTTGTGGAGATGGGGATGGGAACAATCACTGCTGTGGGGGGACACAGAGGGGTTGAGGGCCCTGAGCGCACACCCACAGCAAAACAGCTGTGTTGGTTTCACTGCTCACTGAACAAATGTTTGATCCAAGAGGTCAGACATACAACACATGGGCAGACACGTTACTATAAATAGAAAACCAATAAACTACTTTGGAAGAAATCCAAAGCTTTAGGGGTTACTTATCTGAACCTCCTCCACACAAATATGTTACAGAAAGCTATTAAGATTCAGAATATGAGCTGTGTAAGAAAAAAGCATTTCCAGCACATGACCTACTAGCCTCTAATGCATTTTGTTGATCAGAATTGGCATAAGAGGTGTGAAAAGCGTGAAAACATTTTAGTGTTTGTCTGCCATTTTCCCAAAACTGGGCCATGACTCCTCAACATGATAGACTGACTCTGTCTTCAGCATAATGTAAGACTGTATTATGATTTGGCAATGACAAAAAAGGTCATTTTTTACCCTAAAAGTAACAGTTTACTCAAATCCAGTATCTCCTGAAAAAAAACCAAACAGAAACCCAACAAAAAAGTATTGAACAATCTGAATAAGGCCTGAATAAACAATTCAGAATACTATTAATACCTCATTATTAAATAATACTGTAAACAGGATTTCTATATCCTCATATTTCTCAATACATCTTTAAATCTAGAACCTCTAAGTACAGACTCTTAACACTGCTAGCGTTAGACCCATTGCTCCACCAGGAATTTTGCAAGTAGTTGCTGTAATACAGAAAGCTATAACTGATTTCTTTTTGCATCAGCACACTACCACATGATAACAAACAAAGTACATTTTAAAAAAATTGCAACCAGACAAAAAAAAACCCAAACCCAAATGCTAAAACTAATGGCAACAGTATTGGATCAACATTTTGGGGTGATCAAAAAAGAAAGGTTTTAAAGTACACTGAAGGGCAGGATGAAGAGACTAAAATAAATCAGAAGGGGGGTAAAAATTTTGTCCAACATGGGGAAAAAAAATGCTGCAACAAAAGTTTGTGGTTCAGAAAGGATGAATTGGAAAAAAAAAAAAAGAAGGGAGGCAGAAAGTTAAGAAATAAGGAAAAAAAAAGGAAAAAACTAAAAAAAAAAAGCAAGAGATAGAAAAAACAAAAGACTGAAAAGAAATATATAATGGAAAAGAAACAAAAAGAAAAAAGGTAAAAAATTCAGTTTAGTACTTGAGAGTCTACAAACTATAACACTGCATCTTAAAATACTGTTACTAACATATATAGGCATACAATGCTTAACTTTTTTACATCTTTTACGTACAGAAAAGGGACCTTCTATATTCAACCTTAGTTCACAAATGTAATTAAAAACTGAACTCAGTCCTCTTCAGAAATCAGGTGAAGCACAGCAAATAATCATCGAGCAAACAAATGTTTAAAGGTCTGTTCTTTCCCATCAAGAACTGGATCCTACAAGGTAGTATTCTGAGAAATAATGCAATTACTAACTACACAAAGATGCAAGCTAATTTACTATGTGGCAGAACAGTCCATTTAAAATCAGTTATCGCCGGAAGACAGGTGGCTGGGGGGATCTAGCAGATGATACAAAGACTGGCCTATAGCCTACAAGTCCAGGTATCAGCAGGTGTTGCGTTTGTCTGATTGTGAGCAGAAAATGTCCTTTGCAGTTTTATACCCTTTATGCATGACTCTAGAATCTACAGCATAGCAGGCCAAGCAGTTGGAAAGCTCCAAGCAGCAGCCTTACTTCTTTCCACATCTAGATTAAATTTTACGTTGATAGTCTTGTAATGGAAAACTAGACTGAAATATCAGAATCCCTACAAAACAGAACTGTCTGCAGACACTGAACAAGAAACCACAGTAATTTGCCATATTGCGTCTTCTTCTAGCTAGCAATTCTCTTGTTTTCATAGCCAATAGGGAAAAAAAAAAAAAAAAGGGCTACATTATACTATATTTTTCCCACGCTTTCTTTGCATTCATTGTAATCACATTTTTCAAGTAACACTGACCCATGTAGTTCTTAAATCTCTTCTGGAATGAACTATTCATTGTACACTTTCAACTTTTAATCTAAAGACTGATCATGCTTAGACTAAAGTGAAACGGAACATTCTAAATTGTAAAGAAGGGGAAAATTACACTTTTCTTATTAGTTGACAGTGAAACATGCTCAAAACTTTTCCCCGTAGATATTCAGGCCCATTTTAAACACCTCACCAAGAAAGGAAGGGCATCCCACATTTGAAGTACTTGAAGTCATGCATTTAACAGGCCTAACACGTATTTCAGGTTTTATTTCCATTTTGTCACCTTTGAACACCAAAATGAGCTGGAGCATTGTGGTGGCAGCACAGTTCAGCTAAAATGAGTCCTGTGTGATTCCATCCCGCTCCACTGAATCACTCTAATACACATTGCTCTGGCAGCACAATTCTGTCCTAGACTAGCCAGGACTGCGGCAACTGGAGGACAGCTGTAGCTGTTCCAGTAAGGCTCCAAAAGGAGCAAAATACAACAGCTACAAAGGTTCTAAATTTCAGAAAAATCCTGTCATGCTATTAAGGCATGTTCCAGCCTCAGGACAATGTGTTGAGTTGTTAACATCCAGCAATTCAGAACACTAACAGTACGAACCCAGGCCATGCAGCACTTGGGGACAGAGGACAGGACAGGGTGTGCTCTGGCAAACTGTGGGATTTAGCATTGCAGAACACAATGAACAAACTTTTATGTCTATAGGACTTTTTTGGAGAAAATACAGCAAGCCTAAAAATGTCAGTGTATTATGCAGAGAGGGTCATCACAGGTCCATGACAGATCATCCCATACCACTTTGGCATCCAAAAAGCACCTAAATGTCTCTGTGAGTCTTAGACATACCTGTGCCATGTTCCCCAAAATCAGTGAGCATCTGGAACTTAGATTCTGGTTACAGAACAGTTACTAAATGTATAAATTTTTTGGTGTATATATTTTCTTAAATACATGTATTTATACACACAAACAGACACCCCACATATATATATAATAATGACTATTAACAGCCAACACAAATCTGTTTCTAAATCACAAGGAAAAATTAGAAGTACGTTAGATCAGTTATATATGTTTATTTGTGAAAGCAAACCAGACTATATACAGATGAATATGTCGATTCTTGGCTATCTCTAATTTACAAGTACAAATGCCTCTGTTGTGTTTAAAAGTAACTATACTTTATTTTAGTAGTCTACTAACTGTGGGGAAAAAACACCCTAACCTAGTGACATACTCAGTTAAGTAACGTGAAACTTGCTGACAGCACAGCAGCAACTGCAAAAAAATTTAAAAACATCACATTTCTTTCAAAAATGTTTCATCTAAAATGCTACTAATAAGGCGTTAAGATAAACTAATTAAAATTTAAAAGTCACAAAGAATTTTTTTCCCAGTGTTTGCATATGTCAGTTTTGGCAAATTAAACGATCTCATGTGCTGTCAGCTCAAGCTTCTTGTACATAGCCTTCCATCGTTTTTCTAAGATTCTTTTAAAGAGAGAAAAGACAAAAAAAAAAA
>VXBJ01007277.1:537930-609461 GCA_013400055.1 Nycticryphes semicollaris
TTTAAAAAAGAGAAATTGCAGCCACTGGCACAGAAACACCATCGGGGAGGCTGTTAGATGCAAATTTGAGCTCAAGTGCAGTTCTTCAGCATAACAAATTCACTGCTTTACCTGGAGCACTTTTTTCCTTAGCCAAAGCTAAGAGAACATAGCTAAGGAAATTTTCCTTAACGAAGCAAAATACACTACCTTAAAATTTTTCCACTGACTTTTAAGCATTTCATCCTGCAATTTGAGGACAGGCTAAAAGCGAGCGTACAACAACATCATGGGAAGTCCTGATAAAGCAACCATTCTACAGTGAATGGCAGGTGGTGCAGGTGAATCCAGAGGTACTAACTTGGTTTGTTAGATGAATCATAGATTGCTAGTCTCCCTTTCATAAAGTGTAAAAGATTTCAAATTATTTTTTTTAAGAGTTTGCTTTTACTCATTCTGATGAAACACACTTAAGGAAAAAGTTTTAACACTATTATAAATTGACAGAAGTTCATGAAATTATCTCATACAGGAAGCATTTATTTTTAGCTCATTCTGAGTTTCTAACTACACTGTGAGTATATATTGAAATAATAGATTTGCCATTCAGCCAAGCAAATTAATTCCACTGTCACAGAGAACACAACCAATGTGACATTCACAATAGGAATTATATTCTACTTTAAAGAGAGATAAAGGAAAATAAAGAGGGGCTTATGATCCATAGCTAATTAGAGATATAAAGGTAAACTAGTTAATTATAGTGATTATGTGTATCTGATCTATGCTTTCTTTCTTATGACAGGCTTGAGAGCTAATTTAGTTACTAAGTTTTTTATCCTATAAAATTCTGTATTTGAATTAAATGACAGAATTTGTAACTTTTATATCTTAAGTAATTCTACTTGATGGATAATTCCTTTTCTGCTTGGAAAATATGTAACATTGTGAGTAATGATGGGACTGCTGTATTGAATTTGGTTTATGGGAACTCAAAATTATATATGAAAAACTGATCCCTGCTATCATTTTTGGAAATAGGAAACAAGATATTCAGCCCAGATCATTCCTTGCCTGCCCCATGCTTCGAAGAAATTCTTTGTGTCAAGACCCCTGAATTTCTGCGGAAAATGAACAAGAAACAAAAGTCTCCCTCCTTGGCATCTGACACTTGTTTATGATACCAAATTGGTATTTTTATGGTGAACAGAGGACTGAAGAGTGGGATGTCACCACGAGCAGCGCTGTCCTCTATTCTGGATGCAAAGCTCCAACTGAAGAAAGCCAGGCTAGAAGAACCTGCTTACACATGCATCCCTCAAAGACAGTTGACTCTCCTTGGAGGGGATTTGCCCACTTTTCTCTGACCAAGAGGGACAGTCCAGTTCAGTTCTTCTGGGTTTTGTTTAGTGTGCAGTTTTGGTTGTTGGTTTTTTCTTTGGTTTTTTGTTTTGTTGTTTTTGTTTTTTTTTTTTTTTTTCCCCCCAGCAACAACTCCCCACCTATTCTGCCGTATTACATTTCTCTCTTCATACGGTGCAGAGAAAAGTTTCCAAAAAGGACACTAGGTTTCAAAACTAGCAGAAGATACCTTGGACCGGGGTGGGAAAGGGTGGGGGTGGGACAGGATGGACACACACTTGTGCAAAAGTCAGCACCAGCAGAATCCAGTTTTGGTAGGGTCAAAGAAATTTGTTTTCTACAGAACACTGCAACCGTGCAGCAGAGTACACAACTACTCTACTCGAGTTAACTTTTCACCTTTCACTGGAATTACCAGATACCTCTTTCACCAGCGGCAACACTCCCCCGTTAATCCATCCTGTGCTACCTTATCTCCATTTTAATAAGGCCAGAATCCTTCTGTGTGTCGGGATATGAAAGTGTCCTGATTTACAGCCTTTCGACAGGTTTTGTTTCTCTGCTTTATTTTTCTCACTTATTGCCTTTGTGGGAAAGGCTTTTGTCCTACTCTTTCTTAGTCTAATAATATATTATTGAATTGGGCTATTGCCTGTTGTTCTATTATCTAGTCAAAATGTTTCTTTGGTTTTCTTACACTGTTTGTATAAGATATTTTTTAAAAATAATTTCCACAACATTATACAGAAGGACAGCTTCATTGTCAACTTCATAACTGACTGAACATGCATAAAAATATATTAGTTTGGCTGCCCAATAAAGTGAAAAAAATGAGAAAGATAAAGACAAACCTTGAATACAAAATAACCACACAGTAATTTGACATGGTGGAGGCACACATCCCTCGCTGATGTTTCAATGTTCCTGAAGGGATAGGAGGTGTATTGCACCTCACCGATAGAAGTGATGATGTATCAGAAAAAGTTCTAGGAAAGAGTATCTGTGTGCCAAACAGTGTCACTAAACATTATCACCTTTCATCCTACTGTGAAGTCAAATATTTTTTTTGAACTTTTTTTTTTCTTTTTTGACAACAAACTTCATTGGGAATACTCTCTTAGGAGGAAAACGAATGAAATTATTTGGAATAAAAGATTCTCATGGCAGATGATCAACTAAGGAAAATTGTTCTGGGCAAAGGTTTGTACTCACTACGCATTACAAAACCTACAAAGCCTTTCTAAGCTGCTAAATAAAGCGCAGCTCAAGTTTTCAGTTAAACTCCACAACCCTAATGCAGAAGAAGCATCTAGAGAAAGGTGGAGCAACTTATTTGGGAAATCTCAGTTTCAAGATGGTAGTTTCATGTGCAATCTAAAAATAACAATAATTTAGTAGAAGTTCTCTCTCAAAAAACTAGCCATTTTGTAAAGTTCTATAAAATTTAGAGACTTCTCCATTTCATCTGCCACACTGTCACAAATTTTCATATAGTAAGGTTCCAGGGGTCTCAAAACATGGAATTTTTGCTCATTTCTCAGAAGGCAGCAAAACGCTAAATAATTGCTAGCACTTTGGAATTAATTTGATATATGTAGATCTTACACTGTCATGTTATATTAATTTGCATTTTAATTTTTCTCCTTAAAGCAATAACTACAAAACACACGCATAGTGCACTGACAAAAACAAGCTTAGAGTCTAAATAATTTTTTGTATGCGCTGCTTAAGGCTGAAAGGTATTTCACATGAATAAAAACCAATACAGTGTTTATTGTGTATTGTTAAAATAATAAATGAAATTTGAGTAAAATTAGATACACATTTCTTTCTGAATATATAGCATTTTAACAAGTATAATTCTAAGTGATGCACTTGGATCACAAATAACAAACACGGATAACAAAGTTGCAAATATTTCCAGATTATGCTGTGTCACCACGTGTCCCTGTACATACTTGTTGAGACAACAGTGGCTCTCACAATTCTTAACTTACAGTTCCCCTCTGGATAGGAAACGTGAGCCTAATCGCAACAGGCTCACTTTCCTTAGTTTTCTAGCGTTTGTAAAGGAAATTAGTAAAATATCTGCTGGTAAAGATGCACTACGTGTGTAGTTCTTCCAGAGCACATTCAAAAAAAACTATTCTGATTCTGTCTTACTCAGAGAATATACAACATCAGAACAAGACAAGACAGACTTAGTACAGAAACCATATGAAAGGCTGCATGTGTGCTCATACAATCAGCTGATAGATACTCCACATTCATGTCTATGTAGATTTTATTTTTAAATTGCAGGTATTTGTTCTCAAATTAATGTATTCAGAGATTTCCACAAAAATAATTACAGAAAGCATTGCTCCACAAGCTAAAAAATGTTTAATTTTGTTAACCGACATGTATTGAATGAATTAATTGTTGCCCAGCAAATTAATAGATATCTTTGCTGGCATTAAAAGAAATATGCAGATACATTCTTCTATGTCCCACAAAGCTTATTTTTGGGCAAATGCCATTGTATATCAAAACCATAGAGTAGTATTTCCCAAACTTTCTGGGTTACTGAAACATTGCCGGGCCTCAAGAGCTGTAATAGAAACCCACACCTATTTATCACCAAAACACATTTGCAATAAAAGTGAAGTAAACAGTAATATTTAATAGAGTTCAGTGTGTCAGATACAGATCACCTCCCCTAATTTTTGTAGGTCATCAGTGCTATTTGGACTACACCCTACAAAATTGCACAGACAGAGAGAGTTTAATGATCAGGGGTCAAAGTTACCATTGTCCTATAGAGGGAGAGAGATGCAGAAGATGCACACTCTAACCTAACTCTCCAAACTTACAGCAGAGATGTTCAGAATATGTATGCTTAATATACAGCAAAGTAGAAAATTTCTTAGCATCTTTGAGCTAAAGGGTAACAGAACACTGGAACAGGTTGCCCAGAGAGGTTGTGGAGTCTTCTCTGGAGACATTCAAAACCTGCCTGGACGCATTCCTGTGTGACCTGATCTAGGTGTTCCAGCTCCAGCAGTGGGATTGGACTAGATGAACTGTCAAGGTCCCTTCCAACCCCTGATATTCTGTGAAAGACATGCATATGCACGCTTTATAGACATAAATGTCCATGAACACACTGAGATGTTCTATCACTAAAAATGAAAAATGCTTTCAAGTAAGCTTCCAAATGAGCCACACTTGTCACTGTTTAGAAAGGAGTTTCTGGAGAGAGGGTTGCTTTGAAACGCTGCCCTTATCCACAAGAGACATGAAGCCTGTAAGCACACTCGCAGTGCAGATTTAAGTCACAGTATGAGCCACAATCTTCTGTGCCATTTCTCATGTTCCCCATTTTTGAACTGATGGCAAACTTCCCATCTGCTCCTGTCCTTTCCTACTCCCCACCTTCCTTTTTTATTGAATTTGCTATTGGCTCTGAACAAGCTGCTCTGTATAATAGCAATTTCACCACTGTCTTTAAAAGGAACAAAGCTTAACTCAATATTCAAAAACTATATATAATTGTTTTCATATTGCAAAAACCAAAAATCAATTTTGAATAAAAATGTGATTTTTTTTATCATAAAACTAGCCTTTTTCTTTCAATGGGCATTAAAATACAGACTATAATCACATAAAAGTCACTCATTCAAAAGAACCTTTTTCAGGGACAACATGCACTTCACTGTTTAAAATCTTTATCTTTCCTTTAGTTCCCTCCATCTGGCTACGAAAACTCCAGTTCCCTATGGACATAAATGCATAATTAGATATAAGCCTAAGCCAAAACTCTTCCACTTCACAGAGCTTAAATTCAGATTTTGCCAATGACAGAAAACTGCAACTATAATCTACCACATTCATTTTGCCATGTTCAGAACACACAGCCAGGAAGCAACCTCATAGTTCGAGAACTTCTCCTATTTAACATGGTTCTCTGCTAGACAAACCTCTTGATCTGATTTTGAGATTGTTCTAAATATATAAAGAAACATTATCCATATATCAGATATGGTGTAAAGTCATCGGCTTGATTTAGACTTGGAATACAAAAGTCTTGATCAAAATTTAATAGATGATTCAAAGCATCTGGTACCTTATTAAATATTCACATATTACCCTATTACATAGTGCCAGGAAGAGATGGCATTTTGATTTTCCTTTATTGCTAAGACTTTTTGACAGATTTATAATTTTCTTTGTCCCTTTCCTCTGTGCCTTTCTTTAAAGGCCCTTCCCCAGCATGCAACAATTCCAGATTTTGTCCCTCCTATGACAATTATGCTCCTGTAGGGGACACACCAAATGGGAAGACATATCATTATGTCTGCTAGGACTACAAGGCTGGATTTGTTTCTAAAAATTATCCTTGTGCTCAGCTGCTGAGGTTTTTACTGAGAAAAAGTGAACAACCTGAACAATAAAGCCCGACAATAACTTCTTTTTCTGGTTGCAACTCTGCTTTATTATTATATACGTACTGCTAAAATAACCCTACTAAGATCACTGACTTCAAAATTTGCACTAATATAAACATGAACAGAATTTGGCCCTTGTTCTTCTTACCTTCTCCATGGCTGACAACTTCTACAAAATTATTTAGTAAAGATGAAAATATTTAAAAACATGTCATTCTGATATATCTGTTTCTCGCATGGCTTTCAGCTTAGTTATTACATTACAAAAACAATGGGTATACTGGCAATTAACTGAGCATACTATCTCAACTACAGACTAATAATTTTGTAATGAACTGAGATACTTTGCAAAAAAATTATTATAAAGTTTTGCCTAAGAAGTATAGAAACTATGTTTTTAAAAACGAGAAGTTATTAGTTTCCATCAAAGCCACAATAGTTCAAACTGAAGGAAATTACCTAACAATTCATAAATTCAATAAATACGCTTGCACTTAGCCAGAGATCCCTCCAAGGACATTGAATCTATTTGCTATATCCGCAGAAATTAATATATTTCTTTTCTGATGTTTTGTAGCTGTGCAAATTACTTTGTAGATGGCAACTTTGGCAATTTATCTCTTTACTACACAAGAATGGGCTCAGAGACTATAAATTACTATTTGACAAATAGTGTCTCTGAAGTTTTTTGGCTCAATGCAAGAATTTTCCAATGCTCTGTTCTCCTCTAGACAATCACAAATATTTCTGTAGAAAGCTGAAAGTACGTACCCAGGCAAACTTCTTGAATTAATTGGAGATCTACAACAAGATTGAGAGAAATAAGAAATTATCTGAAGGTATTAAAAAAAAAAAAAGCAAAACCCAAAAGGAGCAAAGGAGCTTGAAAACTTTTGCCATTATCTTATACTTCTTTTACCTTAGATAAGTACAGGACACAACACAGCATGTGATCTAACAGTCGTTTAAAATGTTGTAACTAATGGTTTGGATAGTATCTTTTTTGAAAAGCAATACCCATCTCCTCTTCTTTCCATCCTCTGTGTTGTCATTCTTCAGCTGGGCTGCCATAAAGCACAGTTACTTCAAGGAGGGTACCAAACTAGGCCACCCTGCTGCAGCAAGCACTGGAAAGGAAGGAAATGGCCTTGTCCTATCATTATTCCAGGAGCTGGAATGGCTACAGGGCAACACCAATGCCATCAAAATGAGTTAGTGCTCACTAGATGATGGCAGTTCAGGGTAATATGTTGCAGAAGCTGTTGAAGACCACTTTCCTTAACAACAATCTTGGCATATTGTACAAGGTGATTAAAACTGAGTTGGCAGGTAGAGGGCTGTCTGTAACAGACAGTGCGGCTAAGAAAAGCTTTTTAAAATCTTTATTATTTCTCCAAGGTACATGCACCACCAGAAAAATCAGGAATGTGGTTCTGGTAATGTAATATTACAAGATCCAATCTTCCCTTTTCAGCCTCTCTGACAGAAGAGAGCTCTATGGACTAGAATGAGGCAGGCCTATGGGATGTAGGAAGACAGAAAAGAAAGACTTAAGTTGGAGGGTCACCAAATCGCGTGGTAAGACAGAAGAATTTAAATAACTCCTTTTAGAAATGTGATAAGAAAAGTACCACAAAAATAATACTGATATTTGATGCTGAATTGTCCTGAAAGCAATGCATTGGCTCACAGGTAAATGTAGCAAAAGACCCTAAGAGTCATGTTAGCATCCATAATGCCAACCAAGGTGAGTGCTCCAGCATTGTCGCAGTAACTTGTGCTTACCCACCACGGCCTTGATGTTGGTACAGAGAGTATAATGAAGAAGAAAATCCCATCATGTTGCATCTGATATTCAGAAACCCCATCCATAATGAAGCTATGCTCAAGTCCTTTTTTTAAAAGTCTTTTTTCCCCTTTATCATCTAAGTGTTTAGAATAAGGAATAAACCCCAATTTTTTTATATAAAAGTGGCAGTATATTTTGCTTTTTCTCGTGCAATAACACTACCATTTGCTGCCACTCACTCCCTCAATTTCAGCAAGTTCCCTGTCTCATCTTTGAAAAGATATCTTTACACTGGAGAACAAAGATGCATTTATACTTTGTAGCGCACCACAACACCTTCACTCAAAAATCCAGGGAGGCTTCAGTATGTTCTACAAAAATCTTTTGACTGCTGTCAGAAGTGTCAGAAAACAACATTAAAGTCCCTTGAAAATATGGGAGGGTGCCAAAAGCAGAAGGAGCAGCACAAGCAAATTCCATCTTCCATTTTAGATTGTCTTCATTTTCCAATATGTGCTCAGAAACTTTCAATAGTTTCAGCCTCTCCCAGCCCATGACCATAGCAAATAGCTAATTGTGGCTCTTATTAAGGCTTATTCCATCTATAATACCATATAGAAATCTATGCAACTGCCATACCTCATTCCAAAATTAAAACACTACAAGCTGCCTGCCAGGAAGACCTCCTTTTCCTTCTTCTAACTAAAGTAATTTTCCCTGTCTTCATTTGTGACAGTGCAGAGAGTTTTTCCTCTTGTTTGAATGCTACAGTGAGTCCTCCCTCTGCAGTATGAGTCTTCTTTAACCACTAGTAACATTTGAATTCTATTAATTAATATTTCAGAAAGACTTGGTTAATAAATACGTTGCAGATATACATAGGTAGTACCAGAGACTTTGTTAAGGAATTCCCTCCTTCATTTTAGCCTCCTGGCCTCAACCTCCCCAAATATTATAATTTCTATTCTTAACTCCTGTCCAAAAAAGTCATGGAGGTTTAGGGATTTTGTTAAGGGAAGAATAATTTTTGTTCGTTTTTTTGTTTGTTGTTTGGTTGTTGTTGTTTTTTAATTCAGGGAGTTCTGAAGTTTGTATGCTAACAAAAGCACTGTAAAGCTAAACACTGAAAAAATGGTACTCAGCCGAAACCTTTTATCTTTAAGAAAAAAATCTATGAGAAATAACCTGTAAAATCCTATCAGTGCATCATTTAAGAGTCTAATACAGTAACAATTTACTATAGTTAAAATTTCCTCCTCCAACATTAGCAAGTGCATTTTGAAGAAACATTCATTACTGTTTTCATTGCTCATTTTCTTAGTTACTGACAAAATTTATTCTAGTGGGCAGAGAGTTAGCGGATGACACAAAATTAGTCACAGATTAATAAAGACGTCAGCCAAAGATAAGAAATGGCAGCAGGATCTACTGGTGCTGAGTGACTGGATGGTACCAGAAAATTATATAGCTGCATATAACACAGTGCACGTTACATTTCTGACTTTATTTACATCAAAATTAGTTTTAAACTGAGTATTACCATTTCTGAGCAAGATCAGAGTTACAGTACATAATTTTATGGAAACATCAACTTAGTTTCTGGAAGTTGAAGAGGCAAATTGAATTATCAGAATGTGAATAAAACACCAAAGAAAATAACTTCTCATTGCACATTTTTACACATTTCTGTATGCACAACCTGAAAGCCACATGCAGTTCTGGTCCACTTATATATATAGAAAAAATTCTCAACAACTTGATAAGGTATGGAAAAAGGAAAAAAAGGACATTCAAAGTTTAGAATGTTTCTGTGTAAAGAAAGATTAAATAAACTAACAGACTTCAACTTGGGAAAAAAAAATCTGACTAAGGGAGGAACGTGACAGAACTATAAATTCATAAGCGGCATGGAAAAGATGACTACGAAACAGCTGTTCACTGTCTTTTCCAATAAAAACATTAGAGGGCTTTAAATTAATTATGTTGGCAAGTTCAAAATGAACAGACTAAGGTAGTCTTCCACACAAGGTAATGTTAAGTTGTAGAATCCGTTGCCATGGGACACCATAGATGCTATAAGTTTATATAGATTTGAAAATGGATTTCTTTGGGTTTTCTTCATGAATTGAGCCCTGGGAGCTAGTAAAGACAAAGATACCAATCCAAGTAACTGCAGATTAAAGTGACTGGGTTTTTCTTCCCTCTTTGCCAGGCTTCTGTCAGACACAAGACACCAGGATGGCTGGATGTTCAGCCAGAATTGCCTATTTGCTCTCATGTTCTTGGTACACCTTTCCTGGAGAACAAAGCTAGTTAAACACTCCAGGAATGTATTTCCAGGCATTACTGTTTTAAGACTCACTGCCTGGTCAACATTAGAAACATAATCATTTATAAGACAAAATACCAATACTGAATATTCACCATATGTATTTTCTTTCAAGTTCAACATCTTCAAGTGACATAACAGATAACAGTACACACAGCACTAAGGAAAAAACCCATAAGCACAGGTGATAGCAGGGCCCTGAGGGCACCTAAATGTCTGGTCCTGGCCAGCCTCCCCAGAGCTCCCCATACCTGCCCATGGCCCAGGACCCCATGTCAGCCCCTGGGGCTGTCAGCCCCTGCCCCAGCAATGTCACAGTAGGGACAGTCACCAGCTCCTCACAGGCCTGCCCTCCCACAGGCCCTGCTGAGCTGTGGCCACCCGTGGCCCAACACCTGGCACCAGGGTTGTCCCCCAGGTGCCCTCCTCCCTGGCTGGGGTGGCAGAAAGGGCCCTGGCCACCAGACCCTGCTCTGACAGCCTCCATGGGGAGCCTCTGCTCCGCATGGACCCTGTTCCCCAGGGGAGCATCCGGGTCACATGGCGCCCACTGCACAAAGCAACCTACACCTCCCACAGCAAGGCAAATGCATTCCTGCAGAAGGAAACTAATTTTACTGCACTTGTGGATACTTCAAAATCTACACCAAAAAACATGACTGAACATCATTTTTAGGGGCATGACTTGCAAACACAAGGAGGTCATTGCCTTGCACATGGGCTGTCACAGGTGACAGAAGGGTCCCATCTGTGCCTGCTTTGAGACCCAGACTTGTCACTTCTGAGTGATCACATGTAAGCTGTCCTAATGTTTTAAGCAAGGAGTAACTATACAATCTGATTCTGTAACCATTTGACTTAAAACACAGTCACCAAGCCATGCTTTTTGTATGCCCTTAGATTGCAATAAATTGCATGTTTACTTGAACTACCTGGCATTTATCAGAATTTCTGAGGCTCAAATCTCACTGTCCAGGAGACTTTCATCAGAATATCTCTTCTGCAGGATTTTTTCAAGGTTTCTTTCTACTTGCAGACCACTATAGAGTGAATATTAACATTCACCTTACAGCTTTATCTAGTCACTTTTAACAAAGGAGATGTATTACTAGAGAAAAATTTAACCTTTGGGTTGTTTAGTAAATTTTATTCATGGCATAGGAAGAGGAGGGAGACTGAGATGCTCCTTTACATAGATCTTTAAAAATTTAAGGCCATTTGTACTTCAATTTACGACAGTAATAACCTACTTGTATTGCTTGAGTTCATTAAAATTAATGACCTCAATAAAAACAATCACACCAACATGAATTCAGAAAACTGGCACCAATGTTAAAGCATAAAGCTAGTATTAACACTATCTGACGTGATACAAACAACAACCAATTCAATCAATTAAAAAAGTAATGCTATCAATCTAAACCCACCTAGTAGTGTATTAGTCCTAGATGTCAGTGTCATACACTTTATTATCCTATGAGACCTTGGAGCTCTCCGGTCCCACATACTACCACTTGTTCTGTGTCAAAGCACAAAGCACAGCTTCCACATAGCAAGTACACTAGATTCGTGAAGATTGTAGTTTGAATTTTTATATGTTTTTTATTTTAAGAATTAAATTTATCTAGAAAAAGTAGTGCTTGTCTAGTGTAGAAACAACACTTATATCTGTGGATTTATGTGATTTCATATACATATATTTCATGTAAACTCAAGCAGCGAGGCAAATGAGACTTCATAACTATATACACAAAGGTACCATGTACTTTTGATATCTATCCTGATCCTCTTTCCCAAATAATAACAGAAGATAAATTTATTCTGGCAATACCTCACAGCCACCTGAGAAGAAACCCAGTCCTCGGAATTATCTCTCTTTTGCCACTAACACAAATTTTCAGAAGTTATTTTTTGCCTGTTTTGAATAGACTCTGATTTTAACAAAAGGAAAATATACTTGTCACCACTGAAAAATCGAAGTAAAAAGGATAGGTTACAAGCTCCCTTAGTTGGTATAGTTACAAAAGGTTTGTTTGACTCTCAGTAAATAAGGACAAAGTGCACACTCAATGTCAATGAGTTAAGCAAGATCCATTGAATTTAATGGAATTGGCACAAAATTCAGTATGGTTATATTATTAATGATAATGAAAAAGTTTTGCTAGTCCCACTGGAAACTGGACAAGGCTGTAGTTGATAAAGGTTTCTACTAAATAGGATTAGCAACTAATAAACCACACAAGGAACTTAACAATCCTCACCATCTCACAGCTAGGTAAAATATGTCTGTCAGTGGTTGGCCAACGCAGAGGCAAAACCAATACAAGCAATGCATCACAGCTGGAAAATTTCTGGCTATTTCTTTGGCCAGTCTCAACAGAGTAAACAAGAACCTAGTCTCTTCTGCAATTTGACAGCACTCTCATGCACTAAATCTAGTCCCTTTCTTTCCTATTCACTTTTGAGGATGCAAACCACCCAGCAGTAAAAATACCTGATCTACCTCAATTCTGTGAATAATTCAGAGTTTATCAGACCATGATCCTAGGACCATAAAACCAGCTATGAAAAAAATGGATTTATTCAAATAGAAAGAAAAAACAAATAATAAAAGAAATAATCGCTTGACACCAGTAAAATAAAGTTCACTAAGTGTCAAAATTGAAAAGTTTTACAGTGTTATGAAGCAAGATCTCACTCCTAATTTATAAATACATTTTAACATCTCTGTTAACAGACCCACATTCCTTACACCTACAAATGCAAATCCACTACAGAATTCTTTTCTGGGTTAATGGTTTCTAAAAATTAAGAACTCCTAATACTCAGCAAAAGACAGCAAAACTTAGTGCTCCTTGCCTTCTGAAATATTGATTCTTCAGATAGGAAAAATATATTCTAATTCAGATGATAAATGAAATGTTTTCCACTTTCTCCTATGCACTCTTCCTGATACTCTTCATTTAAAGAACATGCAACATGTATGAGACCAACGTTGAAAGCATAATTAGTTACACTAATGCACCATGAATCTCTTAGAGTAACATTAAAAGCAGCAATGAATCTTGCCTTTAGATACTGAGAAGGTTCATAAGTTTAGAGCACCAGCACTGTAAGCATCTTTGTATTATAGAGTCCACAGGAGGAAAACCACCAGAAGTTACAGCTCTTTCTCAGAACTTAAGTGAGGAACTTGAAAGTATAACCTGATAGAGAAAGCTATGAAAAATGATTTGGTATTTCAAAACAGCATTCAAAGAACAAGAGTCTCCCAAGCAACTTTCATGACTGAGAGTAAATTCCTGTGCTTTCTTCTGTTCTCTCAGTCTTAACATACTGCAACTTTTATTTATGCTTAGCAATACTCTTGCCTTTATGAGACAAATGACAGATTCTTTGCCAAATCAAATTCTGAAAAACTCTCCCCTGCAACAATGTCTTCCACCCCAAAAGTCCAAAACTCTTGGTTAGTTTCCAAGCAAGCATCTCCTTGGACTGGCTCATTACAAGTGACGGCACTCACTGGAGGAAAAGGATGGGGCTGCATGGCCTGAGAGAGGGCAGCAATATGCAGTCTCAACTCATTTAAGCTGTCTTGGAAGTGCAGCTTGAATAGAGACAGTCTTGACAACTCTTGTTATCTACAGAAGCTGCACAGAAAAAAAAAGTGATTATGAAGCAACATAACTATTTAAGCCAGATGCTTGAAGTTGGGTGATGTGAACATTCCTTCTATATTTCAGTTTTCAGTCACAATAGAGCAAAGATTTGTGGAATTAACATATGTCATGGATACGCTCCATTCTTACTGACTTATTTTTGTTGAAGCATTTGTTAATTCACAGTGAGCATTAAAGAATAGCAGTGTGGGTCTGCCAGTGATCTTCCATGATTTTTAGGTTACTAAGTAAATGAACAGAAGAGCTGTAAACCACTTGGAAAGAAAATACACAATTCTTTGTTGAAAAGACTGACTGCTTCCTGAATGATTTTTCTAGGAGTGCTAGGTGATTTGTAGCTATCAGGATTCATATCACACATCTATCGCAACAGAAGTCATCACAAAGACAAACTGAAGTAATAAACTGTGCATACACTGATCAGCATATGGAAAGTGACGCGAAACAAACAAGTTACAGTTTTAACATTTCAGAGCAAATTCCCAGATTTCCCACTTCCACCTCTAATTTGCAAATAACATCCCAGGACTTTTTGCTGAAGGCTTCAGCACCAGAATTCTTTGAACATCCTTTTGCCACAGCACTGAGCAAGGAAAAATCTGCTTAGTTCATGAGATCATCTGTCACCAGTGTCAGCTGCAACACAGCAGCAGGACCAAGGTTGTGATCATGATGACTGTCTGCAGACTGGAGAAAGGTTTCCAGAGCTTGAGTTTACCCAGTTTTTAGCTACTCTGTTTTCTGTTAGAAGGAAAATGCAGGTCACTTTTTCTGACAATGCTTACATTTGGGGGGGGCAAAAATTTGAAGGTACAAGAAACCTGCCTCCTCCTCCAACTATTCCCTTCCCCCCCTCTTCAAGAAAAGTTGTGGCACGCTGACAAAACAGCATGAGGAAGTTTGGACTGCCACTGTCTAGGGAGCACATATTCCGTGGGCAGGCAGACTATTTCATTTGCCAGAGCTGTCAAGCCAGCCCTTTCTACAAACATTAGCTTAAGACAAAATAAAAGAAAAATTATAATAAAATGTTTTAAAAGCTGCATGCAGAGTGCTGAACAAATGCATAGTAATTAACTCGTTTCCTGGGTAACCAAGGGCAAAATGATCAAATCTGCCTGCTTAAAATTAGATTCTGAAATTTACATTTAGACATTTAAGAGTTGCACAACTTCCAGGTGTCCTGAGCTGCAGCTGTTTTGATTAACTGTACCTCCAGCAAAGTATGCAAGTCAATCCACAGTCTTGGGAACATAAGTCTGTAAGATTTCTCTTTCCCAGTTTTGACTTCAGTATAAAGTATAGAAATGGCTTGATTTGCCAATATGTCAGCACCCACAGCCTTTCAGTCTCAAGCAAAAGTGACCTTTCAAAACTCTGGAAAAAATGAGATTCTAAACTTAAGCCTGGAGATGTCTGCCTACCTAAACACAGGTATGAATCCAGTCTGCTGTACTAGAGTACGTAATATAAAAGGACAGCTTAAAATCCAAGTGACTGATTTAAAGGCGAAATCAATGGCACAAACCCAACAAAAGAGCTTGGAAAATTGCTTTTCCCATCCCCTTCAGTATGTATCTGCATTTCTTGAAAGGGGCAACAGAGAAATAACACAGGTCAAGTATGTTTACACCTTGCATAAAACCAATTAACTATTCCCCTCTCCATGATAGACTTTCTGCCTTGTAAGCCTGGTATGGGTGCTCTGCATGCTTTGCCAGTCTTTTTGCCTTCTGTTTGTCAGCATTAGCAAGCACAAGTTGTAACGATCTGTGCAACAACCATTTAAAGAATTACTGAGAAATATTATTTACCACATGAAAAATGAAATGCACACTGGCAGCAAAGAGGTTTTGGACTATCTAAATAATTTTTATTTCAGGAGTAGATAAGCCCTTCTGCAGTTTTTCTAAACCAAGGAATCAGACATCTGGAAACCTAATCGTCACAGCTTAAAACTTATTTTTATACTATTTTTTTTTTTCATCTTTCAGCATGTGGGAGGCTGCACGCATGGGAAAAAAATGGTACTAGCTGGCTAATCAATGATTTCACGTTACAGACAAACCCAATTACACATGCTTTTCTCTGGTTTTGTACAATACCAGCCATTAAGTTACTTAGTGTAACTCAATGAAATGGTTGGACTCCCACTAGGTATACATTTGTCCAGGTGGGTTATAACACTGTAATAGAAGCAGTGTGTGCATGTAGTTCACTAACTAGGATTCAGAAAACAACCTGCTGGGTAAAAAAGGAAATAAGAGGTTTTCTCTGCAGTTCACTTCTTTTATTTATTTATGAGAGAGAGAAAATACTCACTCTAAAAATGCAAAAAAATATGACAGGTGGTAAAGAACCATCTGAATTATGTTTCCACTTCAAGAAATTGAGTCATGGGAATTCTCGTCTTTCAAAATAATTTGAAATCTTCAGAATGTTATTCTCTATGGTGTTTCCTAGAAGTTTTTCTTCACTAATTTAAGCAAGAACAAACAACACTGAATTTTAATTAACTGTCAGGTACATCAGTTTATATTCCAAGCCTCCTCCAGGAAACAACTATTTTAGAATTTAAGATAGAAGAGTGTTTATAACACAATAAATGATACACTTCTCACTGCAGCCTAGTGAGTGTCAGGCCCTAAAGGTAGTAAAAATTTTTAACTAAGCACAGTCTTCTGTGTCCTGTATCCATTTCCCTAGAGTACACTGTCCATTCAGAAATTATGCTTTTTTAAAAAAAAAAATACATACACATTTACTTGAACATAGAAAGTTCCTTCTAAACGTGAGGAGGAATTTCTTTACTTTGAGGGTAGCAGATCACTGGAGCAGGCTGCCCAGGGAGGTTGTGGATTCTCTGTCTCTGGAGACATTCAACACCTGCCTGAACACCATCACATGCAACTCCTTTTAGGTGGACCTGCTCTGGCAGGGAAAGTTGGACTAGGTGATCTCCAGGGGTCCCTTCCAACCCCATATCATTCTGTGATTTACACTACATAGCCTGAGATCAGAGACTCAGCAGAAAGTATACAGGGCGCTACTGAAAATGCAAGACACCTGTGTAAACTCATAATCTTCTTATCTAGATTTTTGTTTTGATATATTCAGATGTGGGTCTCAATTTGACTATTAAAACCAATAGCAGATACTTTTTTTTTAAACACTCGTGCAGTTATATAGGTTTAGGTTATGAAATATCTTCTGACAGAATTTCAGCTTCATGCTTTTGGTTGGGATTTCTCTTTGAAATAAATGCTGGCTGAATGTACCATCCTCTTGCCAGTTCCTAAGATCCAGTCTAGGTCAAAATCCCTATTTTTTTTTTTTTTTTTTTGTGTGCAACAGTATGAAAACGTAAAGCAGTAAAGCACAACTGGCAAAAACACTCAACTCCAGTTACTATGACATCTCAATATAGCACAGAGAGTTGCAATATCCTAAAATAATTCTTACTCAGTAAGAAAGTTTACATTAAAGCAAACTGGAAAGAGCCTGGCTTTAAAATAGACAACAGTGGGTTAACTCCTATTTTTCAGCTAAAATGACATGGATTACACTGGGTTTTGTTTTTTAAACAATGGTTGAGGAAAGGTATTTGATTGCTTCAATGAATCCTCCCCAAAGTAAACTGCTGTGCCAATTATTTTCAGCATCTACTTTTCACTGCACTTCCTCATTCAGGCCTGGAAGCAAAATGATACACAGCAACTTCTTAGTGAAGCAAAATATTCAGCAGTGGTGGGCACAGGCAGGGACAAGGCGGTGAGCGCCAGCCTTGGCCCTGGCCATCCTGTCAGAGCTCCTGACTGAGGGCCAATACAGAGAACATCCTCAGGAGGATTGAGGGCCTCCTACTAAAGGTTTCTTTGGGCAACACTAAGAGCATAGTCCACAATGTCTATTTTTGATCAAGAGCTTTCAGGTGCATCTAGGCTGTGCATTCTTGCAAGCAACTGTTATCATGCATACCATCTAGAGCGTTGTTTGGAGACAGTTAAAATCCACTGAAACCTTTTTCCTTCCACAGAAAACGGAGGAGTAGTGGGAGGAGGAGGGGGAACTGGGGTATTCTTTTGTCTGTTTAGGATGTGATTAATCCCAGGAAAGTCACAACACAGCATACCCAGTAGTAAGCGCTTGCAAGATTTAGCCCTAAGCAACTGACTCTGTTTTCATTTCTGATGTCTGAGTCATTTCTGAATCACCTTCTAAGGAGAATAGTATTCAGCAGCAGGTGAATGAATATCATCACCTCTTCTGGACACTTAAAGAAACATGAGTACAATTCACAACCATGTTAACCATGCACAAGATTTAAATTGTAGTAAATAGACAAGAAAACCTGTGAATTCAGAAAGTTATCATAGTTCCCATACTTCTGCAAGAGCAAATAATTTTAAAGCGATGAAATGAACTCTTACAACAGTGTCCTGTATTAGTTCTGTATTAAAATTCCAGTGTGATATTCCCAATAAAGTATTTTGATCTAAAATTCCTTTCTGAAGACAAAAAGATCATTAGAAAAAATTCTGTGATACAAATAAGAAACAAAATATTCAGAAAACCTTTACACCACTGGTAAATTAATAACACATACCATCATTCCAACCAAGGAATTTTTTCCCTATAATTATCTAGTTCTATAAAGTACGTTCTCAAGTAGCATCTTGCAGGTATCTTTTAAATACATGCATTTAATTACATTGTTCCTGAAAAATCCTCCAGCTCCCTCTCTACTGCTGACTGGAAGCTTGTATTATATGTGCTTTGCCACCATCACTGACACAGATCAAAGTGAATATTTCACTGGTTTTGGACCATTAAAATGATCTACAGCAAACGCACTATGTCCGTAAGCCTGCACTAGAGAAGGTTGCTATAAATGGTAAGAATATTGTCATTCTACATCAACATGCATTACCAGTCTTTTAGCCATTATTCACCTTTCAGATTCTTCTACAAATATTTTTACATTTCCTTTTATTAAAAAAGGAACTCTAATCAATAGTGAAGTCAGCTTCGCTAGTAAATTTATGAAAGAAATACAGCATTTTTGAGACTTGTGATATGCTAAAAACCCCAGAATAACTGCAGACATTAACACAACACAAATTCATATAAATTCTGAAGTGTTGTATAAAAAACCTCGTTCTATAACACAGTTAAGAAATTGCATGTTCTCTCTTAAGATGCATTGCATCAAAAATAATTTTTTCAGTTAGATTGTATGCATTTGCCATGAGTTCAGTGAGCTCTGAAACTGGTACAGTGGAAAGATTCATTTTTATCCTGGTACACTCTTAGATTTGTTTACTTTTCTCAAGCACTTAACAATGCACACACCTGTCCTATGAGATTGCACTCCTGCTGCCCATATAAAGCAAAATACCTAAATACACACTTGTTAAAAGTTACAAATATTAACCCTGTGGAAGTGCTTTGTTGTTTTGTTGGTTTTTTTTTTCCTTCAAAGGAAATAACAGACAATGGGTTTGTGCAGTGGCAAACATGACAAACACTGTTATTGCCAAGCATCAAAGGAATTAACTGCTGTCACCCTAAAGTACTTGTTTTCAACAATCCATCCAAATCTACATGCATCGTAACAGTTTCTTAGTATTTTTTCCTTCCAACAAACATTTAACCCAAAATTTTGACTGCCTCCTTTCTTGGGACCTAGCAACACAACAATTACCTGTCAACTCCAAAACCATCAGATCCACCAGGATCACTAAGACAAAAGATTCTTTCAGGCCTCAATCTTTCAAGCTCTTCTACAACTTCCTAAAAGCCAAAACTGAGCAATTAGCTTTGGATGATGAGCACATTAATGATCTTGAAATAGAAGGTATACACGAGGTGCAGCTGGAGTTGAGGGAACTCTCCATCGTAACTTGCAAGCTACAGGACCACACCAACACTGAGGGACAGAGGAAATACAATCCAGGACCCAGTGCACAAAGAGAAAGCACTTAACTACAAGCATCATTTCATTATGACCTCTGCAGCAAATGCTACCAGAGACCTAATATATTCTCCCTATAGCATTCCTAGTGTGTTGTATTCATCCCTCACACAGAACTAATTTTCCCTTGCTTTGCATGAGCAAGGAAACCAATTTTCTCTCTATCTGTGCTGTAGTGGAAGAATTATTAGATGCAAGTGCTGCTTCTTTGATCAATCCCCTGTAATAGTGGAATGAAGATTAGGACAAAAAAAAAAGGTCTCTTTTTAACATACCTCTCACTTTTGACAATCCTGCAAAGAGAAAGTAAGAAAAGTAACACTAATGCATAAGACAAGTTTAGTAGAGTCTGAAAAGAATCTAACAAAGTTTAATTGACTTACAGGACCTATTCATCATGGAGTTTTTCAGCACTTTCTGAAATTAGTCCCTTTTATTTCTCAAAAGGAAAAAAAAAAAAAAGAAAAAGGAACATTTCTTTTTCTGACATAAATTTTGCAGGCCACTTTCAGCCAATACAAGACCCTTCACTGTTACTTGAATGTGTCAGAAGTATGCAGAGTAGTAGCTCTTTGCCTTCTTTGGGCCAAATCAACTACACATTCTTCCAAACTTTCCCACCAGAACTAATGCTAATAAAAATTTATATCATGTTACACAGGTTTTTTTTTTTTCCTTTCTGAACAGAAAGGACCAGAACACAAACTACTAAAGAGGGGAAAAGTTAAATCAGAGGTACAATCCTGCAGCAGCATCCTCCTCGCCATGTTTCCCAAATGAATGTCCAGTCTCAGTCATCACCCGGCCAAATACCCATTATATGGCCCAAACAGAGTTCTCCCTGTTACTGGATATGTGTATGTCCGTCACAGGAAGGAATACGTCAGAAGCCTCTAGGCTAGGAGTCTGACACACATGGACCAACCCCTATCCTGTGACAGGGAGAAGTATCACATAAAAGTCATATGATGAAAGGTCTCATCCCATCATATAAGGGGAGAAAAGACTGCCGCTACTGAAAAGGTTAGCACTATTGAGTTAAAGCCATGACTATTAAGAAAGCCATCCTATGATGGCAATGGAGGCAGAAGTGCTGTGGGTTCAAACACAGGATTCATCTACCCTCTCAACTGAATAAGAGTCTATACCAAAGGCTGCCAACCTTCTGCTGTGAGTCTCCTTCTAAAATCTTCATGGATCCCAAGCTTTAATCATATATCCGAGGTGTATCACGGTGAGCAGAGGGGAAGTGGAGCTTTCAAGCACAGTTCCAGGGGAGTAGATGACACTCACCTCCAAGCTGTCCACTTTATCCCCAGCTGATACATAGTATGCCCACGTGACACAACAACATTGGGAAATATGTTTAAATAAAATGTTCTTAATAACAGATTTACAGTAGTCTGAAAACTCATGTGCAAGATCTAGAGAATTCCTTTAGGTATTGTAGCTTCCTATCACTTCTCTATGCAGTGGAGCAAGCCTGGAAATCCAGACAAATTGTGCACCATATTTCCCACCACCACATATTACGCAGTCTCAGTTCTGACCAGAGCACATTGATTATACAAGCACTGGAAACGAATCCTTCAGGACACAACTTCATAACTGGCTTTTCTTATGTATGCACACTATTAAGTGGGTAAAAAGTTGTCATTACCCTTTTGTCTTCTCCAAACCATTTCTATGTCAAAGGTCCATGGTAAGCCTCAACCTTAATTGTTTTCATATTTTCAATATGGTCATGAAGTAGAAGAACAATTATGCACAAGCTCTCATTGCTATGAGAGTCATAAGATATATGGGCAACAGAATTTTTGACCTGATACTTCATTACACTGCAAATGCTGCAATATGAACATTAACCAGATGCAGAAAAATATATATTATCCAGACACCTTTCCACTTTAGCTCTATTTCTCAGGAAGCCAGTCCCATCAATTATTTCACCTAGAGACCAGACTGACGTTTTCCCCTGCCTTCATTTACCCCAACCTTAATTTTTGACAGAATGACAGGATAAAAGCCAGGACAAACTAATGCTAAAAGCATCCTTTTTAACAGTTTCTTTGTATATCATATGGATGAAGGATAAGACCCTGACTTGAACACAGATGCAGCAGACATGCTAATACATTATGTAAACCACACCGAATAATTTATAACTTCCTGAAAACAACTCATTTTAAGTTGTATTGCCAGTGTAATGGCACACTTTAAAAGACGGATTTGATAGAACAAAACCTGATCTACAGAATATGCTGGTAATGACCAAAAGAAAATAGCCTAAAAAAAATAACCCCCCACCAAACTATTCGAGATTCAGAATCCCTGCATAAACCCTACTTGCTGTCATATTTTGTTCAATTAAAGTATTCAGGTTCCATAAACATGAACTGAGATTTCAAAACACAAGCTTATTTCATTAGGAATAAACTGTAACATATATACCTGGAGATATTTCAGCATTACATTTAAATTAAAGGTCAGAGTGGATACTCTTTCTTTCACAAACAATATTTTGTTAGTGGAACAAAGTGCAAGGGTGTATTTCACTCCACTATGATGCACAGATGTACTGGTGTGGTAAACAGTCTGTCACACAGCTATGACAGATCACCTGAACCAAACTGTGCCAAAAGTTAGTCGAGGCATATAAACACACATACAAAACCCGTTACTTCACTGAAGTTGTACTGTATCAGATTTCTTCTGACTAAATCCTTCAAAACTTTTTCAGCAATACCATTATGAGAGCCAGCATAACTACTTCTGAATGAACAAACTCTATTTTTTGCCAAAAAATTGGCAGGAGAACAAAGCAAAAAAACTAAACCAGTAAAACCTGAGAATATTATTAAGTCTTGAATCAAATTCATAACAAACACAAAGCTAATTTTTCTTTCCCTAAACATACCTTATATTACATATAAAGGACATAGCTTACATATTTATAGTATAACTCTTAAAGACAGGATTACATTTTCAAGTAGATTATCAGACTTTTTTTAATCCCTGGGATTAAAAAAAATATTTAACCTTAACTCATTTGGATGAATCATGCACCCAATTGTTGAGTAGGTTTTTTAAAATTTTGCACAAGATAAGCATTTAAAAGAAACTTTGTCATACCCAGCATCTCTTGCACTAATTCTAGATGATACTTTATTAGCATTGAGCACTGTGAAGGTCACATTACCAACTTTTCAATTTTTCAGGTAAGGCTGGTACATTATTTGTAACATTACTTTTGTTCCTTAGAGTTATTAGAAAAAAAAAAAAAAAAGCAACCTTTGAGTAGTTTAACTTGGGTGTCTGAAACATTTCACAGCTTCCAATTCTGACCTCTTTAAGACTATTTACATTCTGAAAGGAAACATAATTTTAAAATTGTAATTAAGAGACTATTATCTTTGGACTAGCTGTGCCATTTATTATATTGCTGATTACTTCTAAGGGTTCATCTTTTTGAGGTGGTAGGGCGATTTTTTTTTATATTTTTTTCCCCTTTCAGCATTACATGCAAGAGCCTTGCCCAGGCAATCCAAACTGAAAGAAATAGATCCCTTGTGAACTACCCACACTAGTTACCCAACTAATCCATGTCAATCAGGACACAAAGCAAGTTTACTTCCCCTCAAACTTTATCAAGACCAAATATGTGGCAGTACATGAATGCTGTATTTCTAGAAGGAAATATTTTCCTTAATTTGCAGTTACTGAAGCGTTTCTGCATTTGACTGACATATGAACTAAGGAATCTGGAAATACATAACTTCATTTGTTAATAACAATTAACATAACAGTTAAGTTCTGTGTTTCCAATGGGAAAAGCTGCCAGATTTCCAGTCTCCAATGTTTTCCTGGACCAAAATGTAGATACTGGATAATACTAACTATGAGCACATTCTTTTCTGACAAAAAAACCCATCAATATATTGAAGCCCCTTCACTACGACAGCAGTTTTTGATGGATATTCAACACTTGACATCTTTGTCAAGAAAAATAGTAATAATAACCTCCATGCTTAGATTCACAATAAACACCTTTCCGAGAAACTTACAGCCTGGTTGCCATTCAAGTATTGACTTTGTAATCTATGCTGCATGTTGCGAAGGAAAACATAAAACTTTAACAAAAACTGTGTCTACAGTCATATTCTGGAATATATAGGCCAAGATAACATAATTTACTATCTACTGTATTTCAGTATTTTATTTCTTGCCATTCAGTTATATGACTTAGAAAAGGAAAAGATCAGAAAGCATTCTGAGATAGTTTTAGTTCTTGCATTTTAGTTTTCATACTGCTGAGCAACAACAAACACACAAAAAAGATAAAAAATACCAAATCCGATATAGGCTCACATCTGCTGTACACTTTTCAAACTCCCATAGCTGCTCTTTTAAAAATCTCCTCTTCCATTTGAATCACAAAGAGAATAATTTCCCACACATCAGCTGGGCTGTCAAGTAAGCATATTTCAGTACTCTTCAGACTTATTTAGTAATTGATTTTCCTTTCATCGTGATGAGGATAATTTCATAATCAATGTATTCCTTAAAATACATTGATGCACTTAAAATAAATGACCGAGTTCCCATATAGCAGATTGGGTTTTTTTAAATTTAAATGTGCATCAAGCCCAGTCTTGACAGTGAGTCTTAGGAGTAAACACTCCTAAGATTTGCCTCTCCCCCTCTTCAATTCTTTAATACCTAGAAAACTGCTAATAAGAATGTTTTTATTGTATCTGCAGGCATTGTTTAAACTACTAATAGCACCGGTATTAATTTGCAATAATTTCAGACTTTACATTTATGTGTTTTATATTCTACTTCCATTGTTTTAGTATTTAGATCAGAATTTTTAAATTGTTACATAAAATAAAATAACTATTCTGAGAAGTTTTCCTTGGTTATTTCCCCCCACCAACTACACCAGAGAAACACAATGTGACTAACAGGTCTTCACAGAATGAAAACCCAGGAAAATGAAAACTTCATAGGTCCATAAAAGTCAAATGTATGTACTGAGCATCTCTGCTTCTTTCTAAAAAAACAAACCAAAACATCCAAACCCCAACAAAGCCCCAACAAAATAAAACACAAACATACAGCCTGTATAAGCAATTAGCACAGGCTTATTTATATGTGTTAAGTCTATGTCAGTGGTTATTAATGCAAAATTATTTTAAAAACCCATGCAGCTGTCCTTCTGCTATAAAACAAGTAGACAGGCTTACATTTTATATCAAATTCTAGTCAGCAGTGTTTCACAATTGTAAAAGATTTTATGTAAGCTGCACAACACATTCAGTGCCAAAGATATTTGTCACCAACTTGCATTGCTGATCTCTTTCAGTAAAACATCGATAATGCCACTGTATCCTACACCCTGTTTTCTGGGTTTAAATACTGATCCCTACTAATTTCCTCATCACCTTTTAACCATCCTTTTCAAAGTAATAATCTAGATCTGATGAAAAGTAAATTGCTTCTTACCATTGTGATCCAGTATTTTCCCTGTCCCTGGAGTCCAGCAGCAAGGAGCTGTTGCTGTTGCACTGCTTACTAGAGACACCGGAGGCTTTGGAAGCAGAGAATGTTTTATGTGGTTAAAATGTATCACCACTGATTATATTTCAGTCCCTCAATTCCTAGCCTTGATGATCTGGAAATCAGCCAATCCAAGAGATGGAGAGGTTTGCAACAAGAAGTTGCAGAATTTTCACAGTGAATGTTTCAGGGAAATGTTTTGCTTCTTGATACTTGTGTTTTTTATATTCACTAAATGTTAAAATAAATCCTGGCTCCTCTTCCCTCCTCCTCTCCCCTCACTCCCCCCCCACCCGCCCCTCCTTCAAAAGGAGATACATATATTGCTCACAAGGGACTTTAGCACTTGCTACAGCTAGGCACAGTGCAGAGAGGCATCATGCCAGATTATGCATACGTGTCTGCCAAGATACCTGAATTTTGACTTGCAACACACCCTGTTATTCCAAACATGAATCTTCCTAAGCCAAAGGTCCAACTTTGCCAAAATTCACAGTGTTTTTGTGAGGCAGCCAATTGCCTCTTCAGATTAACTAAGAGCATCTTTTATTTGCAATGTGGTTCCTCCTTGTTGGCTTTTTTTTTTTTAAAAAAAAAAAAAAGACAAAATCCCAAACAGACAAACAAAAAAAACCCCCAGAAACAACAACACACTTTTTTCCTAGTGAAGAGAAGGTGGAAAGTTCCAAAAGGATGACGTGATCAGCTAGCATTTCTACTACATGCTGATATCCTCATCACTCTCAAGAATACACACAAAGAAAATCTCTCTGCAATGCTGTAACTATGATTAATTAATTACTTAGTTAATACTATAACCATTAACCATCTTAATGTTCTCAGTGACAATTGAGGACTCTGCTGTGCCAGGTGTGAATCAAAAAAAAAAGAAGAAAAAAGACAGTCCCGACTCCTTATCATGTATGTTGCCATCAAAGAACACAGTAAGAGACAACAAAGGAGGCAAAGGAGGCAGCAGAAGGAACTAAATCAGCAAATACTGGCTAGTTTGATAGCTACTTAGAGCAATATCCCTGCCATCTGAATATTTCCAAGGTCATTATAACAAAGGAGTTTTAAAGGAAGGATCATCCAGAGGCTATGTAGACTGCTTTGGAGAAGTTATGAAGGAGAAAGCATATTACTGCACTAAAAGTGCACCAGACTGAGCCTGAAATTTCAACAAATGGGTGAAAGAGGATAGGGTGATGCTTCTGCAATGACTGGGAGTTTATCAGGGTCAGCCATGCTCTGTGCAAGGAAGGAAAAGAAATTCTGAAGAGAGATGGTCACATCTTTCTTCTCTTCTATTTGCAATGGGATACAATAATGATTTTCACTGAATCTGTTTGAGTGGGTACAAAGTGCAGGACTGATGTGAAGAAAACAAAGGAAAGAATACTGGACTAATTGGCAAGCTTGTTTAAAATGTGAAGGAGAGGTGGGTGGAAGTTCTGATTGTTTGTTCAAACAGCAATGAACTTATTCTAAGAAACAGGATTTAGTCATCAATAACACTATGTTGTTTCTGAACTTAGAGAAAGAACAAAGTAATAAGTGACACATGTTATGGACATCATGGTGAGATTAGTTTGTTTTCCAGAGTGACAAGAAGCAGTAGGGGAGTCTACAGGGAGTCTGTTTTAGTCATCTTGAGCTGTTGTTGTCTAGCTGAATAGCCACAAGAAGTTCTCTTTAGTTCTGGCTGAAGAGGAAAGGTCTGGAATAAAGAAATTCATTTGCAAGCCATCATGACAAAGATGAATTTGATTTGTGTTTACAGATGAGATTATCTGATGTAAATCAAAGACAGGGACCCTAGGGACCTAAGGGTCCTAAGAAACATAGCACAATGGAGTGGAAAGAGGCATTGAAAGCATGACTAAGAAGCTAGGAGGGAAAAATTAAGCAGAATGGGTTCTAAGAAACAAGGAGACAAAATTTCAGGAAAAAAAGGGATAATGGTATACAAGGTAGCTTATATGATACATATGTAGAGCATACAGTATAGAGCACTGCTTTCACAGTTTGATAGAAAGCTGTCTACAGAGACTTTTCCTTCATCAGTTTCAGCAACACAGAGTGAGGAGGAGATGCACTGGGAAGTGCCCTGCCACAGCAGAACTTTGGTGGGTTCAAACAACTTGTGCAGCCATGTTAATCAGACTGCTAACGGGTTTTCCATCAGAGGGGCTCCACTTATAATATCACTGGGACCCAAGACAATGCTGTGAAACCACAATGATCAGGCTACAGAGGACTTGCTCTTTTTAGGAACAAAACCTTTTCCATCATAACATTTTCAGTGACTTTGTGGGAAACCTTCCTGCAACCCTTGACATTTCTGAAACTCTTATATTCAGAAAGATATCTATTGGGATAGTGATCAGATGCTGAGCATGAAGTCATGCAACCAGGTCTTGCCACTGTATGTTTTTACACAAATAGTGTATGGAACAGGGTGATACCACCCTATGCATATATGCAAACAATTTTCAGCTCTGCCTTTCAGGCAATTAAGCCACTATGCTTCTGTTTTTTACCGAACGGTTAAGAATTAATTGAATGCATACACATCTTAGAGTGAATTCTGGCATGATCTTGTCATATTTAACACCCCTCTTCCCCCAAATTCAAGTTCAGATATCATCTCCTAAATTCAATTAGAAGACATTTCTATACAGAACAAGCCCTGTCAATACAACTATACAAGGATAATAAAAATAAAATAAAAATTAATTCAAGTTAACTGACTGACTAGCACTAGCAGTCTTGCTTCGGAAGAAGGCTACATTTTTTTTTATTATTTACTTGAAACTCGTCCCAACACGCACACAGAAAAAAAAAAAAAGGAGGTGTCCACCAAGGGAAAGAACTGCACACTGGTATAACTGCAATAGTTTAAATGTGAACTTCAACTTTTACATCTCAATAAGCCTTAAAGATGAAATTTCCACCCCACCCAACAACCTTCAGTTCTTAAAGGCTCCTCAGCAAAAGGAAGCCTAAATTTTCTTGGCACACCTAGAATTTCTCCCCTTTATAAGAAAAAACTATTTTCCCCCCAAATTGGAGTTAAAACCTTTAATTTAATCCTTGCTGACAATTTGCAATCTTCTCACGCAGGGGTAGTTATATACTGTCAGACTTTACCCCCCTCAGCAGATTAACTGTCATCAGGAGACTCCATCTGAAGACTCCTCTTCAGAGGCTATTTAAAAAATAAAATTAGGTCTCTCAAATGCACCTGATCACATTATTTAGGTACCTGTAGAAAAGTAGCTAGCAGGCCACAAAATTTAAACATTTATTTAGACAGTTTTCTCAAGGAATGACATAAGGAAGTCCTTGAATGATCTGAATGATCAAGGAATGCACAAGGAGCCTGAGAAACTGAAATTGGATTAAAAGTATAATGATTTTGTGATGAAAATAACTTACTTTGCCAGACCTACTCTATTTCACCACATATGTTCTTTGCAGCACATAAACCTCCCTGCAAGCGCCCTCATTCTGCAACAATTGAACGGTTGTATTAAGAGACACCAAACAAAAACAAATAATCAAAGAACTGAATTCTTGCCCTGGTAGAATTTATTTTATTTTAGCATTTGATTGCTGTCTGAAGACAAGATGGAAAAACTAAGTATTTAAATCTTCTATTAAATAAAATGTCTTAACAAATTTAAATGCAAAACTGGCTAGTCATTTGACATTTGCTTGAGACACCCCAAAGCCTAAGGGTCATGTAGCTACAGCCTTCTTGGGACGCTCTGTAAGTCCATCCAAGTTGTCCCTAGCATTATGAAGCATCATCTCTCACCATAGGTTGCAATAAATAATGAAAATATCTATTAACAGCTTGCTATAAATAAATACAAAATTTATATTTAATTAATATTTATGAAAAATAAATCACATCTCTAAAGAGTAATAAGACTAAAGCACGCAATATTGTTTGACTTCACACAATGAAGACAAACTAGCTTACATATGTCTGCAGGAATTCTAAAAGTCAGCACACCAAAACAGATACAAAACCTCAAAACCTACGGAAAAATAAGAAATTTATCAACAAAAGATTGAATTTTCAGATAATTTTATATTTCACAAAATAATTTTTTCCCATTTTTTCTCCAAAATCTTCACTCTCAGAAAAAGTCTAATCCATCATAATACTTAGGATCTGTACACAGTAATAACATGTGTTTTCACATTTTAAGGATATTCTGTTTCATCAGGAATAGGAAAGCAGTAAATGAGGGCAGAACACAGTAAGATTTTTCAAGATCTTAAGGCACCCAAGTGTCTTAAAATCGAAGCACAAATACTTTCAGTGTGGAGTTAGCCTGTCTTGGCCAGATGAACTTGAACAACAGAATTCTGCATTTTGTTGTTAAAAGCTTAGACCAGAAATGCTCTTAAAAAGTACAGTGATAATAGGGAGACGGTTATGCAAGACAGGAGAATGGATACAGCAGCAAACATCTCTGTGCTTTTTACCTTTCTGTACAGTAGCCTGGCAGATGACCAGAGCCACAAGACCCACTACACTATGGGAGCAAGAACTGTATTCTTATATTATTTTACTGTGGCCTTATTTTCATACAACGAATGTCAAGACTGCACCTCACATAGTACCTTCTCCATTTGCTTATGTCCTTTCACTAGGCCCACTATTTCAAGATAACCTCCCTTTAGAATCCTGCCAGGTTGTTGTATATTTTGTCTGTCATTATCCAAACTGGTTTTTTTCAGAATCAAGTTGGTTTTTTCCACCCAAATTAAGTCCCTATCCAGCAGAGCTATGAACAAATACATCCAAAGTGCACTGAGTGTAAATTGGTAAAGTGCTGTATTTCTATGCCCTAAAATCATGAACACAGGGTCTGAAACACATGAATTCTCCACTTCTTCAAAAATCTGACTGACACAGAAACTCAAAGCTGAATGACACATTTTTAAATGTAAATATTGGTTTTTCACCGCTTCTTAGTTTCATTGGCAACATGAAATGGAAATGGGAAAGCATCAGAATTTGCAGGAAAAAAAAAATGTTATGGTAAAGAAAGAAAGAATAAAGAGGGGAGGAGGCAAAAAAAAAAAAAAAAGAAAAAATACATAGACAGGTAGAACAGCAAAGTATCTGGTCCCTCTTCAAGGCTCATGTGATCTACAAATGAACAGCTAGCACAGAACAACAGCAACCAACACCACCAAAATCAAAGACATCACTACCTAGTCCGTTTCTCCTTCACAGAGACAGCAGTATTTCACCTTGTAAGGAGCTTTACCAAAATATCACATATAAGATACATCCTGAAATCCCCTCACTTATACAAATCATACATTAACATCAGTGAGTCTTTCCATTGGCAATGTCCTATTCTCTAAGAGGACTAATATAAAAGCACAGCCTCAAATACTTCAAATGATGCTGCAAAGCAAAAATAGAGGATGAAGAAGTTCTACTGGCCTTGCAGGAAAGAAAACTTTTATGGAAAACTATGCTTGTAGAGATAAGGACCTCACACTAGAAGGAACGTAATTTCAAATTCAGTGTAACATTCAGCTATGATGAAACTGGCACAACATATGTAGAATAGCAGAGGCTACTTACCAATTAAGACTTAACACAGCAGTAGCCAAAGGATGAAACATGGCCCTAAATGTTTATCTCTCTCATTAAGGCTGTATGCATAACTCAGCCCTAAACTCATGTGCCAGCTCACAGGTCATAACTGGAACTGTCCACAGCAGGTACCCAGTATTTAAATGGGCAGTATCTATACATGGAGGATGATGGGGTTTCATCACCATCAAGACCAAAGATTGCATACAAGTTTCAAAGAAATATTTTCCCGTTATTTTGTGAGAACAGTTGCAAAAGATTGCCATCACATTAAAAACATTTCTTTAAAAAAAAAGGAAAAAAAAAAAAGTGGGAGAGAGATAAAGCCTTCTTATCTATCAGATACAGCTGAAAAAACATATGAGTGCTGCCTCCCAGAGTCCAGCTGCCTGGAAACAATTGTTTCTATTTGCTGTGGTACACTGATTCAGCGTCCAAGGAAACAATCTCCAAGGGCTGTGAAATGACATCTAGATTCTCTATTTCCGCCAGCCATTGTACCCAGGGGGTCACACTGGGCCACCCTAGCTCAAGCTGTGCACAGATCTAGGCCTTTATGTTACCCAAACAACACAGCCAGGTAACAGCTTCAAAATGGAGCTGAATCCATCTCCCTCTCATATGCACATGAATACTGACCCTCACAACCTCATAAAGGAAAATACAGTTAATAGACCCTCTTTTTTCACGGGCCCCAAGATTCCTGCACAGAGCCTATATCTCCAACCACTCCTTCCCTGTGAGCCTCTTCGGTGCCCTGGGCAGATGGCTGGGGAAATAGAGGCACAGGAGTGTGCTGCAGAGCTGCCCTGGGAGCGTGGGCAACTTCCATCCCCTGTCATCAATATCAACAGAGACAATGACATTCTTTCTAGGCACGCTGCAGCCAAACAACTCAAGCAAGCACAATAATAATTGAAATTAGCACACAACCATAAGCACATTGTAGAGCAAGCAGATGGAGTTCCATTTAAAGAAGTCTAGGGTTTAGTCTGTTGTATTTTGAGCACTAATCATAGATCACTATTTTGCAAGTTTACAGAATACCCTTGCCAATCATCCTTCCATCCCAAAGTAACTCAATAAATGTTTCTATAAAAAGCCAAAAGAGAAAGAAAAAGAAAAAGAAAAAAAAAAAAAGAAGAAAAATATTTCCTCACCCCATATATGTTAGTGAAAATGGGACACAACCTTTAAATACAAGAATTGCCACCAGTGCAATAGCTCACCAGCAAACACATTGTTTCTGTCAGTGGGAAATATAGTTAAGGGAACAGCATTGTGCCCACTAACTTCCACTCCCAGAGAAACACTTGCCCGTATTGGAAACGGGAAGAAAACTCGCAAGAGTCGAGACGAATCAGCGCATCCGCCGCTGTCGCGGCGCCGCCTGCCAGGCGCTCGCTCTCTCTCTCCCTCCCTCCCTTTGGCCACCAGGGGGAGGCACAGCATTGCTCGGGCCCCATTCTCCAGCAACGCAAGAAATACGAACCGCAGAAGTGTATCATTCTCCTATAACAACCGCTTGAATTAACTTCATTAAGCTAAGCAAGAATGGTCACAATATATGCTATCGAGTACTTCATAAAACAGATTTTTATACAAAAAGCCTATGTAACGTGTATACTGCTAGTCATTATATATATATTATTTGACCTCCTGTGTAACAACATTAGCTGTGTTGACGTAAGTCAGTTTTGTTTCCACTTAATATAATTTTCTGAGATTATAAAAACATCTAATTCTGCTGAAGTAGTCTGCCTAACACCAGTCTCAAACTTGGAGACAATAGGAAAGAAATGGCAGAAATATCAAAGCTGCTGCCACTAGGTTGAGAATAGTTGGAGACAGAAGTAGAGAAATGGAGCAGCACCCAAGGAGACCTTCAGGGCTTGGCGTGACCTCAGGTCTAGAACAGATAAGGACCAGACCTACATATGCTGGACTTCCTTCATCATGATGGCCCTTCAAAGCTGTCCTCAGAAAGCCAGTGCCCAATACAGAAGTACATGCTAGAAATGGATGGCTCTGGAAAACTCCAGACAAAGCAGAGAGGTGTTCTGAGTACTATTTGCAAGGTTATATGGACAAGAAAATGCTCAGAAATGCATTGGATGGCCAAGGCTCACATTCCCGTGTAACGCAGTACCTGACAGGCATGGTGGCACAATCCCAAGCAACCGGGCCAGGAAAGTGCCAAACTATTCCAGTGTAATTAGCTCAATGACAAATACAACCTACTTTAAAAACACGTGAACCTCAACAACTGGTTCTCAGGCAAGGGATTGATCCTAAAAAAGAACTGAAAAATAGCTGAACAGCACCAGCATTTGTTCAGGTACCAGATCCCGTAATGCCAAAGGAAGTAAACAGCACTGATTAAACCCACCTCCAAATGAAAAGATCCATGAGCAAGAAATTAAGGCAAATGGCTGCTACAGATTTGTCAAAACCTGAGAAGTGTAGGTGCATACAATATCCCTCTCCTGCACAGTGCTGAAAGACATATATGAGATCAGTATTTCCTTTATCACAGGAACAGGAATAGCACCAGCAAGAAATACCTTAGCATTAACACATATTTGGACTCCCAACTCATAAACTACCATTCTCCAACTATAAGCTCTGTGAAAAAAATGAACTATGAAGATACAATGTGGAGACAACTAGAAGTTTAGAAGAATATGGAAATAAAATGCTGTGAGATTTGGCCCAGGAATGAATCCTAAACAGCAGTCACTTGAGGTGCACTAGAGAGTTATCAAAGAAGCCTTAGATACCACATCCAGTCTCTATCCATCCAAAGTTAAACCAAAAGAGCAACAGCAAATAGATGCTATCAAGTAGCAATATACTATCATGCAGGTGATACGATAGACACTACAAAGAGTCAAGAACATGGGTAAGATAGAAAGAACTGCCTCAAAAAAAACCCAAACCAACAAAAAAACTCAAAGAAACCCCTCAAATTTTATGAGTATTAGAGCAGAAATTAACAAAGATACTCAAAATAGTAAAAATAGCAGGGACAAACACTCCCATACTGCAAAGGCTTTCTTGATGCTCTAAGAAAACAACTTTCCAAAAAAGTGGTTGGAGGATTACCAGAACTTTTACCAAAACAAAGGACTGCAAGACCTGATAGTACCTTGTGAAGAGCCGCAGCAAGTGGTCAGATGGCTGAAAAGAAACCATCTCTGGAAATGACAGAACTGATGACAGCAGCAGATAATAGTCTGGCCCACTCGCAGCTAAGCATACAAGAAAGAAGAATAAAGAGAGTTGATTTTACTGACAAGGTCTTTGAAAGGCTTCTGAAAAAAAAAAAAAAACTGCATACGTTTCTGAACTAAATTTTTTAAAACCAAAACCCTATCCATGTTGGAAAAAGCAGAAGACTGACTTAAGGGATGGACTGTTTCCTTAAAGGACAGAAGGACCATGCAGCTGAGGTTCTGCCCTAAATTTATTGTGGGCAAATAGAGTGACATCAATAGAAAAAGTCTTTCACGTGTTTTACCAAGCTTTTAAAAGGTCCATTTAACAAGGGGTCACAAGACTCTTCAGACTATTTCTTGTCCTGAGATGTATGAGTCTCCTACCTATGAAAAAGTGAAGTCAAGAGTCTCACAATAAACTCACCAAAGGGATGGTTTTAAAGTAAAAAACCACAGAAAGAACAATCTCAAGAGTGATAGAACTGACAGTCCCATGCCCAAAAGCTTCAAAACAAATACACATGCAAATCAGGCGGGCAATCTGCTGTTATACAGCAGACATAATTTTGACTTAATGGGCACAGAAAACAGGTCTCTGGACAGCAACATTTCTTTCTGCTGTAGGTCTGCAAATGATTTATTCTTACATAAACTAGTGTGGTGGGATGACCCTGGTCAGAAGACAAACACCCATACAGCCTGCTCACTCATTTCTCCTCAGTAGGACATGGGAGAGAACAGGAAGAACAAAGCAAGGAAACTGGTGGCTCAAATAACGACAGCTTAACAGGTGAAGGAACGAGGGGACACCTCACCCCCAAACCAGCAAGTGACTCAAAGGAAATAAATCACTTGCTACCTCCCACAAGCAGATTAATGACCAGACAACCTTTGAGCAATGACCACCATGAAAATCACTCACACCAACCCACCTTCCTTACTCCTCTAACTCCAGTTTGTATTGTCAAGCATAACAACATCATATGGTGTGAAATACCCCCCTTGTCAATTTGAGTAAGCCATCTCTGCTGTATCCCCTCCCAACATCTTTCCCACCATAGCCTACTCACTGTGAGGGGCAGGCGAGAAACAGAGAAGACCTTTAAGCTGTGCAAGTGTTGTTCAGTAATGGGCAAAACATTAGCGCATTATCGCCACTGTTTTAGCTATGCATCCAAAACACAGTACCATACAGTGCCATGAAGAATATCAACTCCATCCCAGCTGGATGCAGTACAACTATTTTGCAACAAAGTTGACTCTCATTTCAGGAGACAGGCAAAAGCCAGCAACCTGGATAACACTGACAACTTCATGTGCTTGCAAGGTCTTAAGAAAAGAAAGAATGTTGCTATCGGCTTGAAGTCATCATAGGTAAAGTTGATGTTAACTCAAAAGACATTATGGAAGAGTAAATGATTAAATCAGATCTAACTTAACACGTGAATACTCTCAGATTTGCCCTTGGTAGTCAACACATTGCTTGCTTTTAAAATGAAATGCTTCTAATAACTGCCTGGAGTCAGATGGTAAGATGACATCAATAGCTCTAAGAGGAAACAAGAGTGAGAAAGAGCTGATCAATAAGATAGCAAAAAACCCAACCCCCAAAACCAAAGCAGCTTGACTTCTCTAAACACATCTTCCAGATGAAAGATGATGATCTTCCTGTAAGGCTCTGTTTTTCAGGCCAGCAGGAAGTGACTGGACTGTGAAACAGTGGTTGGAGTAGCAAATTTAAAAACACTGTACGCTGAAGCATGAGACAGAACAAGAATATACTGTGTGTCTGGTGCATACAGTCATTAAACTGCACTGGCAGAGGAAGAAAGAGATAATATGCATTTATAGTAATTTGGATTAATGTCCACATTTTTGCAGTGCAGCTGAAAGCTAATGTTCAGAAATTTAATGTCGGGCAATGAATAACCTAATGAACTTATTATCAGTCAAACTGAAGGCATAGCTTAAGTACATTAATGGTTTAATCACCTAATGATTTTAAGGCATCAAGTTAGTTCCAAGAGGTAATTTAGGTCTGGGTATCTTTCCTGGCCAAAATCTTTGCTACTGTAGCACACATACAGCCTCAGCAGTTTCAGCTGCGTTTCACTTGTGGCTGCTCCACTTGTTTACACAACTGAAAAACAGGGTCTTGAGGAGATTGAAGAATGACCTCATCTTGGCTTGTTAGGAAAAAAAAAAATATCACTTGTGATTAATAAATAGTGAATCCCATACATTGCAGAAACAAATTCTTAAGTTACCCCATTTCTTCCTTTATGAAACAACTCTTCAGACAACAAAACCAATACCTCCCTCTCCCCATTAAAGAAGCACCGATGCTATCTGCTTACCTGCAAAACACTAACAATGTGCTTTCCCAGGTGATGCATAAAACTCTACAGAGCAATGGCCAGTTCCTCTTTCTAAAATATTACAACTAAATCACAGTCTTACTGCTTCCCACTATTGACTCACACATCTAGAGTTTGCCTGAAAAGGCATTATAATTCTACTGTTAAGAATTACTGTATTTCAAAATGCAGGAAAATCTGAGCACAAATAAGAATGACTTGCAAAATATTACATACCAAATATATACTAACCAAGTTGATTGCTTATCTTTCCCAGATCAAATGTCTTGACAGGAGCTAGGAAAAATAAACAAATTTCAGCTGTGTATAAAATATGGGTCACAAAGTACCTCTAAACCAGAAAATTCATGAGGAATGAAGATTCTACCCTGATAACATGGAAAAACTATAATTATTAAACATAGGAGTGTACTAAACATCAAGACCAGTATCCAGCAGTGCTCTCCACATTACTTTTGTTGAGTGTTGTGGTCTTCTTTCCAGCCTTATCTGGAAAGTTTCAGTAGGAAGGAGTTCAAGTCAGACATCTGAATAGTGAGAACATAGTTGGAGCCACCACCACATTGCAGCCGGTTGCTGCACACTCGTTGCTTTACCTTACAGTGAAGCTTGTTCCAAAAAACATCACTGTGCCCCCAGACACACACCTCTTCTTGGATGAGGATCCAATGCTCAGATTTAATTAATCAATTAAAATCCTTTATATACTATAAAAACCACTTTATACCTTCATAATTCTTTTTTGGGAAGACAGTGAAAAATTTAACTATTTCCATTCTTTACAGGGATTACACATAAAATTTCTGTAGTCAACAGAATGAAGCTTCCTGAATATATAAATTCCCTTAAGACAACAGCAGTCTTTGAATCTGCTATAAGTAATTTGACCACTAACTGGAGACAAAGCCACAGCACATCCATGTAGATGACACAGTTTACAAGAACTATTAAAAGAAAAATTAATCCTCCGAGACTGAAATGCAAATTTCATTCCACAGATCTGTGTCTTCCTTTTTTTTTTTTCTTTACTTAGTATTTACAATTAACTAAATTACATTTGGATTATATTCTGATCTTTTAATACTTGCAGGCAGTTGTTGACACCTCTTTTAAGTTCTGTTTCTGTCTTTCTTTGGGGCAACATTACTTTGGCTTTCAGGAACTTAGTGTTTTTCCAGAAACAGATTGCAATTATGGGAAGCACATCTTTATATCACTCTTCCCAGTGCAACATTCCACATTCCAAAAGGATCTCTAAAGTTCCCTTCTCTGTAATTAAATAAATAAATAAAAAAAAAACGCAAAAAAGCTACAGATTGGGTTTGCTTTTAGTTGCAAAACAAAGTTCATGCCTTCATGAAAAACAGTCTCTCAGCAAAGTTATGCTTCGATATGCTCCTCTTGGAAATCTCTTGTTGCCAATTTTCAGTAGGCAATTTTCAAAGCTTTATTGAGCCCTCTGAACACGGGAGAATTTCCAGCTAATTCAAATCCTGATTTGAGAAGAAAACTGAATATTTTTGTACCTCAAGAAAACACCAGACCGTCACCAACCCAAAGGACCAAAGCTTCAACCTGATTAAGTGAAACTGTAAGATGTATTATGCAAATGCAAGGCCTACTTTGTTTTCCTGAAAAGCTTTTTGGTTTTGGTTTTTTTTTTTCTTTCTATTTGATGAGTATATCTAAATCAACATTTTTGCTTGCTTCAAGAGTCTATTTTTGTAAACATTCAAGCCTCCTGACTATTCCTGTCTTGTACTGGATACCAACAAGCAGGGAAGAAACTCTTTCAAGACAGGTAACTATTCATTAAAAAAGAAAAAAATGACAGCAAGTTAAAAAAAAAAAAATTCATTAATCTCCTGATGGTAGGAACCCTAGGATGATACAGCATTGGATGGATCTCTGGTCAGGGCATGGCACAACCCACTAATCTCCTCCATGGTGAGCTACTGACCACTACCCTCTGGATGAGGCCATCCAGTCATTTCCTCATCTACCAAACAGTCCACCCACCAAATCCATATCTCTCCAATTTAGAGAGTAGGATGTTGTGGGAGACTGTATCAAAGGCCTTACAGAAGTCCAGAAAGATGACATGCGTAGGTCTTCACTTGTCCACTCATGTAGTCACTCCATCATAGAAGTTCACTAGATTGGTCAAGCAGGACTTGCCCCTGGTAACATCGTGCTGCCTGTTCTGAACCCCTCCCTGTGCCTTAGCATACCTTCTAGGAGGATCTATTCCATGATCTTCCCAGGCACAGAGGTGAGGCTGACAGGTCAGTAGTTACCAGGGTCCTCCTTTCTACCCTTTTTAAAAATGGGTGCAATGTTTCCTCTTTTTCTAGTCACCAGGGACTTCAGTCATTATGGAGAATGGCTTGGCAACCTCATCGGCCAATTGCCTCAGGAGTTTGGGATGCAACCTGTCAGGTCCCATAGACTTCTGTATGTTCAGGTTCCTCAGGTGATCCCAAACTTGATCCTCTTTTGCAGCAGGGTTAACTTTTCTCCCCCAGCCCTAGTGCCTAGACTAGAGCTAATCCTATTTAAACCTCCCAAATGTGTACACCATAGACAGCCTTAGCACCAAGTATTTTGTTTAAAGATCTGCTTATATTGCTGTGTACTTTTTCTACTGTAGACACAGTCCTGCAAGGGACAGATGAAAACTGAGGCCAGGCTGTCTCATCTTACAAACACTTGCAATAAAAAAAGACAAGCCAGAAAATGAAATAAAATGGCTAGGACACCAATCTAGGAGTCAGAGAACAAATTTAAATCCAAAAGCAACAAACTGAGCAAGACAAATTGTCATTCTGTGCCTTTATTTCATTTGCAGTGCACAAAAGACCCTAATCTCAGTAGAGAATGCTAATCACTAGTACCATACAGTATGCTGTTAAAAAAGTAAAGGTGACCTCCAGATCTCACTTGTGCTCTCAGACAAATAATTTAATGTCTCTGGGATTAGAATACATTCATATTGCATTCATAAAGTATGGTTGTGTCACACAGTGAGCCTGGAACCTGACCAGCTTTGTTTCTATAATCTGTGAAGCCAGTTCAAGTTTCTGAATACTTGTTTGTGAGGTAAGCCCATAACCAAGTCTCTGCACCTTCACTGCTACCAGAATTGCAAAATTGATCATAGATACCTACATGTCTTCAAAGGTGGAATGAGTTCACCACATGTCAACTACTCAGTTTGAACCAAACCAACTTCTTCAGTTGGATAAAACAAAGCAAAACAACTTCACCAGACTAACCAGATGCTCCAATGTTACACTTTCCAACAACCAAATATATATTCAATATTATATAAAGTGGCTATTACAGTCACCTGAGTCAATGGGATTTTCTTAGATTGGAGATAAAGAGAATCATCAGAAACAGCTTATTTGGATTCTCTTTCTATCCAAAGTAATGCCATGCTTTTCATACTTTTCTACATATATTTGTAAAATTATCCTTCGGACACCTGTCATAGCATAATCAAATCTGTAACCATGTAAAAGACATATAGTTTACATGCATAAAAAAAAAAAAAAAAAAAAAAAAAAAAAAAAAAAAAAAAAAAAGAATAAAAGAGGAAAGGTATAATTGTATCCTAAAGGGGAAGAAAGAGGAAGGCTGTAACCTGAAATAGTCTGAGGGCATTACTAAATAAGAAAAGAATGTTTGTTTTTGTTTTAACATCCATATGTTCCTGCACACAGGTGGTAATCAAATCGCTATTCTTCATGGAAAAACAGTCCAAAACAAAACGGAAGAGCAATAAAGGTTGAAAACAAACCTTTCTGTGATAGAAGTTTGATGAACAGAAACATAAACTAAGTGTTGTCTGATGTATTTTGTAAGCAAAACAAACTTGTTGCAAACTTTGTCTGATGTACTTTGTAAGTGAAACAAACTTGTTGCAGTCTATCACCCAAGACGGTCAACCAGTCTATGAATTATTGTATTCACACTTTTTTTACCTGGTCTCCATCTTAGAAAAAAATACAGTTGCTGATGGATAAAACTAATTTTTTTACCAACAAAGTTGCTTTTTCAACATCTATCTTACTGTTGATCCAATGACTGATTTTCTGAAAAACAGAATTATCTGGCTGAATAGGTGCTTTCAGTATAGTCTGATTTATACTGTCTCTCACCTACTGCATAGTGACTGCCTATTCTACAGCACTCCAAGTCTATGGGCACTGAAAACATAAGGACCTCAGATGTCAAGCAATGCAGAATCTAAACAGGCTCTAAATCACCAAAGTAGCTCTAGGTAGGTGCTAGGAAGAGGTGGTAGGAAGGCAGGACAATTAATCTCTATGACTTATTTTATTTTTAAAATAATGAACTAATACTTGCTTCAGCATACAGACTCACAGAAGTGTAGAAATGCTTAAAACTATGTTATTTTTTGATAGAAAAAAGATAACATTCATTTTCTGCAAAAATATCACGTAATTATGTGAGGATTCTAGTTCACAGCCCTATGCAAAACACAGCTTTCTGCTATTATAGTTTTTCCTGTTGCTAAAGCGGAAAATAGGTGTAAGTATAGGGTTACCCATTTGTGTTTAAATAGAAAGAAAAAAAATAATAATAATAAAAAAAATCCACCCCACACCCAAAGTCCTGACCTCTCAAGTAGTTGTAATACTTACTGTCTCTATTTCAAACTATCCCAGACTAAAGGACTTTAAAACAAGTCAGTACCTGTGCTGAGTATAGTCTTAAAAATAAAGTACAGTCTAAAGCACTCAAAACAAGGCCTTCACAGTCATCAAGCACTAAGCCATCAACATTTCTTCCTGGAGAACTGAAAACTGAGAATTGTAAGGCCTTGATCATCAGTTCATTGGAATGAACAGGGAGTCTTCAATGGCTCTGGGTTATGACCCAGAGAAACAAACAAGCACAAGCAGACAGGAAGATAATGCAAGTTAGCAGAAAAACACAGTAATAGTAAAGGTGAGCTTACTTTATATTCACGGAAACACCTTGTCTACCTGCTTTATTTCAAAATCCTAATACAATTATACTGCAGGCTACATTGGTGTATGAGAGGTAGCACTTTCTTTGAACTGAACTTCTTTAGCTTATTTCAAGATAAACAGTAAAAACAAGCATAAAAATTAATAATAAATCTATTAATAACCCTCAGGGACTTGGTAAATTCATAAGCAAAGAACATTATTTCATAATTTTTATATGACTGTAATAAAAAAAAAACACCTAGATATATCAGTCATAATTCTGGACTGCAAAAATGTATTAGTAAGTTTGAAATTTTTTCTTACCAGATGCCCTTATTATCATTCTTTATCCTGAAGCCTAAAATATAACTTCATCCACAATTAAATCTTACACTTAATTACAGATAATGCAGCCCAGAGGCAGAAGCATGGACTATGTGATTCAATCTTCCTTTCAGTCTGGTATTTTGTGATTTACTTAAGAGGGACATATTTCATGACCATGTTTCCAGTGATCCAATTGTCAAACATATACTATTGTAAGAGTAAAGTAAGTAAATTTTCTGTAAAAAACAACAAGTTGATTAGCTTAGCCTCTAGCCACACGAGCAACACAAGGAAGATGGCAGACCCTGCAACTCAGGAAGCTGGGAATAATTTCTCAGTATCAACCTGCCACTGGACCAGCTGAGACACGAGTAGAATTACATCTAAAATTGCTAGCGTCCTGTGTATTCTGGAGTGCTGAAATGAAAAGAGTTACTTTATCATTTATCTAAGGTATTCATTCACTGGATGCACCCTCACAACCCTTACAAAAAGCTGAGTAATGCTATCAACCCATTATACATGCAAAGAAACACGTTGCAGTGAGAGTATGGTATCTTGCCCAAGGTCACATGGAAAACACAAAGCGTGTTCTCATGTTATCTTTAAAAGGAGTCAAACACCATCCTGAGACCCTATTCCTTGTCAATGCCCAAAACATTTCTCTAAGTTAGGACAACTTTAGGAGATTCAATCTACAAACTGAATATAATCTGGAAGTGAAAATTCAGCATTTCCTCTGCTTAGCTCAGCTCCATTGCTCTTTCAGAGTGGCCATTTTTCCTGGAGCCAGGCAAGCTTCAGGGAAGCTAACTTTGCAAAAGAAGAAACTTCTGGCAGATGAGAAAACCTAGTCAACATGTTGAATCTCAAAGTAGCATTGCTACTGTTAGATAATCCTTTCTGCAATACAAAAATTAGTTACAAATATAGTCTCAAATCTCCTAGAGTACCAGTCAGACTAACTACAGACAACATGTCTTGGGAGTCACCCTGTGAAGGTAATAGCCAGGTATGCTAATGAGTCAAGAGTAGGAGGAATTTACAGTCACTGCTTTCTTAATTTGAAATGGCAAACAGTTCCCATAGTCAAAATGGGACCAAACTCAGGAATCAGCCACTGAGAGGCCAAGTGATAAACTCTTCATACTTCAAGAGGGAACACACCAAGTGAGGAAGATGATATGGACATATTTTGGATCTACCAAGCACAAATTATATTCGACTAACCTGAGTGCCTTCTGTGCGAGAAGATTATGGGCTCTGTAGGCTAGAGGAAAGCAGAACACATGGCATTTCTCAACCTTAGAAAGGCTTCCAACAATATCTCATATAATCCTTACAGAGGAATTGGCAAGATGTGCACTGACTGAATAACCATATAGCAGCAGAATAACCAGCATGCAGAATTCAGCTGGTAGCCGAATACTACATGAGTATTTCAGAGATCGCTGCCAGAGTCAGCACTGTTTAGAATCTCATTAATGACCTGAACAATTGGACAGGGTGACTTGCAGCACATTCATACACAACACAAAGCCACTATTTAGACGGATTTCAACAGTCTCAAGAAATGGGCTGACAGGAGCCCTGTGAAGGTCAGAGGCAAATGTAAAGGCCCACACTGGAGTGAGGACCAATATAACTACTAAATAATGAGCTTCATTTTGAATAAGTAATCAAAATTAGTCCAGAGCAAAAGCAAAAGGATTAATTATCAGCAATGATGCAGAGTTACACACACATAAGTCATAACACTGTCACACAAAAGTCATTCTTGTCTAGAAATCCAGCACAATGAAAATCTCACAGTTTTTCAGCTAAATTTTTATCTGAAGTACAGAGGGGTTTGATTTTTCCTTTAAGAGGAAAAAAAGGGTGCGGTGGTGAAAAAAGTTAAAGCCAAGCATCCTTAAAACCACACCAAATCATATCAACTAACAACAACAATAAAAAAGGCAGCTCAGAAACAGGTTTTTCAAGTGGTATATAAACTCTTGAAGTCTATGAGACCAAGGTATCTGTCATTCCCTCTAGAAAAGTAAAGAAAACAAACTAGCCCTATGTTTGAGATCCCAAATGATAAGACAAAATGAAAGGGCAAGTGTAACATCAACACCTCTCCTCCCTCAAAACTGAATACAAAAGGAAAAAGCAGCTTCTTAAGAATTTTAGGGAACTTCCTGCAGACAGTTTGAGCTTTAAGTAATACCTTCTCCTCCCCTTGAAATTAGTCCATATTGGGTTTTCCATTAGGATGTACACATGGTCATGAATCGAAGACTGAAAAACTGAAAGAATTGGTATTATTTCAAGTGCCCAATAGTCCAATGCTTTTCACTTGCCACAGGAAATTAGATTTATCAACAAGGAAAACCCAGTGAGAGTCATTTAAGAATTTAATCTGTTGCTATTGCTATACCTGGAATTAATACTGTAGTTGGAATCAATACCAGGTCCTAAAACACTTGTCCCCGTTGGACCTGATGCTCTTATCCATACTCCCTACATCTTCCAGTTCCACAACATAAAGAAGAGGAAAGCAGAAAAAAACCAAACCAACTTCCTGATTATCTGAAATATCCATATCATCTTGTATCTCCCATACAAGTGAAAGCATTCATAAAACTCCATGGAGCAGAAAAAATTTCATGTGTTGTCACTCAAATGACAAATGGAGACTAGTCATAGTATGCAATGGGTTAGTCACATGGAAAAAATTATGATTGAAGTGACTGCATTGTTCTCCCTACATGTTCAAATCATGGATCAACCTTACAGATAACTTGAGGTAGACAATAACTAAGAAAAAACATTATTTCATTTCTGTAGTCTTGGTTTAGAATCCCCAGGAAAAGTATCCCACTTTTAATGTAGGTGTTTGGGTTTTTTTTGCAAAATAGTATGAAAGCTACCTGAACCTTTACATAAATTAGTATCAATCTACCTGACATAAAGTATGGATATACACATGTCCCAGGCAGATGATGGAGAACGATAGTTCAGATATACATTCATTTACCACACTGCTAAAAAAAATTAAAAATCTCTGCATCAACATTCGTATATGTTGTTAGAGCCCACTATTTCAAGGAATCAAGTACAAAAGGTGGCCAGTTTGTATGTAGCCATTCATAATGGAGCTTCATTTCAACCAGAGGTGTCAGGTGAAATCACTGAGTATACCAAAAGGACAGACCAAACCAAACAGTCAAAAAAATCCAAATAAAATCCAAATAACTCCCCCCAACTCCCTCTTTCTCATTACTAGCACAAAAATGCTAAACTAATACAGAACCCAGAACAGAAACCCACTATGTGGAAATATATGTAAAATAAATTTTAGCCCTATCATTTTGCAGGGCAGGTCTTTTCCTCCAATTTGTCTATCCATTCCAAAAGCTTTCAAAGGCTGAGTTGAACAATCCTCATGTTTTCAGCTCCAGAGCGTTATCTTTCTCCAAGCCCAAGAGCTTCTATATTTCTCTACCATCATCCTACTACAAACAAGTTCTCTGCTCCTTTCAGAAATCTTCCAGCCTACAGTTTCCTTCAAGCTTCCCAGTTCCCCTCCTTCTCCTGCCTCTACCCCAAAAACTTCTCCAGGCCTCATGGCTCAGTTGCTCACAAAAAACACTCACCTCCCCATTACTGCAAAGCACAGCTGTCAGGACAATTTTTTTTTTAAAGCCAAAAGGGAAAACAGCCACACAATCCATGGTAAACATGCAATAAATACAACTAAAAGAACCTATCAGGTACAGTATCAGTCTCAATAGTTAAAAGCATACTCATATATGGACGTGTAATTAAAGTAAATTAAGTAGGGCTAAAACAAGCTACTATAAATCCAATATACCTCACAGAAGAGAGGCCACTAAGAGCAATTATGTAGTTTCGTGATGTCTCCAATTAGACATGAAATTATTATCCAGAACGGTATTTTGGGAAGGTGTTTCCATCATGGCAGTAATAAACCACCCATCAGGTGGTTCCTTATAAAGCTATTCTACTTGAGTCAGAACTTCCATGCTCAGAGCCTGAAGAAATTAGCCAGATATGCTATAAAAAATTAATGATGTCCAGAAATAAACTAGGAACATCTGATGCCAGACAGAATCATAAAGTGAATAAACAAAGCAACAAGTATTTGAAAGGTTCTTTTAAAAAGTTAGTCCTCTAAATTCTGGAGAAAAAAGCACTAAGAAAAAAAAATATCATAAACAGCTGCTGGGGAGAGACTTTTATCAAAAAAAGAAATCATAGAAAGGAACAGCTCAACCAGATTAGTCCGAACAGGAAGGGATCTTACAGTTGTTCAAAAAAACTATCTCCTCTTGTTTAGACAATGTATTAAATATTCAAAAAAAACGAATACACAACATACAGTGGTAACCCCAGCTAAAGCAAATTTCAAATACTTTATGTGTGTCTTAGGTAATGTGGCCTGTAAATTAGAAAGGAGCACTACTGTATAGTAATCCTATATCAGACAAGCATTTCCACATCTGTAGCAAATTTCTCCCTAGATTAGAGAAAATCTTATTTACTCTCTTCACAAACTAATATCAAAACATGCACTCTCTCAGTTGCCTGAAAAATAAAAATAAGTCTGCAATCTCTGGGAAAACAGGTTCCATGATACTGAGAAGTTTTAACATCCCTTTCAAGGTACAATCGTACAGTTGCTTGTATTTCTCTGCCCTGAAAACAACTGAGCTCTCATTCAGTTACAGGGAGAAAAGATTCTGAAAGAACAAGCTGTTGGCTGATACGACAAAGTCACACTGGTGGCAAAAACTTTTCTTGTTCTTAGTGTAATCATTTCCTTTTATATTACTAGATCTATAGACTGCACTTGCAAGGCTGTTTCCCAACTCAAACTGCCACACAACCCAGAAACCTTCCATTTTCATTGTAATTTCAAGGTTTTCAAAGGTGCATACTCCGGATTTATGAGTTTCAATCACTTAAAAAATTCAGAAAGTGCTACCCTGCCAGTACAAAAATTACACAAAGACCTTTTAAAAGAATTGTAATTTTGCAAATCCTATATGTATTTCGTTTACCATATTTCCCCTGGGTGTTCCACACAAGGTGCATTGCAGAAGGTGGCATGCAATACCAAAACAAGGCTGTGGATTTGTGAGAGAAGTTCAGGAGGCAGAGCACCATGGTGGAGACAAGGGCATAAAGAAAAAATAATTTAAAAATTAAGTGAAATTTCACTTTATGAAAGAAGTGATGAGATTAAATCTGTGAAAAAAAGGACAAAAGAAAGGCCTGGGTTTGGGGTGGTAAACCCAAACTTAGAGAAGTAAAAAGGGAAACAGTTGTGCAACAGAGTAGCTTTTAAAAATTGGATACAAAGCAACAGTTATCTAAAGCCAAACACAGTGCTTGGAACAGCTCCAGCACCTACAGACTGGGAGAACAAAGTGCATAAACTGAAGTAAAATATAGTTTTCAAAAAAGAAATTTCCAGCAGTCAAAGGTTTCGGCTGTCATATGGTTGCAGAAACAAATTGATTTAGGCTGATGCGCATTATGACCATATACCACACAGCCAGAGAATACAGGCTGGCACACTCCAGCTTTCTGCAGCAGGAGTTTGATGCAACTAAGCCATGACAACGAAGCTCAGAGAGAACAATACTGCATAAAATAGGATAAAATAACACATAAAGGGTTAGGTGCTATCTGCCTGCCACATGCCCAATGGGAAATTGAAACAAAAAGTCTGCAGGGATAGCAGCTCACATTTATAAAGGAAATGGCTTTGTTCAAAAGGGTAACATTTTCCAAAACACTTAGGAGACTTTGTTTCATGCTAGACCCAAAGGAATTGTTGTTGTTACTCATACAATAAATTACGTTCACTTGTAAAGGCCTGAAACAGCATTTAGTGTATTGATATCTCTTGACACGGCAACACAAATAAGCACCTATCAGTCTTCAGCATCACAGATTTGATGTAAGTCATATTCTACAAACAAATTACTCCAAAAATAGTTTCAAATTACAAATAATTGCAAAACGGTTGGGCTTTTGTTCATTGGTGCTCTTTTTATTTCCTTGTTTTAAGCCATTCATTTTCAAGTTGTGTTTCCTCAGAACCATCTCATCAGCCACAGCAAGCAGGGTGGCTGTCAGATCTTTATTTATGTAACAGGACTTACTCAAAAGATACATCTTCTTGGGCAAATCCAATAGAAGCATCATGAATATACTTAATTCTATATTGTTTTAAGCAGCACTTACGCACAGGACTGACTGTATGCATGACTCCAAATAACCTTTTATCTAGCAAATAGCAAAAGTAGACTCTTCATGAAACATACTGGTCTGCCATGAAAAGATACACAGAGAAAAAGCATGGTTTAGCAAATGCTTCAAACTGTAACTGAAGCCATTTCTAAATGATAAGAAGGATGGGCTCCCCGTCCTACCAGATCTTTGCATCATGAATCTCATTGAAAACTGCATCGAAGACCACAAAGGTCAGCAGATAGCATATGTTCAAAGTTAGAGATTAAAGGACCAAATACACTGCTTCAAGGCCATATTTCCTTAATAAGAAGTAGTTATTGAATGTACTGATTCAGAGGAAGAAAACCTTTGAACTACTTTATTCCAGCAGGCAACAGTGAATGCACAGCACCAGGTTGCAAATGCACATCAACTTCTGTTTATAAAGACAGCAAATTGCATCCTTGTCCCCCCTCCCCATCATCATCATATTCATAGGCTCTTATAGCTGTTCAGGTCCTTGAGCAAACTGACAGAGTTTTAGCCCTAATTTTCTCCATTCCATTCATCTTCCCAACCTAATTTATGCTGGCTATTTTATCACTGCCCACAAAGAGGCTAAACAGGCCAGCTCCTGTCAGCAGCCATGAGAAAGCCACAGGAAAGATTTCTCTAATTTAATTTCATAAGTTCTCTATTACTTGAAGCTTTTCTTAGTGTTCCAGAATCATAAACTTTTCTAGATGCTTATGAGTACTCTCCAATAAACAACTATGAGGAAATAACAGAATTTAATAAAAGCCTCCGTCTTTATCATAGCCACCAGTCACAGCCATGCACAATCTATTTGTTCACTTAATTCATTTTCCAGGTTATACTTCTTTTTTAAATTATTATCATAAAAACCTGTGCATATTTCCCCTTAAATGAACACAAAACATGCAAACGTATGACAATGCTTGCTTCATAAAACTGAAATCATATTCTAGATTAGGTCAGATTTGCTTTTTAGCATGATGGAGAGCAGCACTGAAGAGAAGGGCTTGGGGCTTGACGTGAGCGAGCAGTGTGAACTGGCAGCCCAGAAACCTAACTGTATCCTGGGCTGCATCAGAAGAAGCATGGTCATTCTACCCCTCTACTCTGCTCTTGTAAGACCCCAGTTGGAGTACTGTGCCCAGCTCTGGAGCCCTCAGCACAGGAAGGACATGGAATTATTGGGACAGGTCCAGCAGAGGGCCACAATGATGGTTGGAGCACTCCTTGTATGAAGACAGGCTGAGAGAGCTGGGGTTGTTCAGCCTGAAGAAGAGAAGGCTCTGGGAAAACCTTAGAACAGCCTTCCAAGGAGCTTACAGGAAAGACGGGGAGGGACTTTTTATCGGGGAGTGCAGTGATAGGACAAGGGGTAATGATTTTAAACTGAAAGAAGGGTAGATTTAGATTAGGCACTAGGAAGAAAGTCTTTACTATGAGGGTGGTAAGACAGGTGAATCAATTGTCGAGAGAACTTGTGGATGCCCCTTCCCTGAAGGTGTTGGATGGGGCTTTGTGTAACCTCATCTACTGAAAGGCATCTCTGCCTTGGAACTAGATGATTTTTAAGGTCCTTTTCCAACCCAAACCTTTCTATGATTCTATGGTTTTCCCCTATTAACTGCAAAGTGTTCTTGGATAATGTATCCAGCAATTAGTTTGATGATCCAGAGACTTAAATCTGAAGAAAAGGTGAGGACTTTCAGACGTCTATTTCGTCCAGTTGCTTAGTATGACATATTGAACTTGCTTTTTGCCTCAAACCCATGAGAGCTGGCCTGATCCACAGTCTTTTCTCAAGGAGCTCATATACAACTTAAATCCTTAGTGGTGCAGCTTTAGAACAAGATCAAATAAAAGTGCTCAAATCACACTGAGGAAGTAGGGTTCAAGTCACTGTCAGCTTTAACACCTTTACTGTAAGTAGGTAACCTTTGTTGAGGTAACTCCTGAAGCTTGTTCAGTACACACAATGCATATTCCCTCATCAAAAAACTCGTGCTCAGAAATAATCAGCCATGGGACTTAGTGGGTGGCAACAGCACAATTTTTGTAACATGGAAAGCTCTAGTGAGACATGCCATCTTTACCGCGACAGGAAGGGCTGAAGGCTTTACTATCTTTTACTCATTCACGTTTCAAAAACCATGTCAAATAGACATCTGCTCATTATGACAGACTTTTTACAGCATATACTAGCTTTTACAGAATGAAGTTAGAGTGTAACCCTGACTAAATATGCCTTCATTGCAGTAACAACAGGATCGTGAAAGTTAAACTGGTCACAACAGCTTCCTCAGCAATGCTCCACATTTGGTTCTGTTCCAAACAGTTTAAAATGCCCTGGGGAAATCCAGCCTATCTAATGTATCAAAATGGCAGGAATTATCTGAATCACTATTTGTTTTATTACTAGCAATTTTCAAATACATAAGCTTTTTTATTCCATTAAACATTTAATTACAACTATAAATAGTGAAATACAAATAGCAACAAAACTAGTATTTATGCACTGGAATAGCTATATAACTTATAAACAAGCTGCTAATTATGTTGACATGCAGTCAGAAATAGAACAAATTTTTTTTTATAATTCTTGATTTTAATAAGAAAAATTAATAAAATGCACAACTGTATTCACCTACAAATACTGCACATAGAGAAGATCATTTACAGGTTGTGCAAAAATGGGTAGAAAAAAAATCAGTAAAGTTATCTCTGTGTTCAGAGAGCTAGCCGATTATTGCTAAGACTACCACTGATACCTCTCTCTATCTGGGGCTAGATATTATCTACACAGTTAAATTACAAAGTGCATTGATCAAAACAAAAGAAGCTGAATCCCTATAAAAATACTCAAATCCTGTGTTATATTTGGAAAATCTTTATAAAAGTGAGAGAATTCTGAGGAGCAAACCTTAAAAAAGACGAACAAAACCCCCCTAGACTAAATCTTGGTGGATAAGGACCCAGAACAAACTAGGACTAAGTTTGTGATCTAATAAAAATTAATTTCTGATTAAATTCACATCTCTGGTACCAGTGTGCCATCCTCTTTCTCCTCCTGAATTTCTGAGGTTCTCCTATCTCCCCACACACATTTCTTTACTTTTAACTGAGTGGCCCTTCTGCCCACTAAGGCACAGTAGATAATCAGACAATCACAAGAAGCCCAGTATTTAAGTCTCTTTGAGGGAATAGTAGACTAACTTACTTCCTTTAAAACACTAAAAACCAGTGCCTCAATTCTCAATAAATGGCTCAAAAGCATCCTCACCAGATAAGTCCTAAGTCCACATTCACTTAATTATTCCTCCATTCTGGAAACCTGGTCATGAGTAAGCAGCAGCACAAGTCTCTGACTTGTCTGATTAGGGGATATGGATCCCTGCATGTACCTATTGCTTAATCTAGATATATCATCAAATAGTCTACATCAGTTTCTAAGAACTGCGAAGGACAGATTGCAAGCAACTTGATTATCCATTCAGGTTACACAACATTACAGACACTAGAGGAGTGTCACTGCACTGTAAAATTAATGTTATACTTTTTCGCTCTAACAGCCGTCATCTAGTAATACAAAATCTAGTAATGCAAAAATTAAAAAAAAAATAAAAGCATCCAAGTGTCATTTTAAGAAACCTTCTTTCAGATTCTGAAACACAATAGAACAAATATTCAGTTTAAGAGGATATATTGACCTTCCAAGACATAAGCAGAACAGCTGTTTTGGGGGGGTTTTTTTCCTGTCAGTAATGAAACTGCATAAAATGCCTGGGAAAAAGACCTTAAATTATGTTACAAAAAGAGCAAGGCAAGAGGCGGGCAGTCATAAGCACATCTCTCAGGAAAGGGTTCCATCAGGGGAAACAGATCTTGGGAATTTATTGCCAGCACAGGACTTTCTTTCTTAGGAATGATGCAGAGTATACGGCTTCCCCTCTTGAATGCAATGAAGTGGGTTATATTAATCATTGGCATGAGTGTCTCTGTTGTTTCTATCTTCAGATAGTCTGGTAAAAACTGCAGTATTTCAGCATTCCTTGTTCTGGAATGGAAGGCAGCCTAAGCTAAACATATATGCTAAGCCACAGAGACTAGCTTCTTTGGGCATCCTCTGTGGAGAGAGAAGTGATTGCATTTGTGAGGAGATACTTGTTAATTTTCCTAGTGTTTTAAGTACTCCGATCTTTAAAGCTGTTACTGTCGATGGTCTGCTACGAGATCAAACCACTGCAGAACGTTTGTGTAACACACGGAGATTAAGTTGCAAGTTTCTGAAGATGCTGTTTCAAACACCTTAAACAAGGATGGTCAGCACTGATAGGAAGAAGGGATGACAGTGGCAAAAAAACAATTTGGATGTTCCTTAATGCTGGTATCATTAGGAAAGGCACAGCTGTGAAAAGCACTTTTCCCATACAATCACTGAAGTTAGTATCTGGAGCAAACGTATCCCAAGTTTAGGTCTTTTGTTCAGAAACTAGAAAACTTCATTTCTAAAAAGTCTTGAATGGGTTGAATTACATTTATACATGCATATATAAAATAAATTTTAAGTGCAACTTTGCAACTTCAAGTTGTTTTGTGTTCTTGTGCATCAATACGAAGCCAGATAAAGTGAAGCTATAAATTAAGCCTGTTATAGTGACTATGCATCTCAAATGTTTCAACTTGAGCTTTAGAGGTTTGGGCTTTCAAAGTGGTGATGTTGACATCTTCAGAACTGAAGAACTACATTAATGCAATGTTGAAAGTTTTTCTCATCTGTCAGAGAAAGAAGAGTAGCTTCTAAGACTAATATATTGGGTTTACATGACTGTGTGTTGGGAAGGCAGAGGTTGCTGCAGAGGTGGCCTCTGCGAGACCATGGTCTGCCCCCATGTTGGACACAGCCAGTTCCAGGTGGGCCCACACCAGACCCACTGCTTGCCAAAGCTGGGCCCATCAACCACACCAGTGGTGCCTCTGTCGCTAACATATGCAAGAAAAGGTAAAAAATGCTGCGCAGCAGCTATGTGAAGAGCAAGAAAAATATGAGATAAACAGCCTTGCAGACACCAAGGTCAGTGAAGGAGAAGGGGGAGGAAGTGCTCCAGTTGCTAGAGCAGAGATTCCCATGTCACCCTTGAAGACCATGATGTAATAGGCTGTTTCCCTGCAGCCCATGGAGGGAACCACACCAGAGCAGACACCCACACTGAAGCCCGTGAATGTGCCCTGAAGGAAGGTGCAGCCTGGGGAGATCCCACGCAGGAGCAGGTTTTCTGGCCAGAACTGCACCCCATGGGGAATCCACACTATCGCACTCCATTCCTGATGGACTGTACCCATGTACCTCCCATGCTGGAGCAGTTTTTGAAGAGCTGCAGCCTGTGGGGAGGATCCTTATTGTAACAGTTTGACAAGGACTGTGTCCTGTAGGACAGACCCCACCCCACAGCAGGGAAACAGTGAGAGAAAGAAGAGACAGCAGAGAAAGCGCTGAATGAAAGTACTAAATGAACTGACTGCAATCCCCCATTCCCTGTGCCACTTGGGGGACTAGGGTAAAGGAGGTAGAAGAGTTCAGAGCAAAGGACTGAAGCTGTGCCTGGAAAGAAGGCAGGGAAGAGAAAAGTGTTTTAGTCTTGTCCTTGTTTCTCACCATCCTACCCTATTTTTAATTGGCAATAAATTAAATTAATTTTCCCCAAATTGAGTCTGTTTTACCTGTGACAGTCATCGGCGAGTGATCTCCCTGTCTTTATTTCAAGATACAAGATATTTTATCTCATTTTCTCCTCTTGTCCTGTTGAGGAGGGGGAGAGAGAGAGTGTGACATGGTGGGCAGCTGACAGACAACTAAGGTTAACCCACGACAACTAGAAAGAGAAAAAAGAACTACTAGGTATCATCTTTTCACTGCTTTGCAATGCAAAATTTCTTTTACATGTGGTAACTATCGAAATAAGTTATTCTTTCCCTTCCAAATTTCAACGGGGGTTTCAAACTCCCCATACTATTTTCAAAACAAACCGTTTTACATTTTCTGCCCTAAAATGTTGTTCAGTATTTTCCCAACACTGTTCAATGATTTTGGTCCCGTTTTTCCGCTGCTCCAAACACGTACTTTCTCTAACTATGTTTGTCTACCAAACATTACTGGAGAAGGACACCTTCAAGGAAATCAGCATTTCAGCAGAAGAATTCCTCCACACACAGTCTGTCAGCAATGAAGTTAAATGGATGCTACTACTTCAGCAAGAACCTTAACGTGTGCTAGCCCCACTGTTGCAGGCAGGCAATTCCAAATATCAGTCTTCTTTTGAGAAAAAGCTCAAGTCCCTCTACTTAATGGAGTTTGTTCCCTTGATTCGAATGATGTAATCTAAATATAGATATCTATCTCTAGGACCAGATAGACATTTGGAATGATAATTTGCAACTACGCCATCAAAAAGCTCCAAATGCTGGAAACCAGCTCTTTAGAACCCTCTGAACTGTTCCCAGTTAAGTACCACCATACATGGTACACTCCACTCTTCTTGGTATCCAACATTGTTCCAAATGACAAATTATTTATATCTGCTTAATGCAATTCATTTAACTCAAAAAGCTACATGTTTGCATTTACTGCAGGACAGGGACTGCTTTGGGAATGCGTTTAATGATTTTTTTTAATTCTCCTTTGGATCCTATTATTATTCTCCCTTAAGTTAAAAGTTGTTGGCTCTGTCCAGCAAATGATTTGGCTTGACTGAGTTCTACTCCCGTTACTTGCTGTACATCAAGCTATGTCCATCTTCTTTGTTTACATGCTACAGGTAATAGCTACGTGCATTGTGTCTTCTGCCATCCTTAGGATGTCAAATTCTGAAGCCTGTAAACCTGTTCTGATTTGTGCTAATTTACATGCAAGAGCAGAAATACAGTTTTAAACTGTCCAACAATGTTTTTGTTAAGAATTTTCTGCATAGCAAGAAAAAAAAAGGAAAAGTTAAAAAAAAAGTCTGCCTAAGAGAACTACTAATTTTTTCAATAATAAAAATTAACTGACTAAATTGGATTTGGGATTTCAACTTTTATACATATGTTGTTACAGGTGAATTAGTCATATTGTATTTCTGATTTGGTCATGAGGCTCTGAGAAGTGCCACAGCCATGCTTGTTGGGCAGTCTTGTAATTTGTCTTAGGCCCAACACTTGCATGTTAGATATCTGCCTCCGTTGCCACATGACACTGCCCTCCCTCTGCCTCAGCCTCTTTTCCCTCTGGGTAGCAACCCAGTCAAAGGGTATGTGACAGCAGTATGTGATCAGCTGCATAACATCAACTGGTTAAGTCAACTCTCATAACAGCAAGAGTACTCAGGATCTGAAAATATCAACATTGCCTTTGATCTTTGTAAGATCAGAACTTCAGTAAAAACAGGAGGTGATGCAAGAATTAACAGCAATTTCTAATTGTGATAATACTAAATGGTAACAGACTGAGGATCTTCAGGAAATAAAACTGTTCTGATACCAGGTCTCTCAAAGTGTTATAGTCCTGAAGCAAACAATTATTAAAATGTTTTAACATAAATAAATAATCACATTTGAAAGTTATTAGAGAAAGACTACTGATACATCTTTGAGAAAGAATGTCTGTATTTGTCATTAAAAAAGAATATAATCCTGAAGTATATCTATTGCAGTTAAAACAAAAGCAGAATAGATTTTTTTTTAAAAGTTTTAATTATTTAAAATTAGGTTTTCTAGAATTCTTTAATGAGGTACTAGGAAAGCAGCTATACAGTGCTTGTTATTACTAAAGAATACACAGACATGACAGAGAGCCACTGTAAATTAAACCAGACGTAGGTAACTACCACCAGCTAAAAGGCTATCAAGTTAGCTATTCTTTCTCCCCATTCCTACCTCCTCCTCCTTTTTCTCTTCACCAATTCACATTTCATTAAAAAGGCTACACAAGACAAAGACAAACAAACAAAAAAGCACTATGCAAATGAGACTTTAAGATTATTTTACACAATACTTTTCACTCCAACACTTCCAATACCAGGCAAACGGCTTCACAAAACAGCAGGAGGAACCAGCTGAAGCAGATACATGGAAACTGAACAATCTGATGTCTGCAGGAATTTCAGCCAAATCTTTGCAACATCACTGTTGTCACATCTGCAATTTCAGAATTCCTCACACCTCTTATAAGTTCCTCTATTAGAAGTATGGCTCTGACACATAAGCTACAACACACATGTAGTCTGAGGCCTCACTTCAGCCAAAACCTCATTGGTGTCTCTTTAAAGTGTTATAGCCAATCCATTTAATCTTAAATACAGATGCCAGCAATACATTCCAGATTTTTGCTCCCTCTATGGTCAAATTATATGGTCAATAATTAAGTATTGAAAAATTTAAAAGGAAATGTATTGTATTTGTGCTTCTGAACTTGATCTGTGCTTTTAGCAGAGGGATGGCAACAGTTGAATTTTGAACCTCTTTGCTACACTCTTCAAATTGAGGTCTGTTTAAAAAACAAACCAAAACCCATAACACCAAAACCCACAACTTTGTTACAGTTTTGAAATCTGGAAACAAACTTTTTGTGTATTTGATTTTTTTTTTAGATATAAACAAATCTGATAAAAATTGGCTTGAGAAGTTGCTTTTTAGTCCCTCAAGCTATATATGGATTCATAAGGAGTGTCGCACATGAATTAGTCATGCTACTCACTTTAATGAAAGTCAGCATAATATATCTACTGTGGTCTACAAGGTTTTACTGGAAGTAGCATACAAGATATATTGGCCAATTTTATCCCTATTATAACCACACTGAAATCAATTTAAGAAATAATTTCAATGAAACAAAACCCAACCCCCTCCACAAGGCCTGAAGAGTACATGTGAAACTTGACTTACATTCACTATATACCCTTCTTCTACCTATATCTGTCATTACACAGATCAAATTTATCACAACATGCTTTCAAAATCAGTGCCTCCATAAATACTCACTCCTCATGTGCTTATTTTCTTCGTAGGTATCAAGTAACATGATTATCTCAGAGGTAGCTCCAATGAAATGTTACATGTGTCCTGCGTCTACCTCATGAAGTTTGTGTATCTTCATTATCCAATATTGGCCAGAAGCTACCATATGTCAATAACTATACTGTTCAAATGATACATCTCAAACAAATTGGCTTGTGTTTTGGAGTGGAAGAGTGGAGTGTAGGAAATAGCTTCTTTGGCAAGAAAACATTCAAAAGCCTCAAAGATTTATCTGAAAATAGAAAATAACAACAAGCTTACTCCAAAACCATATAAGCAAAATACAATCTAGAAATTAATACATGTTTTATTTACATTCTTTAAGAGGAGCTATGCAATACCCTGTCTCTTACAGCACTGATGAGTAACGCAGTTACCTTAAATCATAAAAACTAAGTATTTTCACATATACACTGTTGGCATATCCAATGTACTGCAGAATGTTCACAATAAATGTCAATGAAATAAATACTTCATGGCAAGCACGAAGTATCAGTGTTCCAAAATTTTTCTTTACTTTGTTCAAATACCTTCTGGGAATAAAAATAACTTGATCAAATGAATCAAATAAGAGGGAAACCCCCAGAACAACATGCATTTATACCAAACTGATTACAGAAGAAGCTTTTTACACCAATGCTGCAGGGTTATTGAAGATTACTATTGTGATAAAACACTGACTTCATCCAAAAAACCCCATAATTTACAACCAAACTACACAATAAATAAAGGTTTTGCACTTGTGATCTTCAGACAAGTTAATACCTATTGTCCTTGTCCATACAATATTGTGGTAGGATTTAAAACACAGATACCTGAACATGCTACTATTCAGCTACCAGAACAGTAGTTACTATAAAACTGGTAGCAGATTATTCTCCCCTTCAACTAATAGTCATTCATTTGACAACACATATCAACATGTAAGCACATACAGCAAAAACCTGTTACAAAAGCCAGAGCTCAGATCTCTGTGCTTTCTATGTTTTAGCTGTGCTGAGATAAAGCATTGACCTTTCTTCTTGATTCACAATGGGAGAATGCTCTGCCTACAAGCTTACTACTGTGAAGCCTTGTTGTTAGTGTGAAGAATCACAAAAACATGTGTAAGAAGGGAGATAGGATTCAACACATTTCTCAACATTTGAAATGTGATATTTCCAACAGTTCATCAGTTCTTGTCATTCCCCCCCAGAAGCGTAAACAACTCAAGTTTAAGATTTCACTAACAGGGATAAAATACTCTGCAGGTCAGTGGGAAGGGAGGATAATACTCCATGAACTAGTTGATAGAGGAGCTTTTTTCAGGTTTCATCTTTAAAGGATGCCATCTAGGATTTTCTTGTAATAAAGGCAATTTACCCTTGTAATGAGACCATTGCTATCCAAAGAGACTTCAGGTGGCTGTACCACAAAAAATATTTTTATGTGCATCTTGAAGTCAATGTGACTGTGATTGCAAATTGCTCACTAATGTGAAGAATGGCAGACTGTTGCATTATGCAAGCCCATCCACATTCTTTTGCATGCAGCTACTTTCCTGTTTTGATTGTACTGCACACTGTAACAATAGGTTTCACCTAATAAGCTATTCAGAAAACTCTTACACAGTATGCAGGTATCTCAACCCATTTCCTTGCTGTTAGAGAAGTAACATGAAAAATGCTTTCAAACATCATCTGAGACAGGAATACTTAGAAGCCCCTTAAATTCTCATTAAATATTCACTAGAGCTATGCACAGTATCAGTTCTTCTGTTGTCCTGAACACACTTAGTTAAGTCATATAGTAGTGCTGCAGAAATAGGTGTCTTGAAGGAAAACTCTACCTCATGTAGATTGAATATTTTCAGATCCCATGCATAAAGAAGAAAAAGAAAGGGCGTGGAGGGAGAGTCACAGTTAGAATTTAAAAAAAGCTATTTTCTTTTAGCAATTCTAGAACTACATTATAACCACCATGAGATAATGCTCTAACCTCCATCTGCACCATCCCAATCTTTCTCCTCCCACATCAGTGCTGAATTTGCAGGAATAGAAGACAAGAACATTAAAAAATGTTTCCAGTTGCCTTGCATGTGGTTGGGAACAGTACTGACACCACATTTACCTCAGCTTTGACCAGTCTGGAACCTCTAAGTAGCTCCTTTCTCTAGTATTTGGGAAATGCCATGCCCAGTTACTGGAGCAAGACCTTTCTTCTGGGATCCAAGCCGGCAGAAAGGTAGCCTAACAGTAACTAAACTGAGGTCCAGAAAGGAANTTTCACTTTACAAAAAAAAAAGGGGGGGGGGGGAAGGGAAATAGAAGCTGGCTTACGTGCTCCAGTTTGTCTTTCCTCCTCAGCCAGACACTGGCACTGTAGTCCTGCTGCTTGACAGTGCTGTAGAAGTTCGCACCTACTCTGGTAAGGCTTGGTGAAGGCTCCCTGGGTCTGCTTTTCATCCTCATCTGCTCGAAGCCCTCGTGGGGGGATGAGGAGAGCCAGTCATGCCTGACTTCCATCTTGACATGACAAGGCAAAGTCCAAGTTAAAAAAAAAAATCAGAATAAATCAAGAAATTAAGAGGTACTAGATGAAGAGGGTCCAAAAAAAATAGGATGGGGGAAGAAGGAAGAGAAGGAAAGCAAAACCACATCAAAACCAGAAAACGGTAAGAGAGGGGGAGAAAAGCAGAGATAACAAGGTAAGAGGAGTGGAGAAAGAAAGGCTGCAGGTACGAGACAGGAGCGGACTGAGAGAGATGAAAGGGCACTCGGGAAAGAAGACGCTCCAAGATGCCGCTGCTTGTTGCCCTCGCCGCCAGCAAGCTGCAGTCCAGGACCGGCGCAGCGGGAAGCGGCTGCTTGCGGTTCTGCCCGGGACGGAGGCGAGGGGAGGCGCGGCCCCGCGCAGACAGAGGCCGGGCGGGGCTGCTGCCTCCAGCCCGCCTGCAGGTTGGCGCAGTGGAGGGGCCGCCGCCTGCCCGGCGATGGAGCCGGCTCCTCCCCCGCCTCCCCCTACCCGGCAGCCACCTTCGGGGAAGCAGAAAGCAGCACGGGAGAGCCCCGCTTTCGTCTTCAGGAAAGCGGCAGCCGCCTCCTCCTGCCTCCTCTCCTCCTGGGGGGCAGGAGGCTCCCCGCGCCCGTGGGGAAGTTCATTCGTCCCCTCTTCGCCCGTCCCGGTGGACACCGACTCGCTCCCTGGACCTCGCTGCGGGTTTCAGCGACCGGTTGCCACTCCTTCTCCTGGAAGCCTTTGTCCGACCTGCCCAGCTCGGAGCTCCTGGGGCGCCGCCTCCCCGCCCTGCCCAGCCCAGCGCGGTGTTGCGCCCCTCGCCGCGCCCAGCGGGAGGTGCGGAGATGCGGGCGTTGGGGCTACCGCACCCGCTTCCCTCCGCAGCACCTCTCCGTCCCCGCGTCGCCCCCCTGCCTGGGCACGGGCTCCCGGTGCTCTGAAGCGTAACCTGGGCGAGCTGCCGGTCCTTTCCCCGGGGAAGCCCAGAGCGCACCTCGCCTGGCTGTGAGGTGAAAGCCTCGGCACGGCCCACCGGAGCCGGGCACAGAGTGGGCAGGAGCCGGGTCCAGGTCCTGCCTGGAAGCCCTCACCCCGCACAGCGGCTCAGCCACCGCCAGACCTTAGAAATCAAGTCGCTTCTATGGTCCCGGCTGGACAACGTTGCTGAAGTGCCCACACTCGTAGATACCTCAACACCCTAGTATTTGCCTCATAAAATAAAAGACGTTTTAGGATGCCTTCTGTAGTGCATTGCCACCTCTTTTCGTAGAAGTTGGTATGTGTTGCTATTTAGTTCAAACTTGTTTCAGCAGAAAGAAGGATTTTCCTTTTTTGCACTATGAAAAGCCACCTCGCTAATTGCCCACACACCCTGCAAAGCTATATTAGGCACAGACAAGGAAACTTTTTCACATAGCACCAAGAAATAATTATTGGAGCTCAGAACAGCATTTAAGTTTCTGGTGAACATTTGCTGGCAGACAATATGAAGTTTGGCAGAGAACTAAACTGATGTAGTTCAGATAAAAGTGATGTTGAACCGAGAGTCTGCACTTGAATCCAGTTAACTGAAAATAGCCTTTGAATAGTATAACTGTTCAGAGTAGTTGGTAAGAGCATTGTAGAAGAGCTCTCTGCTAACCACTTGATGTAGAGTGAACTCTACTTCCACCTGACCAAAAAATAGATTTAAAATATCCTTATGATTGGACTTGAAGTGTATTACTATAGAATATAATTCAGAAAGCAGAAAAGCAAAGTTTCTCCTTTTAAAATCGTAAGGATAAAGGCAAAACTCATATCACGCCTCATAACTGAGGATTATTGTTAAGAGGTAATACTAGTATCTTCATGAAATTCTTGAAAAATAAACCAAACAGGCGTTTGATAGGGACACGAAGTACAACAATTTCCTCTAAAACTAAAAAGGCCATTTCATAATACTTACCTAATTACTACCATAAGTTACCAAAGCACAACAAACCAGCAACAACCAGAGCTACTAATGCCATATACAAATAATTTTTACTCACCTGTATAAGGAACTTGCTTTCTTCAGGTAGTAAATTCATGCACTTCCAAGATCATCAATGCATTCTCATAACACCTGGAGAAAAAGTAGAACCATGTGACTCTACTGCATGAGGAACACACCTGAAGGCACTGAGGTTTAATGCATGGTGTATCACAGCTGCAACAGTTTTAAAAGAATAACTTGATTAATAAAGCCTGTGAACTGAACTTTAGCTACAGATGGCCATTTATTGTATATGCTCATAGATGCATCTACCACCAAAGGACTGGAATCCATGCAAACATTCAGTGGAAAAAGAAAAGAAAGATCCCTTGAGTTTCTTCAAATATACCATCAGGCTTAGAAAAAGTTTGTGTGTGCTGTAAATAAGGACAGCCTGCTTTAAGCTAGTTTTGCATAAGAAGTTTCTTTATCAGTATCTAAAGCACTTTGATTTTGCCCTTATTAATTCCTCTGGCTTTCTTTTTTATGCTACTTTTAAATATTAAAAAAAAAAAAAAAACAAAACAGTTTTTCGTAGCACTCCACAGTTCCCATCTCCTTTCCTCCCCACCTTCATGCTATGATAGACCACTGTAGTTTGATACAATACGTTGTCCCATTCCTCCAAATGTGCTTGGGTTTGTTTTTTAAAATGTAGACTTAGCTTTTTTTGTAGGGTTAGTTATCTTACCTTCCCTACCTAGACTGCCAATAGCCTTCTTAACTGTCAGATGAACTTATTTCTGCCTAGCTAAGAACAGTCACAAAATGAAGTCGCTTTTAACCTCTACTCAGTGAAGTGGGTTTGGTCACCTTTCCAAACACCTTCTTGTTGGGCACCTAAGGTGGACTGCATGTGCCTTTCTACTACTACTGCTGCCAACACTAATATTGCCCCAGTCCTATTCTCACTAGGAGTAAGAAAGAAAAGGGAAAAAAGAAGCTCGGAACAAGTCTATTAAAATCATATGAGCAAATGCTTACTATGCTTACAAAACTTTTGTTGCTTCCTAACCCCAAGCCAGAAAGAAGATTTTGAGCAGGAAAATGTAGTCTAATGACTATAAATGTTTGCATTCTTACAAAAATTTTACTCAGGCAAAGTAACAAGATGAGAATACAGCGTCAATCCCTAGTGAATACACGGCCATTAATCTGATCTGAAAAGACTTAAAGAGCCATTTCCCAGACTTTTCTCTTCTATTTTATTTGCAGTTTGGACCTATTAAAAACCCCAAGTTTGTTCAAACCACAATCACAAGCATATCAACCAGCTTAATTCAGGGATAATTCAGATCATTAAAATCCAGTCATTTCTGTAGTAGGTCAGCAATTCCAATTGGCTGTGTGAGCTGGATTAAACTGCTATCTTTCTCTTTCATGCAATTTTCAGAACTACCCAAACACCTGCTCCTGTCAAGGCCCTTTGCTTCCATAGACAAATGACTAACAGCAGCAACGATGACTGAAATTACAAACATCATACTTAACATCATTAGCAATAGATGCAAGTCATGCATATCATAACATGATTTCACTTTACTGTGGTTCACGCTACAATTTCCTTCCACTCCCTGCCTATCTTAACATCAAGACTGAGAGAAATTCAGTCTAAGCAATCTACAGAATTTTCCATTTTCTATACCAACAGGATGAATGCTGTAGTGGGCAGAGCTAACTCAGGACAATGCAAGGAAAATAATCAGTATATAAGTGGGAACATGAAGTTAGGGCTACAATATATGTATTTTTTTAAATACATCTTCTTTTTCTTCCAATAATCTCATCCAGAAAAGTTATAAAGGAGCTGCTAACTGCGCTTCAGCTTTCTAAACACTTTTTTATTAAGGAGTTCTATCAATAAAGCACAAATACAAAAGAATTAGGCCTTTTACAAACAAAAGTCATATACCTAGAAACAGAAAAGGTCCTATAGCAAAACTTAATATAGCTGGATAGCTAATATATATACATACATCTGTAACAGTTTCAAGGCCTCCTTTCAAAGTACTAATTTATGCTGCAGAGCTGGACTGCACAGAAGCCCTGGCCCATTTTTTTCACATTTACTACACCTGACCAAAACAGCAGGCAGCAATTGCCTGGAGGCTTCAGCTGGTGTTGAGTCAGAAGGCTGTGACTGATACCAGCTTCAATAGCAGTACTGGGACTGGCAGCCTGGCAGGAAGGTGACTGCCATCTTCTTACCCTGCTCAGCTGAACTTGCTTTCTCATCTAGCAATTGTCAACAAGAATCAACTGGGGAAATCTTTGTAACCTCCCAACAACAATTACATATCCCAGATAAAATTACTAGTCTTTCAAACAATTTTAGAATTACCCAAACACAAGCTCCTGCTTAGCCACCCAAATTCTAGCAGCCTACAAAGAAAAAACCCAATTGCAGTGGTCTGTTTCCTCTATGCTGACAGGCTTGTCATGCGTCTCTCCCAGCCTATCTGCTTCTGCCACTTAGAACCAGCTGCCAGTGACTGAAACATGGGTTTACCACAGGGGAGGACCAGAGAGGGGTGAAAATAAAAAGAGCTTTCCCCCCACAGTGCACTATCCTACAGGACCATGAATAGGGTCAGAATAAGAATTAGGAAAAAAAGTAAGAAAAAAGCTAGAGTGCTACATGGAGAGTTGTAAATGACTTCTGCGTTGTTACTTTCCCAAATCCTATGGAGCATAACACACAACCTTTGTAAAGAATGTCTGTATCTTCAGTTTATGGGCAGGAACTGTAGTCACAAGTATGTAATGGTAAGGTTGAAGCTAAGGTTACAGTGAAGGTTTGGAGATGGAGATGCTTCAGATTTCACATTATAAACATACCAGACACCTACATCAGAAATAACATTGTCTGATACTGACAATGTTCCCTACTTTAACTTCACCATGTCCTTCTGGATTCAGCTATTAACCAAACTCTTCTCTGTCCCTTGCCTTATATTTTAACCCCAAACTCTATTTTCTTTGCATGCTTTGTTTCCTTTCAAAACCAAACAAAAATATCTGAGACACCAACTAGTTCATCTCTCATTTGAAATAAAATATCATCCTGTAACTATATCAAGATTTCCAATTAATCTAGAACTCCAGGGCTAGAATATTCTTTTCTCCTATGACATCCTTTCCACCTCCATATAATCTAAGAGGGTGCCAAACCAGCCCCTTGGGTCCACCTTGTGCTGAATGCACACCAGAGTGGACTGGGATGATCTCACTTTTACCAGGGGTTGTGACAGAATGTATCATATCTTTCATCTCAAATCCAGCTCTGTTTTTTTCTTTCTCCTCTCTTTCATCCCTTCCTCCACACTCATCCACACATTGCCAAAGAACATTTTCACTTCTGGACCTCAATAATCTTGTCCAAGCAAGATTTCATGCTGTACCTTAAAATAACATTCATTAGTGACACATACTAATGGGGCCAAATTCCGTCCTCCATTGCACCTCTATGTCCCCACTGGAGTCACAAGACAAAAATAATTGTATAATGAAGGTGTAACCAGGGGGCAAAATTTGGCCTACATTTCTTTAAAATAAATCTGCAGCAAGTAATGCCTGTCCACCTCCCCTGAGAATGAGACTCTTTATGTTTGTGTGAAGGGCACTGGGTTATTTTTTGTTGTTGTTGTTTACTGGCTAAGTTCACATCTATCTCAGCTTGAGTTCTTCATGCTGAATTTATCTGGTTGGTGCAGCTAAGTGCAATAGGCAGACTGCTGACAAAATCCAAGCTCTTGAGAACTCTTGTTCTGGAGTAGTTAAAATTGTTCCAGAGGAGTGGTAGTCAGAAGAGGAAAAATACTGTAAGGGACAACATTTTTTCCAATGAACTGGAACAGAAAGCACAGCAGGTGAGGGATGTGTACCAGCAGAAGGAGGGATTTCCAGGGATAGAGGAATGATTTTTCATTTTTATTTTCCACACATACATAAATTATGATTGATAACAAGGAATATATTCTGTACACCTGCACAATATGAAGTGTAGGATGTGAAGAGAGAGAAAAATTGAAGAACCTTTCAAGAAAGTTACTACAGAAACAGCAAAAAATATAAATAAAAGAAAATCCAATCGGGGAAATAAAACAGAGAAGAAAACATTTGTGAATGCTTTTCATAGTTAGATTGGTTGGGCCATATAGGGAAAGAACACGCTCTAAGATTAAGACTCTGAAACTTCCTGTGAATATATTCTCACATTGCATTAGTATAGAACAAAAGAAGAAAGATCAAAGTGTCCAAAGAGCTATCTTTTTTTTTTAATCTAGGCTCTTTTTTTCCCTATAAGATCTTACTTCTTCCAAAAGACTATACTTTAAAATAATCCAAAACTTTTCAACACGAAAATTTGTGTGCCTCCAAATTATTCTTCAAGATATTCTACCTAATTTCATAGCACAGAAATTTTTTGAAGCTTTTTCTCTGAACCAAAGAAAATGCCCTAAATTACAGATGTCCTTTGGAAAACAGTTCAAAACCTTCTGTCAGGCTGTAAGCTAATCAGCAGCTTTAACACAAACTGTTTTCTAATGGCAATAAAACTTTGAAGTTAAAGTTATTAATCTGTATTTGTGCCATTCTGTGTACTATAGATACAATTTAAAACATTTTACACTGCCATGTTTATAAGCAGTTAGATGCTTATAAAACAATGAAATACATGGGAAGGGGTTATTATTTGATTAAATATTTCCCACTGAGGGCCAGTAGGAAGTTATGTCAAAAGTCATAATTTTTTTCCCCTAGAAGAGGTATGTCATGTTATATCAGATACGAGACTTACGTGATGTGACAGCACCTAAAAGAAGATTGCATAAGATTCATGAGACAATATGACATGAGTTCTTTAACTTCATGCTTATCTTTGTACTCAGATCCAACTCACGTAACATCATTTAGTGGTGTTGGGAGATATGGTGTAGGGGAGGAATTAGTAGAGTAGGGCAGATGGTTGGATCAATGATCCCAAGGGTCTTTTCCAACCTGAATGATTCTAAGATTCTGATATAAAAACCCAGTGTTAGCTTTTTCATTGGTGTAGGTTACATCAGCTGGCTCAACTGTGTTGCTTGCTGTGTTAAGAGGCCAAGAGTCAGAGCTACCGACATTCTATTTCTGACAGACTGTTTTCCACCCAGAGCAGCAGAAGTTGCTTTGAAGATTAAAACATACATGTATACAGTGCCTCACATTTCAGAAAAATGGGCAAGAATGAATGATGTAGAGTCCTTTCCCTGCCCAAAAAGTAAATTTTTTTCAATACATATTTATGTGTTACTTTTTAACATATTCTAAAGGGAACATCCTGGAGCTGGCAAGACAAGCAGTTGGTTCATACTTAATTTTATGCACTTGCGTGTGCTTACTGATGTGCAGTTATGTTAAAGTTACGTGACCAGTTCTTTGCTGGCTATCATTGGCTATCATTCTGAAGGACAGGAAACGTCTCTAAGCTCTTTGGGACATAGGATGGTCTGACTTTATATGAACCTTGGAGATAAGAATACCATAATTACACACAATACATTTTGCCTTTGGACCCACAGCTTTAAAGAAGCAGTCTTAGTTCATCCTCACTTAGCTGTATCTTCACTTGAGGATACAGTGGTAGACAAAGGCTAAATGAGCATGGATATATATCCCTTCAAGCTATGCTTCTTACATTGTATCACGTGGTTAGGCCCTTATATGCAGTGTCAGGCAACATTGCCATAGCTTCACCATCACAGCCACATCTAAAACATGCTCCTGTTGAACTTGGCTGTCTTCTTGTACAAAATGTGCTTCATTCTAACAAATCCACAGGAAATGTGTTCTATGGGAAGATTTGTTTTCCCTTATGAATGCTCCCAATAGCTTAAACCAATTCTTGAAATTAAAAATTAAAACTTCCATGAAACTGGGAAACTTCATTAAATCACCATAACTGTTCTAAACAGATATGCCAGATAATTGCCTTAGATTCTCTTTAATATATTTTTCTGGCCTTCACTTATTGAAAGGAGATTCCATAGCCTCTCTCAGTTACTTTTGCCAGTTCTTATACTTTGAAAGAGTTTATTAGTATCTGTTCTGAATCCATGTTGCTATAAATTATCTTTTTCTTCAGCAAGTGCATAACAATGACAGTGAATAACTAGTAATTGTTCTTTTCTAGTACTCTTTCCATGTTGGAAGTATGGTTGCATGTCTCCTAACCACTGCCTTCAGTTCTTTAAAATCTGTCTAAAACAGATTTTAGGGGTTTTTTTTCTCAAGGTAGATGTTTTTTAAACCTTATATTCTAATTGCTTTCTTGTTTAGTTACTTCAGTTTGTCTATTTCTTCCCTAAGATATGGTGCCAAAGACCTTATATGATGCTCCAGCTGAGACCTTGCAGACATCAATTACGACAGATTTTTTTCTCTTATTACTTGTATACAGTGCTTCTTTTCCCATAACCAACACCAAGGTTCATCTTGCTTGTGCCAGAATCACTTTGTTGGGTTATATTTCAGTCATGGTTTCTTATTAACTGCCTGTCATTCCCTGCAGGAAGACAGCATAACAAGTTACCACTTAGATTTTTTATGTGGACTTTTGATTGGTTTGGGGTTTTTTTTCCAAATACAAGACCTTACTAATATCAATTTGTTCACTTTAGAATACTTCTCCAGTTTATCAAGACCATTTTGAATACTGATCCTGTCCCTCTCACTGAATACAAGTCTTGAGTCTTCCGCAAATTTAGTGGTGGTAAACTACATTCGATTATTTCTGACATTAAAGCATACACTGAATGGGACTGGGCATAAGACAGACTGCTGTGAGGCGCTTGACACCTCTGCTCAGACTAACACCAAAATATTGGTATCTGCTTTTCCAATATATTTTTTTCAATCAGTTGAGCCCCTTTTCTATGCTTTCTATCCCTTTTCTTTTCAGAAGGTGGTTGTATGTTCTGTGAGAACCTAAGACAAGCAAGCATCTTGCCATCAGGTTTGCATTTGCCATACAAGGAATTTGATCCTTCCCTGGAAAAAGTTTAGGGACCAAAACAGAAAGAGATTGAAAAGACTGACACAGTGTTCACATTTTCTCTAGTCTGTTAACAGGAACATCATGTGGGTTGCAATCAAAGTGTCTCTGAAGTCCTGATATACAATGTCAATTGCTTTTTCTTTATCCCCATCGTGATTAGTTAACATGGCAAAAGTACATATTTTCACTGAGGTTTCCACCCAAAATGGAAACTTTCCCTGCCCAGGGAGGTTGTGGAGTCACCATCCCTGGAGGTATTTAAGACACATGTAGATGTGACACTTCAGGGCATGCTGTAGTGGCTGAGATTGTTGGGTATGTTAGTCGTTCTTATGGTGGGGTTTTTTTTGGGTGTGGTGCTGTCAAGTGGGTGGTGGTGGTTGGGTTTTTTTTGTTTGTGTGTTTGTTTGGGTTTTGGTTTGGTTTCTGTTTGTTTGGTTTGGTTTTCAGGTTTTGTTTGTTTGTTTTGGGGTTTTTTTTGTTATTGTTGGACTCCATGATCTCAAAGGTCCCTTCCAACCATGAAGATTCTGTGATTCTGTGAAAATTATCCTTATTAGAAAATGTTCTCACATTAGTAATTTGGGCTAGAGTTTCCTTTCTGATACCTACATGCTCTTTTTTTTTTTTTTTTTAATTCAATGTACTGAAAACTTCAGCATCTCATCTAAAACACGCTTATTAGAGCAAGACTAGGAAAACAGTTTGTACAATGCAATGGAAGGCTTTAGTATGCTCCATGCGTTGGAAGAGAAGTAGAATTTACAAGGGGTTGATTTTGTAACAGGAATGTGCTTCCCTTCTTATTGTAAAAATCCATCCACAATTGACCAGGTTGCACTTTTAATTCATACAGTTTGCTCATCATATACTTCTTAGAGCTCACATGAAATTCCAAAAAACTATATAGGTAAAAAATACCCCAATGTCACATACTAACCCATTTCCCAGGTTTCTTTTGCTTGTATTTCTTGTGTGAAGTTGGGAACCAGAACTAGAAAAAATTCTCTCCTGTGAACCTGTCTTATAGCAAGCCATAAAAGATAAAAGATACAAGAATTCATTCAAAAAGGAAAGGAAGGCTGGAAATGTGATACTGTCTCTAGGAATGGGAAGTGCAAAGCGGGAGTTTATTAGAATTGGTTTTCTGGGAATCGAGACAGTCACAGAGGAGACAAGAGTTTGCTTTTAGAGAAGACTGAGCCTTGTCTTCTTGCAATTCAGTACATCCTGGTTTGGAGCTCCTAAGGCTATTCCAGAAATGCTACATCCCTACAATCGAAGTGTTGATCAAACATAAATACCTTCTGTTGGGTCAATGGATACTTCTTCAAGAGCTTTACCCGTAATTTTAACTTTAGGCAAATTTGGTACTGCCTGGTTGGCACCATCAGAAAACCAATAAACTAATATCATTATTATATAGAATCATAGAATATCTTGAGCTGGAAGACCTCCATAAGGATCATCAAGTCCAACTTCTTGCTCCTCACAGGAGTAAACTAAACCAAACCACGTGACTAAAAGCATCACTGACAGGCTGCTGCTATGACCACTTCCATGGAGACCCTGTTCCAGACCAACCACCCAGTCTGAACTTCCCCTGATGAAGCCTCATTCCATTTCATGCCTCATCTCTAGTCACCAGAGAGAGATTAGCACCTCCCACCCTGCTGGCCTGCTTGAGGATATGTTTTAGCTAAAGTGAGCATGGCGTCTTTATCAAGTCATACCCTATTAATGACCATGTGACAACAGTCTGAGAATGGAAGACAAAGAGAGTGGACTAGCTTGATGAAGATAGAGCACCATTATGGAACCTGGTAATTGGAATAAGGGCAAAAGGGACTCAGAGTGAACAGAGAGGCTGGCAAGAATAATGTAGCATTTAGATATGTGCCTGCTGTGTAAAGATCCTCCTAAGCAGGGTTCCTCTGTTCAAACTTCAATTAAACTTTTTCAGTCTGCTGTGAGGGATCCACAGTTGAAGATGAGAATGTCATTACTTACATTTGATTTTCAAGTAGAGATGCATCCTTCAACACTCTTTTAATATACTTTAGTGATATCATCTAAAAAGAAAGGAGAAAAAATTCTGTAAGAAGTTTATATTCCGTTTTCTGTACCAGTAATGTCATGAAGCCAAATTTAATATTTAGGAATATGTTAAGGGAATCCATTTCAAACAATTCTTCATGGAATAATTTCTTCAAAGACTAAGTTATTAATAATGAATATGTCTTGCAAATCTAATAAAGCAGTCAACCTATATATTTCTTCTTATAACGTAAGCTGTAAAACAGTTAAAAATGGAGACAAGAAAAGTATGCTAGACAGTTAAAAATTATGGTCATAGTAGTTACTTTAATTCTAACAATTAATAATAGTATCTATAGTTGTTATATTTTGGGTAGTCAACTCAGGACATTTTCTAAATTTTACACAATGGTTAAAAATACTTGTCCTTGTTAATCTGTTATTCTTTCACCTTATCACCTTTACCTGGACATTTTTCAATGTTCTCCCTATCTTCTCCATTGCTCACAGGTATGTACAAGACCATTCTGGACAGGGGGATTGAATGCACCCTCAGTAAGTTTGCAGATGACACCAAACTAGGTGGGAGCGTTGATCTGCTTGAGGGTCGGAAGGCTTTACAGAGGGATCTGGACAGGTTGGATCAATGGGCCAAGGCCAATGGGATGAGGTTTAATAAGGCCAAGTGCCGGGTCCTGCATTTTGGTCACAACAACCCCGGGCAGCGCTACAGGCTTGGGGCAGAGTGGTTGGAAAGCTGCCTGGCAGAAAAGGACCTGGGAGTGTTAGTGGACAGCCGGCTAAACATGAGCCAGCAGTGTGCCCAGGTGGCCAAGAAGGCCAACAGCATCCTGGCTTGTATCAGGAACAGTGTGGCCAGCAGGAGTAGGGAAGTCATCGTGCCTCTGTACTCGGCACTGGTGAGGCCTCACCTCGAGTACTGTGTTCAGTTCTGGGCCCCTCACTACAGGAAGGA